>CM060684.1:113803247-114403247 GCA_030686995.1 Artemisia argyi
ATTTCACGCTTCCATGTCCCCCCCTCCAACCTCACCTTTATCACCAACTATCAATAACTCTTACACCAACCTCACCTTCCCCCTCCTACCCTCATTAATTACTTCACCAAACCTGCCCAATTGCCCCAAATCTGTTTTCCCGCCAAACGATTTTAAACGGCTAGGATCAACAAAAGCTAATCTAATGGACCAGAGAGAAGTGGGAAGGAAAGTACAACACTCCAGGACTATAAAAGAAAGAAAAAGAAGGAAGATGAGGGCAGTTAGTGTAGCTTAGGCTTAGTATAATTTAGTTTTTATGTTTTAATTTAATTTCCCAATTCAGTTGTAACTTTTGCTTAAATTACTTGTATTCAGTATTATTAGTGTAATTGAAAACCATTTCACTTATTAATTTCAAGTTCTCAGTGCTTAAATTCCATTTTGCAATTTCAAAAAGTTTTTCTAAAATTCCTATGTAACTGTTGAGAGTTGTTGTTTGTTGTTTGTTTGAATTTGTTTCAGTTCAACTTTAAGTTTTTAAAGTTTTCAGAAGGGTTGAAATGGTTTAAGTAATGAAATAGAAAAAATCTCAAAAATTACTAATAAAAATAGTCAAAAAAAAAAGCATGTATGGGAGCAGAAACATGAGCAGTGGAGTATGGTTAATTGTTGGTGATTATGGTTTCTAGAACCTCAAGGGAGGTATAGGGTTGTGGGTTGGTTTCCCTAGTTCCAATTCTCATGTGGCTGCAACTGTGAGCAACATCCATTCTCTTTTGCATTTCATCTTTATATGCTCATTTCATCACTCATTTCAGTTAATTCAGGTTTAGTTAATATTAGTTTAAGTAAATTATTCAATTTCATGGTTTAAATTATCACACAGCTTCACCAAAACCCATTTTCAGTTCATTAGGGAGTGTTTGGCACAGGGAATTACCCTGTGCATTTGTGGTTTTTAGTGTTGAATTCTTGTTTAGACATATCATATTAGGTAGTTTTAGAGTAGTGCAAGTCTAAAATTCAAGTGGCAAAAGCAAAATAGTCAAAATCATCATAATCTCATACTCACAGTCCACTGTGTGAGTTTTGAGTTCCACAAAACCTCATTTTAGCTTATCACTGGTAGTTGTAGCTTAATTTAAGTTTAATATAGCTTATTACAACTTCTCTACCTTGTATTGTCCATTAAAAGTTCATATTAGTCAAAGTAACAAGTTTTTAGAAAAAGTCAATTTGCCTAGTCTTAGATTTTTCCTAAACTTCAAGTAATTTTAATGATTTTTGTGTTTGCTCTCTGGGCTTAAAACTTGTTTGTATTTGTTCTCTACCATCTCAACTCTGGATTCCCATGGTTCTTGCATTTTTATGATTTTTGTTTTGGGCCCCACTTGCCTCCAAAGTAGCTTGCAGGGCATATGCATGCCCTGCTACACAGATAAGCATCTCAGACCCCCAACTTCCAAGGTCCCTTATGCACTTATTAGTGGGCCCCATAAAGAGCTTATTGGCTTTTTGAGAATCCAATAAGCTCATCTTCATAGTTCTGGGCTTATCTTGGGTTTTGAACCCCATTTGATAGGGCTGCAAAAGCCACAATCCTTGTCCCCTTTTTGAGTTAGCTGTTTGGCTTTTGGACAGCTTAATCAGCTTTTTGGCTTAATCAGGGCACCATTCTAGTTTTTCTGGCTTATTTCATGTTCCTTTAACTTGTTTCTACCCAATTCCACCCCTGGTTCTCAGCTTGGAGCTTATTTTAAGCTTATAGCTTAGACAGTTGACCAAAGTCAACTGTCTAAGAAATAAGCACTTGTTGTGCTTATTTCTGAGTCCCAAGAAGTTTGTTTTCACAAAAAGTTTCCATTTTTAGGTATAAATCAAGTTTCCAAAAGAAAAATCCAGAAAATCAAATTTAATTTTTAAGTGATAGTTTCTATTTAATGTAAATTAAATTTTTATTTTCATTTTTAAATTTTTATTAAATATTTGTCATTTTTATATTTTTATTAATTATTTCTTATATTAAAGTATTTATATTAATTTTCTCAGATTTTTATTTTGTCATTTAGTATTAATTATAATTAATCTTAGTTTTATTAATTATAAATTAATAATTAGTTTAAATAGCATAACTAGTTTTTATTAAGTAAAACCTAGTTTTTATATTTTTTATAACTTTTATATGTTATAAAATAATTTTAGAAATTTTATTAGAATTTTTACTGTTCATTTGCTATTTTTCTTAATTTAAAATAGTTTAATTAGTTAATTAATAGTTAATTGGTAATTAATTAATAGAAAAACCACAAAAAGACAAAAACACTGATTTTTATTTTTAAAACTTATTTTTAGTTATTTTATAATTTTAGAAATTTTATTTTCATTTTTCTAGTATTTAATTAATATTGTATTATATTTAAGTATTTTAAATATTAATAATTAAGTAATAATTAGTATTTAATTAATAATAAATAATTAATTAGTGTTAAAATTAATTTTCTTTTTCTAAAAATTTTTTCTTTTATCTTATAGTTTGTAAAAAAGTCATTTTCACCCCCTGGGTGTTTTCAGATTTCCGTTTTCACTTTTTATTTTGTACGTTTACGTTTTATTTAAACGTAACGTACACGTTTTTAAGTTTTAAACGTTTCTGGTTTTTCCTACTTTCCCGTCTTATTCATATAGCTTGTTTAAGCTATTTCCTTGTAGATTCCTTAGCTTAATCACTCACAAACCCTTTTCCATCCAAATTCACCCGATCACAAAACCGTTTGAATACAATTCACACCTCGTCGGGACATAACGACTCGGGGAAACACTATATTCCGCGGAGCATTGACTCTAGGCTGTTTGACCTTGTTGACCATCACCTGGTCAGTTTAGGTTGACCGTTTAGCATCAATCAGGTACGAATTACCGACTAACGAAGTAACGAACATCAAAATCAAAGCTAGAAAAACACAATGAGAAAATTTTCCCAATAAAAGTAGACACGGATAAAATGTTCATGAAAACCCATACAAAGAAATATAAAATACACATACCTATAAAACATCCACAAGCATGCCTCAACAAAAGAAACACTCAATGAACTAAATACATAACAAGTTTGGTAAATGAGAACCATAGACAGTTCTTATTCCCGTACTCAACCTTCCTAAAAACAAATGAACACCGTTTTTTTACAAGACATATCTTAAACTTATACATTTTTATAAAATATATATAAACCATTTTATGTAAGACATCAACATAACCATTTTTTTTCCACACTTCATTTTCACCATAAAAATAATGGTTTCTAACAAATGACCTTGAAATACCCAAAACGAGTTTTAAAATACCATAAGGACTCCAACACAACCCCTTTACTGGATACGAAAAACACAGAAGAATCACATAATCAAAATAATCATAAAATGAATCTCATACCAGTGAACACTCACACAAATGTGTTACAAACCAAACGATGAACTTATAGACTCATTCGTACAACGATCAAACCAAAATCATAGAAAAACACCGATACTAACAGGTCACAAAACATGTCACGAAATTCAACTGGTGTGTGTAAATGAGGGATTAAATATCCACACCAACTCGTCACGAACCAACAATACTTGAAGAATAGTATAACATTCATTCCGAGGAATGAATGTATGGAATAAGCAAAGAAACGAAACAGTATCCAACAAAAACGAATTCGATTACCCAACACCTATCACGATGTCAAATAGAAAGAATATGGCATCTGTACCATCATGGTACGAATAGGAATGCCAACCAAAGAATTAGGTATACAAACGGAGCGTCTAGCAAACGAATCAACTTAAATACCACAACATAAGTACCCACCGATAATTGAGGTATCAACATATGATAGGTAGGATGGAATCTTACCACCTACACACCCCAACATATAACGACTGCCCAAACGGTTAAGAGAATACTTCTCTAACCATACAGCCATCACCAACACGATATCACATACCATCTTCCACAACATATAATAGCAAACATCAATCAATGCAATAATGGTCACAAGTCCACGTGTGTGATACCCTTATAATTATGTTCGTGACCATAGTTATAAGCCTATTCCACACGCATACTTACTTCCAAAACCACACATCTCAATGATAACGCACATATACCACATAACACCTAATACACCATGCAATCCATGCTATCATACTTGCAAGTCCACTTGTGTCGTGACACATGTATAATTATGTTGGCCACCATAATTATCTATGCCCCCTTTCATAAGTGTACTCCCTCCTATGACAACACATCATGCAAACAAACATGCAAAAAAAAAAAAAAAAAAAAAAAAGACGTCGCATAATGGCTCAACTCCACTCTCGCACTTATCTCCCCACTCAGATCAATTCATCTTACTACTCGCTGTGGACTCTAGATCCGAATCCACACCATTCCATCCTAACTCCCTTTCATCTTTACTCAACCACCCATTCATGTTTCCTACATGTTGAGGTAGTCGACAACATGCAAAACCATCTCTATTATTTTCTTCCAATTCCACATGATTCACAAGTGCACACAAATCACGAGGTTTAGACTAAACCACATCTCCTTCCTATGTGAAGTGAGGACGCTACCAAGGGTATTTGGTAATGGCTCCATCTCCAGAAGTCACCGTGGTTCCAAACCTCTCCACTTCTTCTCCACCAACGTTTCCCATAAACGTCCTCTCCTTGTCCGAACATAGATACATGCTATCAGGAACTCGAATTCTGCAGTTAATCCATTTCATCCGACCACTTCTCTCACATCCGATAGCGACAACGGTAGTCCAACGAAGCATCTTACGCGCAGAAGTCAATATAATAAAGTCGATATATACAATACTACGTATAGGGGATAGAATAGACGTCCGAAACTCAATAAAACATCTCATAAATATAGGAAAATAGACATATAAAATACTATACTTACACATAGATCCTAAATGCAACTATATGAGGGACACCTAAGTTATAGTCTAGGTTCAACCACCTAATTCTCTATAACCAAGGCTCTGATACCAATCTGTCACACCCCGCCACGGCGGAAACGCGCGGGTGTAACTTCATGGATATCATCACAACACATGGTGTCTATATAGAGAATAACTACATGCAATAAAAATGGCAAAGTATAGAAACAAAGTGTCATAACAATACTCGAAAGGAAACAACATGATAAACTCCAAACGCATAGATAAAACACTTCCAATGCAACTAAGGTCTCGTCTAATCACTTCCTTCTATCATAGCCTTAGAATGCTCACCTGAAAATGATGCTTAAAATGTCAACATAACGTTGGTGAGATTCATAGGTTTAAGACTCATACACGCTAGGTAACCAAATTCATTGTGATTATAAAGTATAGCTGGACAAATAATTACAGTTATCATATAAGCAACATGTATTCGCAAGGCAACAACACACATAAGGCAACCATCGGGCGGAACGTGCCCACCAATCCAAATTCACAACATACCGGGCCGGAACGTGACCCCCGCTCCAAAAAATAGGTAAATTAATACCCTCCGATCGGACCACACAGAATAAAAGTGAGTAGGAGTACTACTCTCCAATTAGGTCGTATGTACGAGCAACAGGGTAAGCACCCTCCTAACTGGACCACACAGACTAGTAACGAGTAGGAGTATTACTCTCCAATTAGATACTCCCCCCCAATTGGACCACACAGCATTATCATCACATTATCCAATCCACATAATCTGGTACGAGTATGAGTATTACTCTCCAATTGGATACTCCCCCCCCCCCAATTGGACCACACAATAACATCACATAACATATCATTCACATATAGCATACATATAATAACATTATAAGTCTAAGCTCTTTGACACACACACATAATCACAGTAATTCAAACCATTTAAGACAAGCATCATTCCCATCCCAAGTTTAAAACAAAGTAAAAAGTATGGGACTATGAACTCACCTTAAACTCCATAGCTTCCACAAAAACAATTTACAATCTATAGCACACAATAATAATCCACATTACACAAGGTTAAGCTAAAAGCTACAACCCATGTAATACACATATGATGGTTGTCTAAGACTCATATGACCCACCATGGATCTCCTAGACACCATACTAACCACCACCATAACCTAACACTCACTAAATCCCTTGCACTTATAAAACAAGAAAACGCATAATTTTTGGGTACATTCGCCCACATGAAATCACGACAAATAAAGCTCAACAACTCACACCAAAAATTTACCATGGTCTCTCATAAGCATACAAGCTAATCCCAGAAGGCCATGGACCAATAACACACACAAGTACTCAATAGAAAATCAAACTTGTCAACTACTCAAATTCGGATTTGAACGCACACCAAAAAGTTTTAATTAACATAAAATACTTCCCCCGCGAATCCTTTTCGTGGTAGTCTAATATAACCTAATACTAAACTATTCCAGAAGGCCTACTCAAAATACCACTTTTACAACCAAAAAACACCCTCAAACTTTTACCCAAAATCTATCCCGGTTTGACAGCTTTGACACCTTAACAAAGAAAAATCAAAAGACTACTTCCCGACCTTAAAATCAATCGTGGATGGACTTTTTGGAAAGCTCTTTCATTAAAATTCAATTTATACCAAAAATTCGTGACTTAACTCCTAACCATCTATTAATTACACTCACATCTTTACAGCACTACTTTTCTGTCCAAACCCTAACTCAATAACTAACATGTTTTACGCTCAATCCTCTTAACCAAACATCATACTATTACTAATTATTGATCCCAACATGTTTAATAACATTAAATTACAGAAGTTAACACAAAACCTAATCCATCATAACTTATATTACATGAATCTAATCAATAATTAAACAATTAAGGGTTTACTAGGCATACCTTAGGCTTGTTTTCTTCACATAATTGAAACCCTAACTTTTCTCCTTCTCCTCCTCTACCCCTTGTCGACTTTTCTAGAGAAAAAGAGGTTTTGGGTCGTTTGGTTTGGCTTATATGGGTAGGGGTTGGGCTTGTTTAGGTTAGATTAGGATTCCTTGGGCTTAAGAGTCATATTTGGACTCAAATTAGGTTTCCTTTTCCCTTGTTTTTCTTTATAGATGATTTATATATATATATATATATATATATATATATATATATATATATATATATATATATATATATATATATATATATATATATTTTATTAAATTAATTTATTACACTCAAAACCTCATACTTTTGACAGTTTATAAATACCCGTAGCTAATCCTAACATCTTACGCGATAAACCTCAGTTTTTACGACAAACCGGAAAATTGTCATTTTTAAAATGAAGTTTCCAAAAATAGATTTTCATACTCTTTTATAAGCATAACACATAAAAACAAACTCCTTGTAACTTGCTAATGCTTAAATACTTGATCGAAGACTCATTATGCAAAAACACAAAAACACCAAATACTACACAAGTCATTTCTACACCACAAAGGTGATCAAAATGAACTTTCCCAAATTCCAAACTTTCTAAATCACAATAAAACCACTTACGCAAAGGGATTTAGTGCTAAAACTCACCTATATCACACTTATATCACTTCAAACACCTAGGACACACCAAACAAATGTCAACCGAGTCAAGACTATCAGTCAAACTGACCTGCCAAAACCACGATTGTTACAACAGAGCATGAGTAAATCATCTCTAATCTGCCTTTTAACCATCAAATTCAAAACCCCCATTATTAAAGTAAACAAGTAAGGAGAGACAGGATCACCTTGTCTCAAACCTCTTTTAGCTTTAAAGAACCCATAAGACTCCCCATTAACACATATAGAAAAAGAGGCAGTGGTCAAACAAGTCATAATCCAGTGAATCATAACAGGGTGAAATCCAAACTTATTTAAACAAACCTCAAGAAATTTCCAACTAACAGTGTCACAAGCTTTTTGCACATCAACCTTAAAAGCACACTTCCTAGCCCCAACACCTCAAGTGTATCCTCTCATGAATTCTTGGGCTAAAAGGATATTATCACTAATATGCCTACCAGGCACAAAAGCACTCTGATTCAGATCAGTAAGGTCATTAATGATAAACTTAATCCTATTCGTAATAACCTTACTAATAGTCTTATAAATCACATTGCAACAGGAAATAGGCCTATAATCATTAACTCTAGAAGGAGACTTAGTTTTAAGGATAAGAGAAGCTTTCCACTGGTAAAGAACTCCTTTATAGCAGAGCAAACATCCATGCCAATCACCTTCCAAGCAACTTTGAAGAATTTGGAAGTATATCCATCTGGTCCAGAGGCCTTATTGTCATCAATACTGAACAATGCTTCTTTAATCATAACAATTCTGTTCCTACTCACTATACCCTTGATGACACTCAAAGTATACATATTTTATATAGCATTATTTGTTAGTTTCTATATGATTTATAAGGACTTTTGATACTTAATTGCATGAAAATACATTTCAGGTCCTCTTGGCAAAGATCTTCAATAAACATGGAAAAGTATGCAAATTCAAGCTAAATCTTATGTTAAAGCCTATTTCAAGTAAAGAGCGTTGGTTACGGGGTCAAATACAATTTAAGTTATTTCAAGTAAAAAGCGGCGATCTTAATCTGAAGCCCGCCGACCTTCAAGTTCTATTTATGACCCTTTGGCCCCAAGAAATTATCTGAAGGTCACCGTAGTTTATCATCATGATCGCCGGTATTCAGAGCAAAGCCCGCCGACCTTTTCCTTAAGAGCGGCGTATTCCAGTGCCTGGCTAGTCACCCTTCGCCTATAAATAGAGCCTCATTTCACCTCATTTTCACAACACAAATACACTAACACTTCTCCCAACAACCAACATAACTATGATAATAATCCATCCCTCGTTCCAATCGTTGGGGTGATAGAAATGAAGTCAAAGTTCTAAAGCGTTGTAATACTCTCTTGATATTAATTGTGGTGATCGCTAGTGATGGTAGCTTCTTCATTACATTAATTCAGAAAGTATGTTGATCATTTCAAACGATATTACCACTGTAAGCATGATTATTAAAGCCATGTTAGGCTAAATTCTTTATGGTTGCTTGGATATGTTAATATAATAAATTGTTTGGTTATGATTACGATCTCTTGTTGATTTCCTGTTTATGTCATGATCTTGCCGTGTTCTAAACTATCAACCATTGTTTATCTCTTTAATTATAATTACTAATTGAAATGGGTCGAAAGATTCAACTAGTATTTTATGGTTTTTAACATATGTCTATGTATGTTTATCAATTGAAGGAGAGATCGCTTTTGTATTGAAATAAACAACCAAGTTTGAAACGTTGCAACTAGTACTTATGCTTGTCAAACCACTCATATAAGGTCTAGTAGACATAAGTCTTGAATCATTTCCATTAACTAATGAGACGTTATTTTGACGAAAGCAACTACTCGTTTGTTGAACCTACTGAGATCACTATCATATACCATCACTGAGTTATACGAACTATCCAAGTAATCATATTTGTCCCATATCTGAATTTCGAATCATTTGCATAAGTTTTCTAAATTATCTCGATTAAACTAGTTAATATAAGTGCATACCGTAGTCCCTGTGGAACGACCTGGTCTTACCAAAACTCTTTTACTATATGATGCGTGGTTTTACAATCTTGCAAAAGGTTTTACCTCTCAAGGGATCTTGAGAAGCTTGCAATCCCCACCAGGCAGTGTACCTGACTGTTGTAGTATAGTATAGTGGCAAGTACCGAGGGATTGATCGTTCAACTCAAAGAATAGTATTCGCTAGGCTTAAAACTCAATTAAACTAGGTTTAGAGGTGAGGGATGATTCTTTTTGTATTTTTATATTTTATGGAAAGCAAGTAAAAATCTCGGGTTTTGGAAGAATGAGCGGAATTAGTTGCTAGTCAACTAACCCAAATAACTACGAATGCAAACAAAATAAAATAAAATGATACTAAAGTAAATTTGGTGAAAACAATAATAAGAGAAAATGCGTTTACTTAGATTTCACTACTCCCTAGCTATCTTTAACCGGTTGATTAGTTTGTTACAATTGCATGGATGACGGGTTATATTCCTTAATACCATTCTTAGGGCTGTGTATGATCTTCCCTAACTCAATTAGCTTCTACCTGTTCCTATGTCGAGCCGACTACTAGCTCCTAACATGGCCTCATTAGTAGTTACCTATACATTAAATATAACCAATTTATCATAGTACACATCCGATCATGTTTTAGTTGACAATCTCTCTCTTTATCGATTTTTATCAATTTCATCCATCTTCACGATCCAATGGACGAAACTGACAATGAACCTATGTGGGCCAATGAGCGAACCGTTGCTCCTACTCCTGGTCCCGCAATAACTTTACCCGAAACTGCTAATGAGTTTGCCATCAAAGGAAACCATCTTACCCTTGTCAAAGGAAATCAATTTGATGGTAGAAACAAAACTGATCCACACAAACACATCCACGAATTCCTTGGAATTTTTGAAATGTTCAGATATGGAGAAACCGAAATGAAGCCGTCCGGCTCATGATGTTTCCATTATCCCTAACCGGAGAAGCGAAAACCTGGTTAGATGAACTTGACGAAGGAACCATAGCAACATGGGATGAACTTCGCACCACCTTTATAAGTCGATTCTTTCCCCCAGCTTTATTCGACCGACTTCTCGGTGAAATCCGTGCTTTTTCTCAACAAGATCGAGAAACTTTAACTGAAGCACGGCTACGAATGAAAGAAATGCTCAGGAATTGTCTTGGACATGGTTTAAGTAAAGGAAATATAATCAAAATCTTTTACCACGGACTTGACGAGAGTTCTCAAGAAGTTTTAAATGCTGCTACAGGAGGAATTTTCCTGTACAAAACTCCAAATCACGCTTATCAAGTACTCGAAGACAAAGTCTTACTCAAACACGATTTGACCAAAAACCAAAAACTTAAAACCTCTCTCCGCAAAACTGTTGCTTTCGCCGATGAAGGCAGTAGTATTTCTGATATTGACAAGATTATGGCACGAATGGATGCCATGGCCATCAAAATAGATGCTCGGTATAGAGAAATAAAAGAGAGACGAGAGTCTTGCAACAACTGTGGTGGAAATCATTCAATCTCAAATGGCAATGATGATGACATACCTATGTCTCGAGAAGAAGAAGCCAAATTCATACAAACATTTAGACAATCTCGTTTTTACAATGACTATCGTAATAAAGATAATGACAAATAGCGTTCTAATGATAGATCTGATTATAATCGTGATCAACCTCGATCATATTCTGAAGAAAAACCTGACATTCAAAAAAAAATAAAGTGAATTCATTAAGTCACAACAAACCACGAATACGTTCGTTATAAATACTTTTAATGATCTCAAAGATAAACTTGAAACCACAACAAGGAACCACCAAGCTTCTATCCAAAATCTAGAAGAAAAATTCGATAGACTTGCTGAAAAACAAGCTAATAGACCACCTGGATCCATTCCTAGCAACACTACACCCAATCCAAGAGGTAGTACTTCTAAACCTTATCAACCACCGCAAGCTCGTAACGAACATGTAAATGTCATAACAACAAGACACGGTACTTCATATGAACCACCCCCTAATCCTAGTCAAACACAACCTGCTGATGAATTTGACAGTGAGGAGGAAGATGAACCATCACCTCAGAAAAAATCCAAAGAAATTCCTGAAACACCAGTTTTAAGACCATACAAACCAAAAATTCCATACCCTCAACGTCCTAGGAAAGAAAAAATGGAAGCACAATATGGGAAATTTCTGGACATGATTCGTGCTGTTCGAATCAATGTTCCATTAATTGATGTCATTGCAGGAATGCCGAATTATGGAAAATTCCTAAAAGAACTTGTAAGCAACAAAAACAAACTAGAACAAATATCCGCAGCCTATCTAAGCGATGAATCTTCAGCTATAATTCAAAATAAAGTTCCACCTAAACTAGGAGATCCCAGAAGTTTTCTCATTCCGTGTAATTTTGGCAAAACATTCTCTTGCAACACCTTGGCTGATCTTGGCTCAAGTATAAATCATATGCCATATTCTCTCTATGCTAAACTTTCTCTAGAAACACTCAAACCTACTAAAATGAGTGTTCAACTAGCCGACCGTTCTTTTCAATATCCTGTTGGGATAGCAGAAAACATGCTAGTCGAAGTTGGAAAATTCACCTTTCCCATTGACTTCGTTATCTTAGAAATGGAGGAAGACTGCAAAGTTCCTCTAATTCTAGGAAGACCATTCTTACACACAGCTGACGCTATAATTAGAGTCGAACAAAAGAAATTAAATCTCGGAGTTGGAGAAGAAAGAATATCTTTTTCAATTGACTCAGCCCTGAAACATTCCTACTCTAATGATGACACCTGTTTTAGCATTGATGTTATTGATGAAATTCTAGAAGAGGATTTCGACAATTTGCTAAATGAAGGAATGGAAGTTCTCCATACTATTCAAGGTACAATTCTTGAAGAAAAACTCTATGCTGAGTTTGACGAATTTATGGCCCTGAATATCGAAGAAATCAAAACCGATGATAAAGAAGAAATCATTTTCGAACAAATCACCTTTAATTCAGAATACAAAATAAAGAAATCTGTAGAGGAACCCCCAACTAATCTTTAACTCAAACCACTCCCAAAACATCTCAAGTATGCTTTTCTAGAAAGAACATCCTTACTTCCTGTGATAATATCTTCCGAACATACAAAAAAGAATAAAACAGGCTTAGTAACTGTTCTTAAAAGACACAAATGAGCTTTTGCTTGGAAAACTTCAGATATTCCTGGAATCTGTCCTTCGTTTTGCAAACATAAAATACAAATGTTGGATGATAAAAGACGTATAGTCCAAAAACAAAGAAGATTAAATCCTAATATGAAAGAAGTAGTAAAAAAAGAAATAATTAAACTCCTTGATGCCGGAATTATCTATCCCATTTCCGACAGCCCATGGGTAAGTCCTATCCATTGTGTACCAAAGAAAGGTGGTATCACCGTGGTCACAAATGAGAATGATGAGTTAGTTCCCACCGGAACAATTACTGGTTAGAGAGTTTGTATTGATTACCGAAAACTCAATGAGGCTACCGCCAAAGATCACTTTCCCTTACCTTTTATGGATCAAATGTTGGAAAGACTAGCAGTAAACAAATACTTCTGTTTTCTCGATGGTTTCTCTGGATACTTTCAAATTCCTATTGATCCTCTCGACCAAGAAAAAACAACTTTCACATGCCCTTTTGGAACATATGCGTACAGACGAATGCCTTTTGGCTTATGTAACGCACCTGCTACCTTCCAAAGGTGCATGATTGCAATATTTCATGACATGATTGAAGAATCTATGGAAGTTTTCATGGACGATTTCTCTGTTTTCGGAGACACTTTCAAAAGTTGTTTAGTCAATTTAGATAAAATGCTTAGAAGATGTGAGGAAGCTAATTTAGTCCTTAATTGGGAAAAATGTAACTTCACGGTTAAAGAAGGTATAGTGCTCGGACATAAAGTGTCGGGAGCAGGATTAGAAGTTGACAAAGCAAAAATCGATGTTATTGCAAAACTACCACCTCCTACTAATATCAAGGGTATTAGAAGTTTTTTAGGACACGCTGGTTTTTACCGAGATTTATAAAAGACTTCTCCAAAATAACTAAACCTCTTACAAAATTGCTTGAAAAAGATGTTCCATTCAAATATAATGAAGAATGCGTGAAAGCATTTGAAACTTTAAAAGAAAAACTTACAAGCACACCCATCATAGCAAGTCCAAATTGGAATCTTCCATTTGAGCTAATGTGTGATGCTAGTGAAAGTGTTGTTGGAGCAATACTTGGCCAAAGAAAAGAAAAACATTTTCATCCAATATATTTTGCAAGCAGAACATTAAACGCAGCACAACAAAATTATACAATAACATAAAAAGAATTGATGGTTGTAGTATTTGCATTCGATAAATTTTGATCATATCTTGTTCTGTCCGAAACCATTGTTTTCACTGACCACTCAGCCTTAAAATATTTATTTAAAAAGCTAGATGCCAAACCTCGTCTCATACGATGGGTTTTGCTCTTACAAGAATTTGATATTGAAATAAAATATAAAAAAGGTGTTGATAACGTTGCAGCAGATCATCTATCTGTAATTGAAAAACAAGATAGCAGTAATGAAGAAGCCAAAATTAATTATTACTTTCCAGAGGAAATTCTGATGAAAATATATTCTAATAAAGAACCTTGGTTTGCTTATTTTGCAAATTATTTAGTTGGAAAAATAATGCCTAAGAATATGACATACCAACAAGAAAGGAAATTCTTTTCCGATATCAAAAACTTCTTTTGGGAAGAGCCACATCTTTTTAAGATATGTCCTGATGGGATTATAAGAAGATGTGTGGCTGGACCTGAAACTAGATCCATTTTAGATGCATGTCATCATGGACCAACTGGAGGACATTATGGACCGTCCATCACGGCCAAAAAAGTCCTAGAATCTGGTTTTTATTGGCCAACAGTATTCAAGAAGCTCAAACCTTAGTTCGCCTTTGCGAACCATGTCAAAAAATCAGAAATATATCAAAACAAGATGAGATGCCTTTAAATTACATCCAAGTGTGTGAAATATTCGATTTATGGGGAATAGATTTTATGGGTCCTTTCCCAAAATCTAATAAATTCGAATACATATTTGTTGCAATTGATTATGTTTCAAAATGGGCGGAGGCCCAAGCTCTTCAAACTAATGATGCTAGAGTCGTAATAACATTCCTTAAAAAACTCTTTTGTCATTTTGGAGTCCCAAAAGCTTTAATTAGCGATAGAGGAACACACTTTTGCAACATATGATGGAAAAAGCAATGAAAAAGTATGGTGTAAACCATCATTTTTCTACTTCGTATCATCCTCAAACTAGTGGTCAAGTAGAAAACACAAACAGAGCTCTAAAAAGAATCCTTGAAAAAACTGTAAAAGACAACCCTGCTATATGGTCTAAAAAATTGGATGACGCTCTGTAGGCTTTCCGCACAACATACAAAACACCTACTGGAACAACACCTTATAAATTAATATATGGAAAAGCTTGTCATTTGCCAATCGAAATTGAACATCGTGCATATTGGGCACTTAAAAACTGTAACACTGACTTGATAGCAGCCAGAGAAAAACGAATGTTCCAATTACATGAGTTAGACGAATTCCGTTTACATTCTTACGAAAATTCTACACTATATAAAGAAAGAACTAAAATTTGGCATGATCGAAAGTTAAAAATAAGAAAAGAATTCATCAAAGGAGAAAAGTACTCCTATTTCATTCTAAATATAAATTGAAACAACCAAAATTGAAAACCCGTTGTCTTGGGCCATATTTAGTTAAACACCAATATCCTTCCGGATATGTGGAATTATATGGAAAAAATGAAAACACTTTCATAGTAAATGGTCACAGACTCAAATTATATCACAAAGAAGAAAGTTTTAATGATCGAAGGGAGGATTCGACTCCTTTCTTTCCAAAAAATTAAAAAACAACATTCTTGCTAGTCTAGCTTAAGACTCATCTTTAAAAAACAAGCGCTTCTCGGGAGGCAACCCGTGATTTTAAACCATATTTTTTAATTTAAGCGTGGAGGCGTTTTTGCCTTGGTTAAAAAAAAAAAAAAAAAAAAAAAAAAAAAGAACTCCGCAAATATTTTTGTGTGTTTTTGTTTGTTTATTTTTGCAGGTTATATAAGCTATGTGGATGCTTGCTGACATATCTCTTATCAACTTCCATTGCCCCGGGAAGTTTCGAACTTTTTTCTCGATTATCCTATTTTTATTTTTTCAGTCTTTCACATTGAGGGCAATGTTCAACTTAAGTGTGGAGGGAGGATAAATAGGATAATTCGAGCGTATTTCACATTATTGCTTGCTCTATAAATTTTCAAAATTTAAGGTTATATAGAATTTGATAAAAAAAATGCAAGGCATGTCAATACATATCTAGCACACGTTAAATCCCCACTAAATTGTGAGAATATTCTTAGCCTTTATATGAAGTGTTTAAGCTTTTTTGCACTTCTTGTTTCATGATATTGAGTGTGCTGGTAATTCATTTTAACTTTAGAATTTGTGCATGTATATCGTTTACTAAATTGCAGTGAGGTTAATTTATAGATGATTATAGATGACAAAAAGGCAAAATATCCACCCAAATCAATCCATATCTCAAAATAATCCCTATAAACCAGAATTCAGCCGAAAGTAAAAAGTTATCAATGCATTTGGCTATAATTCTTCTATTTGCTATGCCGATTACGGTAAGAAAAAAAAATATGATGAATAAAGGCAAAGAAAAATATATGCCTAGAAAAAAAAGTAAAGTGAAAAATATGACGTTGGCTAGCAATAGTATGGATTAATGTATGGCTGTTATATCTCTCAAAAATCAACATCCCAAGTTATTCCCTACTTCTGAAACAAAATAAGCCTTATTTTTTGCCTTCTTTGGATATATTTGTCTGGTGCTCATACCACAACGATTATGTTTACGTATCTTGTACAAGCCTATGGTAGTTTTCTTGATTTATGTCTGTGCAAATTGAATGTTCCACATAATCACCTTATTGAGCGAAATTGTGTGAATTTAAATAAATCCTATGTGAGGTGATCTAGTATGTATTGATGCCATATATGAAATATCTTTGTCTCTAACAAATAAGTTCCTTCAAAAATCAATCTAATAGAAAAACTCTATCTGCTTTGTTGGTTACATTGCTTGAGGGCAAGCAATAGCTAAGGGTGGAGGTATTTGATGACGCTCAAATTATACATATTTTATATAGCATTGTTGGGATTTAAATAATCAGAAGAATCAGCATAAAGGCTTAAGAAAATACATCAAGTATGTTTCTGCTGATAAAGCTCAAAGCACGTTTCCACTGATGGATTCTGCTGAAGAAGGTTTCTACTGATAGTGTTTCTACTGATGGATTCTGCTGATGCTACTATGACTCATACAACAGCTGTGTAGATAAGTACAACTTATTCTACTGACTCATAAACAAGAAAAATATCTTTGTTGTAGTCATCAAATTGAACACTCCAAGTGAGTTGTAATCCTAGATACATGTTGTATCTTAATGACTGACATGATAAGTCATCATCTAGCTAGAATGAAGATTAGTCATAAGCTAGTAAATTAGATGAGTCATATAGATTGTAAAAGATCTTTCCTTGGACTATAAAAGGAAGATCTTAGATATATCTTAAGCGTGCGTGTAAAAAGCAATATATGTGAGTAGAGATATACATAAAACATTAGAACAAAACACAAGATTCAAGGTCTTTGTAACCCTAGTGATAGTGAAGATCACTCGTATTATTCTGAATAATATTGAATCGTTTGGTGAAATACTTTCATTGTTCTTTGTTAAATAAACACAAGCATCACAGTTCCATTTCCAATAAACATTCTAAGTGTGGTTAAGTAGATTCCGCTTACTTAATCATATTCACTCAAAGTATCATATTTACACATTAAAAGGTCCAACACCCATAGTGTGTGATCAAATCAAGTGATCCTCTCAGTTGGTATCAGAGCTCCCAGGTTGATATCTTTGATTTAGAAGAAGAAATGGATACAAAATCTATTCAAACAAATGTTGCTGCAAAGTTGCCAGTTCTCAAACAAAATGAGTTTGAATTGTGGAGGTTAAGAATAGAATAGTTTTTCCAGGTGCAGGATTACACTCTCTGGGAAATCATTAAAGATGGAAACTCTTTCAAACCCACAACCACTTTATCAACAGTTGAAGGTAGGGAAATTTCAGTTGTTCAAACTATCCCTACAACTGCTGATGAAAGAATAAAGAAGAAGAATGACCTCAAGGCCAGAAGCATGCTGATGATGACCATTCCAAATGTTCAACTTATAAACTTCAGCAAATTCAAAGATGCCAAGTCATTATTTGAGGCAATTGTTGCAAGGTATGGAGGAAATGAAGCCACCAAGAAGACCCAGAAAACCCTTCTCAAGCAGCAGTTTGAAAATTTCTCATCAACCATGAATGAATCTCTTGACCACATGTTTACAAGGCTACAAAAAATTATGAGCCAACTTGCTGTTCTTGGGGTTGATATACCTCAAGAAGATTTAAACTCAAAATTTCTGAGAAGCTTACCAGAAGAGTGGGCTATGCATGTTGTTGTCTGGAAGAATAAACCAGACATAGACACTATGGATCTTATGGATTTGTATAGCAACTTTAAAATTGTGGAACAAGAAGTAAAGAAAACTGGTGTCTCTAGTTCATATACTGGGAACATGGCTTTTATGTCATCTCCTAGTATCTCAAACCCAGTTAAAGATGAAAAGGTTGATAGTGGAGCTGGTGCTGCTAGTTCATCAAGCAGTACCTTTGGTATATTGAATGAAAAGGCTTGTTGTGCCTTTTTCACAAGACAGAATAATGGGTCCATGCTTACTCATGAAGATCTCTTAGAAATCAATGATGATGATTTAGAAGAGATGGACCTAAAATGGCAAATTTCTCTTCTTAGCATGAGGGCTAAGAAATTCTATCAGAGGACGGGGAAGAAACTCACCATCAGCAGCAATGATACTGCTGGTTTTGACAAGTCAAAGATAGAATGCTATAACTGTCATATGTTGGGGCACTTCTCAAGAGAATGTAGAAGGCCAAGCCAACAAGATAGCAAGAATAGAAGTTTTGGAAGCAAGTCCAAGACAGGGGAATCAACCAATCCAAAGGCTATGGTAGCTATTGATGGATTAGGATTTGATTGGAGCTTTACTGCTGATGAAGAAGAAACTTCTCCTCAGACAGCTCTTATGGCTTTCACTACAGAGGTACAACCTGATAAAGTTTGTTCAAATAATTGCTCTGCTCTTAAAAGTTTAGAAACCTTAACCAAACGTTATGAGAATCAAAGGAAAGAATTAATTGATACAGCTCATAGCTTAACAAATCATAAAAGAGGTATAGCTACTCTAGAGGAACAAGTCATACATTTTCGAACAAATGAATCTACCTTTACTGATGTCAAAATTCTTCTTGAAAGAGAAATATTGTTTAAAGACAATGACATTAGTACCTTGAAAGCTGAAGTAGATAGGCTTAGTAAGGCTAAAGAGAATATTCAAATGAGTGTAGAAACATTAGATTATGCATCTAAGGGTGTGACTAACTTAATTGAATGTCAAGTTATAAATAAAGCTAAGGCTGGTGTTGGATACAAATCTGTTCCTCCACCATATAGAGGTATTCTTTCACCCCCAGGAATTGACCTAGAACACACAGGATTACCTGAATTTCAACTACCTGAATTAAATTATGGTGTTCAACCAAAATCTAATGTAGTTGTTAATGAACCTTTGAAAGAAAGTGAAAGTTTAAGTAAAACTTCACTTCCTAAGGACAAGGTATGTTCTTGTAGAAAGTCAGATGGTTCAATCATTGAGGAATCAACATCTGATGATAAAAAGTTTAAACAGGTCATGTCTAAACCTGAAGTGGTTAAGAAAGCAAGAACAAGAGTTCCTAAGATAATCAAACACAATACTGATAGGCCTAAGACCAATGAAAAACATGTTAGGCAACCAGTAAGATATTGTGAACAATATAGAACCATAAACAAGCCTAGAGGTAACCAAAGGAATTGGTATAGCCTCAAGTTTCTCCAACAAAGAGATAACAAAGTTTGTTACACATGTGGTAGTTTTGACCATCTTGCAGCTTTCTGCAACCAATGGGTATCTGGGTATGAAAGTAATAGAGTGAACTACAAAAGGCAAACACCTAAATCTCATTTTCACTCTAATTCTAAAAGATCAAAACCCAAAACAGTCACAAAAGCAGTTCCTGCTGATAGAGCAAAAACTGTTCCTGCTGAAAGGAAAATGGTTTCTGCTGAAAACCCATATATGACTGTTTACCCAAAATCAAAAATTAAGGGTGCAAAAAAAACTTTCAAACATGCATCTAATATTGTTCAAAGGCCCATTCAAACAAAAGCAGTGGTCCAAAAACAAGTTTGGAGACCAAAGGGTACAACTACAAAGCTAGCAGTTTCTGCTAAGCATACTGCTGCTAAGGGAAACAGGGCAAATGCTGTTAAGGCCTCAGCATGTTCGATTCTTAAATCCAATGTTGCATCAACAATTCTCAAAAGATTACATCCCATTGATGCAAGAGGCGGATCCAAGTCAGAAATGGTTTGGATCCCAAAACAAAACTAATTCCTTTATTTATGTGCAGGGACATTCATCAGCAGATACTGAAGATCAAGGATTCTCAGATAGTGGATGTTCAAGGCACATGACAGGCAACAAGTCTTATCTCTCAAATTTTCAATCAGTAGATGGAGGCTATGTTACCTTTGGAGGAAAAATTACTGGTAAAGGTACTATTAAAACCGGTAAATTAGATTTTGAAGATGTGTACTATGTGCAAGAGCTTAAGTATAATCTTTTTAGTGTCTCACAAATGTGTGACAAAAAGAACAAAGTTCTCTTTACTGACACTGAATGTCTTGTATTTTCTTCTGATTTTAAGATGCATGATGAAAGTCAAGCACTTCTTAGAATTCCAAGAAAAGGCAACATGTACAGTGTTGATATGAAGAAAATTGTTCCAAAAGATTCTCTTACTTGTCTTATTGCTAAGGACACATTGGATGAATCTATGAAATGGCATAGGAGACTTGGTCATATTAACTTCAAAACCATAAATAAGATTGTCAAAGATGGTTTGGTAAGAGGTTTACCTCAAAAACGATTTGAAAATGATCAAACATGCATTGCTTGTCTTAAAGGCAAACAACATAAAGCCACTTGTAAGCTCAATATTTTTAACTCTATCAATCAATCATTGTTTATGCTACATATGGACTTATTTGGTCCTACAAATGTTAGAAGTTTGTTGCATAAGAGATATTGTCTAGTTATTAATGATGACTTTAGTAGATTTACATGGGTATTCTTTTTAGGAACTAAGGATGAAACTTCTAGCATCCTTAAGACCTTCATTACAGAGATAGAAAACCTAGTAAGCAAAAGAGTAAAAGTCATTAGATGTGATAATGGGACAAAATTAAAGAATAGAGTTATGGATGATTTCTGCAAAGAAAAATGTATTAAAAGAGAATTTAGTGTTGCAAGAACTCTACAACAGAATGGAGTTGCTGAAAGGAAAAATAGAACACTAATAGAAGCTGCTAGAACTATGTTAGCTGACTCTTAGTTGCCTATAACTTTTTGGGCAGAAGCAGTCAACACTGCTTGCTATGTTCAAAATAGAGTTTTAGTTGTAAAACCTCACAATAAGACATCATATGAACTTTTTAGAGGTAGAACTCCTGAAATAGGATTTCTTAGACCTTTTGGATGTCATGTGACAATTCTGAATACCTTAGACCATCTTGGAAAGTTTGATGGAAAAGCAGATGAAGGATTCTTAGTTGGATATTCTATCAATAGCAAAGCATTCAGAGTATACAACATGAGAACTAGAAGAGTAGAGGAAAATCTACATGTGAAGATTTTGGAAAATAAAACCAATGTAGAAGGTCAAGGTCCAAAATGGCTATTTGATCTTGAATCTCTATCCAAATCAATGAATTATGTGCCTTTTGTTGCAGAATCTAATGAATTTTCAGGTTCACAAACTGCTGATGCAACAAATGGAGAAGGATTAGAGAATGAGGCAAATCAAGATTATGTGATAATGCCAATATGGACAAATACAAGTGTGGATTCAACTTCAATAAATGGTGAATCTTCTTCTGGAAATTCTAAAGAAGATGTTGAAGATGAATATAAGGAAGAAGGAGCTAAGGAACAAGAGTTGCAAGTCAGAAGTAACACTGCTGTTCCTGCTGATAAGCAAATCATTCCCGCTGAAAAGCAAAATGTTTCTGCTGATGGACCATCAGAAGAAACACAAGCAAATCTCTCAGAAAATGAGGTGGATTTCAACAACCTTCCACCTGATTATCAAGTTCTTTCTACTCCACACTCAAGGATTCACAAAGTCCACTCCCTGGACAATGTAATTGGAGATGTACAATCAGGAGTGAAGACAAGACAACAATTAATGTCTTCAGATCAACAAGGGCTTCTTGATGCCCTTTATGCTTCAAAACAACATGAGTTTTCAAACTCTTGCTTATTTGTATGTTTTCTCTCACAAGATGAACCAAAGAACATTCATAAAGCCCTAGAAAATTCAAGCTGGTTGGAGGCTATACAAGAGGAGCTTCTTTAGTTTAAGATTCAAAAGGTATGGGTGCTAGTTGATTTACCTAGTGGTGTAAGGGTAATTGGCACTAGATGGGTTTTTAGGAATAAAAGGGATGAAAGGGGCATAGTGATAAGAAATAAAGCTAGATTAGTAGCTCAAGGGTACACACAAGAAGAAGGGATAGACTATGAAGAAGTTTTTGCTCCAGTAGCAAGGATTGAAGTCATTAGACTCTTTTTGGCTTATGCTTCATTTATGGGATTCACGGTTTATCAAATGGATGTCAAGAGTGCTTTCTTATATGGTACTATTGAAGAGGAGGTGTATGTCTCACAACCTCCTGGTTTTGTTGATCCTGACCATCCAGACAAAGTGTACAAGGTTGTTAAAGCTCTATATGGCCTACATCAGGCACCAAGAACTTGGTATGAAACACTGGCTTCCTTCTTAATTTCAAATGGATTTCAAAGAGGCAAGATAGATCATACACTTTTCACCAAGAAGCATAAGAAGGATCTTTTGCTAGTTCAAGTGTATGTGGATGATATCATCTTTGGATTTACAAGGAAGGAGATGTGTTTGGAGTTTGAGAAGCTTATGCACAATAAGTTTCAGATGAGTTCCATGGGGGAACTTACATTCTTTTTGGGTCTGCAGGTTAAACGATCAAGAGAAGGAATCTTTATTAGTCAAGACAAATATGTTGCAGAGATTCTTAGAAAGTTTCAATTTGCTGATTCCAAAACAGCAAGCACACCAATTGATCCTGAGAAGCCACTTCTTAAAGATGTAGAAGGAACTAATGTGGATGTACACACATACAGATCTATGATAGGTTCTTTGATGTATCTCACATCATCAAGACCTGATATCATGTTCTCTGTTTGTGCTTGTGCAAGATATCAAGTAACTCCTAAGGTTTCTCATTTAACAGTAGTCAAGAGAATTTTTAGATATCTCAAGGGTCAACCTAGGTTGGGTCTGTGGTATTCTAAAGAGTCATCTTTTGACTTGGTAGCATACTCAGATAGTGATTATGCTGGTGCTAGCTTGGACAGAAAGTCAACAACTGGAGGATGTCAATTCCTTGGGTGTAGACTTATCTCATGGCAGTGTAAGAAGCAGACAGTGGTGGCTACTTCAACAACTGAAGCTGAATATGTAGCTGCTGCAAATTGTTGTGGTCAAGTTCGATGGCTTCAAAACCAACTTCTTGATTATGGGTACAATTTCTTACATACCATTATTCATATTGATAATAGTAGTACAATTTGCATTATTAAAAATCCAGTGCAACATTCTAAAACAAAACACATTGAAATTAGACATCATTTTATTAGAGATTGCAATGAAAAGAGGTTAATTCAAGTAATGAAAATTGCTTCAGAACAAAACTTTGCAGATCTTCTTACAAAAGCTTTTGATGTTGGTAGATTTCAGTACTTGGTAGCAGTTATTGGAATGCTTAATCTTTAAATTTTTCAAAATAATGTGTTCTTGTATATAGATTTTGTTAATGCATCTAACTTTGTCATCTAAAACTGCTATTACCAATTAAAAGTTATTCATACAGTTAGTCCTATGCATAATTCTAATTCAAGACAAGTACTTTGTACTTTGTTCTTTTGGTTTTAGACTAACAATTTCAGGTATGAATGTTTGAGCTCAAAGGCTATTTCAAGTGAAATCTGTAAGCAACAAATCTATGATCATAGCTGCTGAATGCTGATCATTGCTGCTGATATAATAGGTTCATGATAGAAAGAGTTTGGGATTTCAAAACTCCTTAAAACTTCTTTCTTGGAACCTGATTATGATGTTTCACATTGAATTGATAAATTAGTTGATCAGTTAATATAACTGATACAACTCACTTTCTATCATTTTATACTCTCGAGTATAATGTGACTAATTTATGGATATCTGATAGAAAGAACAGCGAGCGACCGTGAATCTAACACTTGTGTTAGAGGTAACAAATGCCACGAGCTGGAAACCCTGTAAAGAAAGCCTTTTGAATAGGTTTATCTATACACAGGCGGTTATTTATAACTGAAAACATTGGTTCTCACACAACCAGAGGTTACTTTAAACCGAAATTTTGACTAAGTGTCTGTTACACATTTAATCCTTTCAAAATGGTTGTAAGCAGTATGATTTTTCATAATAAAATCATATACATACTGCTAAGGCAAAAGTTTCTTAAAAGGATTTTCAAAAGATGACTTTAAAAAAAAACCATCAACAGATGGACCATGAGTCAAAAACGTCCATTGAATCACCTCTCATAGGACTTAACACACCTAGAAGTGATGAGGGCAGAAACTTAAACTCTTAAGGAATTGATGGCTTCATGTACAAATTGTCTGAAAACATGGAAGAATGCTAGATCAGATGATGATGTTATGATTGTGAGAAATCTTTCAAACAAGGGGAGGATATGAATATAAGATGTTATTTGAATCTCAGGGGAGGAAACAAACATCTCAGGGGAGGTTACAAAAGCCCTTTAATGGAAGATTAACCAAACAAAAAGAAGGAAAAGATAAGAGCGTACAAGATGTTATGACCAAGAAACACATTCATGAGATCGGGGATGCTCGAAATAAAGAGTAAACATGGTATATTATTAGCTTCAAGAAAGGGGAAGGTGTGTGTGTTTTCTAGAGAGAGAAAGATGGAAACCACTCACACCTTGAAATACAATGAGACATCCAACCCTCCTAGTTGAGACTAGGAGGGGTATTTATACTAGAATACAAGCCTAACTTAGCACTATTGTCTAAACTAGTCCTTGTGCATAGAAGGAGATGCTATTCCCGAATATAACATTACTTTTAAGGCTAACAATCTCTCCCCAAAGTGATGTTATATGGGAATAGCTTACAACGTTCCCTACAAGTAAGATTAAATACAAAACATAAGCGCAGCAGCTCCGAGAGTGGTCTTCAAACTTCATTGATTCATTCAGCTTCCTGAATCTTCTCAACTGCCATCTCTTTACTTGCAGAAGAACAATGTGAGCAAATCTAATTAGGGATTAAATCTGGCTTGACACTCTCCCCTAAATAGTGCTCTCCCCCAAACTGACAACCTTTCTGATGAATGCCCTGAAACTGAAGAAGTCTTTTGATACTTAAATGCAAACCGTCTTTAGTCTTCAAACACACAGCGGAAAATGTAGAACATACTGTAGACTCGACCTTCTTCAAGATTGTCCATTCGGGGGAACTGAATATCAACATCTTCATCTCACCAAATGCATTCCAGTTATCTTGCTTAAAACAAATCAGTCCATAATATACACATGAAATGATAACACCAAAGTAACAAGATGAAACACCGATCATCTTGAATTTGTTGCCCGAAATTGGTGAAGGTGGATAAGGTAGAAGTACGTAGAAAAAGTTGAGAGGATAAGGATATAGAATCAACCAATCTCCGACACAAATCATTTCATAAATCATTAAGCCCGATCACGTGAACTTGTTGTGCGTCCTCGATGTACACATTTCTCTCCCCTGATGATTGCGATCTCATCGGAATCAGCATAACATTGTGTACATGAAGTATTAACTGAAAGCACATTATCATTAATCACATAAGCCCGTGAGAAGATGTCGATAAACCCAATCTACTAACAATACCATTTGAAATTGTCTTACTCTTTATCAACCTCTGAATCAACAACGACTCTCTGCAGTAACCCCATATGAAGATAACCCGATATGACGAACTTGAGAATGAAGTAAAATCCCTCAGACTTGTGACTTAAGCTTGTACTATCCTGTGACTAAGAACGGTGTACCTTATACCCCTAAAGAAGTGTAAAAAGCACAATCCATCTTGACATATCCTCAACTACGTGAGACACTGAGCACTACAACGTAACTCCTTAAAGTGATAGCTACTTTGTGAGTATAGAGAGAAAGAATCACAAAAGTAACTAGATATCCAAGTCTTCGTCACCATTAATATATGCCCAAACAAGTCATCTTCGCGGAAGTGAAGAAAGAAAGAAGATGAAATAAGTACATGCGCCCGTAAAACGTTACTTCAAACCCGAATAAATAATAACGAATTATCCCAATATTCACAAATATCCGATACTAGCCGTTGTTATTTGACAGTGATTCTTGATCAGGATCGTTTAAGCAAAACGTGGTGTGTTCTTGGTGAAGCATGAAATTCCATCTCGGTTGATTCGTAGTGATTTCGTATATTCCCTCCAAAAAATAGAATTGGAAAATTTCGCGCCCATAATTTGGAAATCACTATGAAATGTAATGCTAAGGTTACCAGAAAAATTTGAGTAATAAAAATTTTTACGCAAAATTTTGTCGAAAATTTGAATTTTGGCCAAAAATTTGAATTTCGGGCCAAAATTTTCAACGTTATACCAAACTTTGAATTTCGCGTAAAAATTGAACGTTTAGTCTCCTCTCAAAAATAAATTTTACTCAAAATTTCCCGCAAAAAATGCCTCTAACTCGATAATGCTCCTTACTCCCTAACTCGGTAACCTTTGAAAATCGATAAATCCATCAAACTCGGTAACCTTTCAAACTCGATAACCATTCAAACTCGATAACCATAACTCGATAATGCCTCTAACTCGATAATGCTCCTTACTCCCTAACTCGGTAACCATCTCAAACTCGGTAATTATTTCAAACTCGGTAAGATTTTGAAACTCGATAAGATGAGTATAACTCAATAAGATCTTTTGTAACTCGATAAGCTCAGAAAAAATTTGGCAGAGTTTCGTCTAGGTATAAGCCACAAATAATCTTACTCGATGAACGATAAGGTAAAAGGCTAACTCGCCAAACTTGAGTCCAAACTCGGTAAGTCTTAAATATCCTAACTCGATAAGACTTATTATCCTAACTCGACAGAAACACCCTAACTCGATAGAATACTCTAACTCGCTAGGATCCAAACTCGGTAAGACAAGTTCCAAACTCGATATCCTAACTCAATAGAAACACCCAAACTCGATATTTAGACGATGAACAGTACCAGATCCGCTTTTTTCACCCAAAAACACGATTTTTCACCACAAAACACCACGATTCGCCCCCGGTTAGCTCGGATACCACTTGTTACGAACAAGAAACACCTTCATGAGGTCGGGGATGCTCGAAATAAAGAGTAAACATGGTATATTATTAGCTTCAAGAAAGGGGAAGGTGTGTGTGTTTTCTAGAGAGAGAAAGAAGGAAACCACACACACCTTGAAATACAATAAGACATCCAACCCTCCTAGTTGAGACTAGGAGGGGTATTTATACTAGAATACAAGCCTAACTTAGCACTATTGTCTAAACTAGTCCTTGTGCATAGAAGGAGATGCTATTCCCGAATATAACATTACTTTTAAGGCTAACACAAGATGATGACATGGTTTCTACTGATAAAGAACAAGAACAGAACTGATAGGAGAAAGTTCTATCTAGATCAATTGATAGGAGAAAGTTCTATCTAGATCAATTGATGAAAGGTTTCAATTTCAGTTCACTATGTTTGTTCATCACTTCCAAAGACATGCTGAAAGATGATTTCTACTTCTTGGAACAAGCATCCAAGATACACAGCATCATTGCCTCTTATAATTCTTCAAGTTGTATACTACACCATCTTTTAGTCCAAGATTGGAGCAAAGAACAGAAAGCAGATGAGTTACAGAGAAAGACATTTAATCACTCAAAAGAGAAGAAAGTTCAGATCACAGTCTGACAATGAAGTGTTTGAAAGATCTTCACAAAGTCCTCATTTAATTCAGAAAAACATATTTGAATGTAATTCACATGTTTAGGGGAGGATTGTTGGGAATTAAATAATCAGAAGAATCAGCATAAAGGCTTAAGAAAATACATCAAGTATGTTTCTGCTGATAAAGATCAAAGCACGTTTCCACTGATGGATTCTGCTGAAGAAGGTTTCTACTGATAGTGTTTCTACTGATGGATTCTGCTGATGCTACTATGACTCATACAACAGCTGTGTAGATAAGTACAACTTATTCTACTGACTAATAAACAAGAAAAATATCTTTGTTGTAGTCATCAAATTGAACACTCCAAGTGAGTTGTAATCCTAGATACATGTTGTATCTTAATGACTGACATGATAAGTCATCATCTAGCTATAATGAAGATTAGTCATAAGCTAGCAAATTAGATGAGTCATATAGATTGTAAAAGATCTTTCCTAGGACTATAAAAGGAAGATCTTAGATATATCTTAAGCGTGCGTGTAAAACGCAATATATGTGAGTAGAGATATACATAAAACATTAGAACAAAACACAAGATTCAAGGTCTTTGTAACCCTAGTGATAGTGAAGATCACTCGTATTATTCTGAATAATATTGAATCGTTTGGTGAAATACTTTCATTGTTCTTTGTTAAATAAACACAAGCATCACAGTTTCATTTCCAATAAACATTCTAAGTGTGGTTAAGTAGATTCCGCATACTTAATCATATTCACTCAAAGTATCATATTTACACATTAAAAGGTCCAACACCCATAGTGTGTGATCAAATAAAGTGATCCTCTCAAGCATTATTTGTTAGTTTCTATATGATTTATAAGGACTTTTAATACTTAATTTCATGAAAAAACATTTCAGGTCCTCTTGGCAAAGATCTTCAATAAACATGAAAAAGTATGCAAACTCAAGCTAAATCTTATTTTAAAGCCTATATCAAGTAAAGAGCGCCGGTTACGGGGTCGAATACAATTTAAGTTATTTCAAGTAATGAGCGGCGATCTTAATCTGAAGCCCGCTGACCTTCAATTTCTATTTATTACCCTTTGGCCCCAAGAAATTATTTGAAGGTTGCCCTAGTTTATCATCATGATCGCCGATATCCAGAGCGTAACCCTCCGACCTTTTCCTTAAGAGCGGCATATTCCAGTGCCTGGCTAGTCACCCTTCGCCTGTAAATAGAGCCTCATTTCACCTTATTTTCACAACACAAATACACCAACACTTCTCCCAACAACCAACACAACTCTGATAATAATCCATCCCTCGTTCTAATCATTGGGGTGATAGAAATAAAGTCAAAGTTCTAAAGCGTTGTAATACTCTCTTGATATTAATTGTGGTGATCGCTAGTGACGGTAGCTTCTTCATTACATTAATTCAGAAAGTATGTTGATCATTTCAAACGATATTACCACTGTAAGCATGATTATTAAATCCATGTTAGGCTAAACTCTTTATGGTTGCTTGGATATGTTAATATAATAAAGTGTTTGGTTATGATTATGATCTCTTGTTTTTTCCTGTTTATGTCATGATCTTGCCGTGTTCTAAACTATCAACCATTGTTTATCTCTTTAATTATAATTACTAATTGAAATGGGTCGAAAGATTCACCTAGTATTTTATGGTTTTTAACATATGTCTATGTATGTTGATCAATTGAAGGAGAGATCGCTTTTGTATTGAAATAAACAATCAAGTTTGAAACGTTGCAACTAGTACTTATGCTTGTCAAACCACTCGTATAAGGACTAGTAGACATAAGTCTTGAATCATTTCCATTAACTAATAAGACGTCATTTTGATGAAAACAACTACTCGTTTGTTGAACCTACTAAGATCACTATCATATACAATCACTGAGTTATATGAACTATCTAAGTAATCATATTTGTCCAGGGACGGAGCCAGAAAGAAATATGACCGGGTGCACATTTTTTTTAACCGTAATATAATAGAGTTAAAAAGTGGATTAAAACGAAGATTTCATGAAAACGATAAATAAATGAACATATTACCTTCTAATTAGTGATTCTACGATCTCCCATAGCAAAAAAACACTTACATGCACCCTCATTTTTAATGTTAATAAGTTCTTTTTTCTCTAAAGCACAAGTTAAAGCTCCGTTAAAATAATTATCACTCATCCGATTACGCAAATCAGTTTTAATGAGCTTCATTTTAGAAAAACATCTGTAACACCCCCAATTCATGGTTGCAGCGGAATTCAAACTGGGTGTTACTCGACGGCACAATAGTCACAATAATAGAAAACGAACTCCAATTGAGTCGTTTTAAGAGATTTATCATTCAAATTGTATAAATATCAGAGGTTACAAAATGAGGTCCCAAATGGTTCCATGTTTACAAATCACATTAAATGAGTTTTGAATGATAATAAAATTTATAGCCCTCTTGAGTATCCGTGCCCTTCCGTGCCATCCTTGTTCGTCATGAACCTGAAATACATGCTTGAGAGGTCAACACAAAGGTTGAGTGATATTCATAGAGTTTGTTTAATGTTTGAACACAATATGTTGGTAGTGTGAGTTATAGGCTCACACCAATGTTTGGAAAGCAAAATAGGTAGGCTATGTTGTTATACGCCCATAAAATGTATTATACACTAAGCTTATGACACCAAAACGTTAACGTGTACCAATATCGATCGGCAGATTTATCCCGGTAGGTACTTTGCTAACATACCTAAATCTCAAATATTAATGCATTTGTTTGAACTTAGTCAATACAAATGGGATTCGTCAATCCCAATAGGCCTATTCACAATATTTGCGCTCACTATTGCTAGTGATTAAATGGTTCATAATAAGGGATCTCGGTTTAGCAAGGCTGGTACTTAGTGATAATAAAACAATCAGGCAAGCATACAATTTAAAAACATTGTGCTCGGTTAAAAATAGCATGTATTCCCCCCAAGGGTTTGTAAAACAATTAAGTAATGGAAAGTGGGGCTATGAACTCACCTTGAGTTGGATGATGTATAATGAGAATGATGGATATGCCGTAAGAACTTCTACGAGCAACCTAGAATAATTGTTGCAACTTAGGTTTGGAATAAAGAATATGAAGTAGTGCCTATATATATATCTTGCATTTAGTCCATGATGTGGTATGATGTATAGTGTAAGTCTTTGAAAGAAAAGATTCATGAACATGTATGTTTTGTATATCGTTTACTACCGTTCGGGCCGACATAATTCAGAAGTCATGTTAGTAAGCGTTCGAGGAGCCAGGACACTTTAACTCGTAAATCCACAACTCAACTCGACGGCTTACATAATGAACTCCTCACATGAGGCTCCCTACTATTGTAGTAGTTGATGAAATATATAGATATAAGTTTTGATCCGAAAAGTTACATGTCTGATATTTGAATAAACTTAGGAAAGTTTATTAGTACATGAAGATTGTTATTAGGGGTAGTTTCATAAGTCTTGTATGACCATTTCCTCTTTGTAATAACTCATGGTTCCTTTAAGTGAAGTAGATCCAAATTGCTTGTTCAAGTTATCGTCAATTCCTTGTTTCATGTTTTAGCCTAAGTAAGCTTGTATGGTCATTTCGTCATGGTCTAGCCATGACCTTTGGTCCTTGTTCCAAGGTCATGAGACACAACCTTGGCTCTAGCCATGGTTGTGGTCTTGATTCTAAGTCATAAGACCCCTTTGGTCTTCATAAACCATAACCTATATGTAATGACTTTGGTCTAAAAATGGGCTGTTAAGAATTTGAAGAATTTATCACTCAAAAAGCGTTTTCAGGGCTCGAGCTTCTTTGTACCAGAACGAAAACGTCGTTCCGGAAAACTTTCGTGTTTTAACTTTTTGATGAATCGGACCAGAAGTGGGACTTTCAAAACCCAAATTTGATCAGAATGGTATTTGGCAGTTTGCCGCAAAGTTTTGGTAACTTCAAATGGGCGTAACTTTTGACTCGTATACTCGTTTTAGGTGGTTCAAATTGCTATGGTTTCCTTGTTAAGTCCTCTACTGTAATATGTAATGATCCAACATCATATTTTTACCATTTTGATCAGGTCTTACCAAGAAAGTCACTAGTTTACTTGTTTTAGTAACTTGTTGTAACAATCAATAACAATAACTTGTTTTGCTCACTTTTATACATCATGGACATAACTACAAGACATAATATAGCAATAATAACATGTAAATAACATGAACATGATTATTTAACAAGAATCATGTTAGGGTTTGGCTTACAACTTTTGGCTTTCAAAGATGAAAGGAAGTTAACATGTAAGGAAAAGGACTTTGATAGACTTGCTTCAACCCACTTCACTTCATGCAATCTTTCTACCCTTGTAATCTTGAAAGATAGATGATGAAGGTTGAGGTGAATTGAGTGGATTCAAACTCAAGAGAAATCACCAAGTATATGAGGTTATGGAAGTGTTTTGATTATCTAAAAGAAACTAGGGTTTCAACCTTGAAGAAGCACTTGAACCTTGCTAGAATTTGGAAGGAAATAAGCTAAGGATGGAAGGGTTTTGGGGTTGGAGGTGCATGGCACAAAGGGGGATGGGGGGGTTTTTATAGGGTCTTAAGGAGGTTAGTTTACATGACTAGTCAAAGCTTACAAAGGAAGCTTGAACACATGTATAAAATCTAAGGCCTTAAGCATGAGATCAAGACACCTAAAGGGTGACTCCCCCCCCCCCCCCTTAGGCGGTTTGGAAAGGATAAGGGGATGACTTGGTCATAGCTTGATATTATCCAAGATATTGGATGAGTTTTGACTCCGGAAAATGCCAACCGTAAATGATTAAGCCTCAAAACGCAAAACCGGGTGTTGTAAAATTATGAAACTTGAAAGTATTGTTAAACATGTCCATATGTTCCATAATAAAATATAAAATGAGTGGTAGGTTCTATCGGGTGCTAAAACCCTGCTAAAAACTGGAAACACGGGTCTAAAACGCGTAATTCGCGTAAAATGCTGAACTGAAAAAACGTAAAATTCCAAAACTTTTGGAATTGTCATAAAATGATAGAAAATCATATTTCTATTGTTTATAATGTTTTATGGATATATCGGGATGCTGGAAGGACGTTTAAACCTAAAAGTAAATCTCGGACACGGCTTTGTGATTTTTGCAGAAATGATCCAACAAGCGTCAAACTCTCGGATTATCATTAAAATAGTTTAACTTACGAGAATATGAAATAAAAATATCTGAGATGAATAGTAAAAAGTGAATAGTAAAATGTGAATAGTGAAATTTTCGGGAATAAAAGTTAACCTGAAATTGCGAATTGTTACAGTCTCTACCCCTTACGGGGAACTTCGTCCCGAAGTTCTGTGTGTGTTATATGTTGGAGTGGTGTCGATGAACAGGTTTGGTTACTTATGAGGACTAGAGTCTGGGATTACCGGTAATGTAGTTTGATTTGTCATTTCAGTGTATGGTGTAGGATGAGGCTTACTTTTATGTAGGAAAGGTATGGTAATAGTCGAATATCAAAGGAAATTGATATAGCAGTCGGATATTAATAGGAATTGATATAGTAGTTGAATATCAAATAGAACTTGATATAGTTGTCAAGTATCAATAGCAATTGATATAAGAATCAAATCATGGAATAAGCGTTGAACATGTGGTTGGACCAAGTCCTGTTTGAATTGTATGGCTGCCCATGCATATGGCTACATGGCTTCACAACGAGTTCGGAATGACTGCCCATGCATATGGTTACATGGCCTCGCAATGAATTTGTTTGTTATTGCACTATCATTATGAAAATCAAAATGTAAATCTCGTACTAATGGAAATTGGGATAGTCGTTGCCATCATAGCCTAGTAGGTAATCTGTTGTTGTATCTAGTGTTTATTGACTTCATACTTATGTTATTTCGGATATAAATAAGCCCACTTGTTTATAATTCTTTATTTACATAGAGAGGCATCCCAAACAATGTAACTAAAGGAATATAAACGTATGGTTCGATGATTTATAATTTCTTTATTTAAATGAAAAGGCATCCCAATCCATTCAAATAAGGACATTATAAATCATCCTACCCAAGAATTCCCGACACAACATTCATACTTAGCCGGTGAGTTACAAGGTAGTGTATTACGAGATGATATTGGTGTTCCAAAAGTACAAGATGAATATTCAATCTTATAAAGCTGATGAGGGTGCTTGCGGTGTAACTAAGGATGATTTGAGCTTTAAAAGTGCATCAAGATCTGTTAATGAGCTTGTGTTTGCCACGGTTGTGAAGATAATGATGTGATATGTTGATGAACAAAAGTGTGTAATGTATGCTTAACATTAATACTCTTAGGTATAGATGTTGAGTTTGCTTTAAAAATCTTAAGAGATTTTAAAGGTTTATGATGGAATGGTATCCTTAGGACCTAAACAGGATAGTACTTCTACAGGATGAAGAGAATAATTGATAACTATCACAAGATAGTAGATCGGATTATCTCATAAATGAAAACTTTCAAGAATGAATTTAGATCATACAAATAAGGTGTTAAGATCTTGATGAGTGGTAAGACACTAGCGTGTCTCTAGATTGTTTTAATGTATTCTGGTGGTTTATCGTGTTCATGTAGGAAATCAATCTAAACATAACTCTAGTACAACTACTCTCAGTATTTGGAAATTTTAAGTCGAATATAGTTAGTCAGACTATATTCCACTGTCCCTAGGTTAAATATAGGTGACTAGTCTATATTTAGCCAAGGTTCGATAAAATTTTCAAATACCTAAATTAGGTATACTTGTGATATGTCCGTTGCTTTCGGGAAACTGTCCACTAACCAAAGGCGATGTCAAACCCTTAAGTTGCAAGTCCCGCCCATACAAGACTTGTAACGTATGTTTTCATATTCCATTGCATAGAATATAGTAAGGGTAGGTACGTATGGAAAGGAAGTTTTAAGTAGTTCTAAAATAGAACATACTTGGCCAGGATCACGAACTTTTAATAATGAAGGTTTCATAAGAAAACTTTGATGAATGTAGAGAAAGTTCAGCTTTTGTCGATGATGGATTAGTTTGTCCTTTAGAAATCTCATATTTCTTGTTTTGAAATCGATAGATTGTGACGGGTTTTTGATATCATAAGAAATGATATTGATGATGTGATTGAATAATTCTAGAGACCATTTGCACAAAACACAATGTCTCGGAAGTAGGTTAGACCATTGTGCAATTCACAATGTCTAGGAAGTAGGTTAGGTCATTGTGTGACTCAACACATTTGAGAAATGATTAAGACCACTGTATCATACAATGTCTTGGAAAATGAATGAGACCATTGTATCTCACAATGTCTTGGAAAATGAATGAGGCCATTGTATCTCACAATGTCATGAAAAATGAATGAGACCATTATATCTCACAATGTCTTGGAAAATGAATGAGACCATTGTATCTCACAATGTCTTGAAAAATGAATGAGATCATTGTATCTCACAATGTCTTGAAAAATGAATGAGACCATTGTATCTCACAATGTCTTGGAAAATGAATGAGACCATTGTATCTCACAATGTCTTGGAAAATGAATGAGACCATTGTATCTCACAATGTCTTGAAAAATGAATGAGACCATTGTATCTCACAATGTCTTGAAAAATGAATGAGACCATTGTATCTCACAATGTCTTGGAAAATAGGAAAGAGAATGAGACCATTGTATCTCACAATGTCTTGGAAAATGAATGAGACCATTGTATCTCACAATGTCTTGAAAAATGAATGAGACCATTGTATCTCACAATGTCTTGGAAAATGAATGAGACCATTGTATCTCACAATGTCTTGAAAAATGAATGAGACCATTGTATCTCACAATGTCTTGGAAAATGAATGAGACCATTGTATCTCACAATGTCTTGGAAAATAGGAAAGACCATTGCAATCAGTTACAATGTCTTGGACATATAATGTTGGAGTAGGAACATGATTGGGAGAGTGTGGCTGTCCCGAAATGCCTTAGAATAGGCACTCACAGATATGTTTAGTCCATTGTTTAGATAAATGATTGAAAATAAACCGAGTTTATATATCAATAAACTAATATGTTCATGTAGCATAAAATGCCTAGTGTGTATATATCAATATACTTATATGTGTTCATGTAGCATAAAATGCTTAGTGTGTATATATCAATATACTTATATGTGTTCATGTAGCATAAAATGCTTACGGGGAAATGCTCAATTATGTTAAGGGTACATATATCAATATGCAATTATGTTTGTGTAGCATAAAAATGTCTACGGGGAAATGCTCAAAATGGGTATATATGAATATACTAATATGTTTGTGTATCATAACATGCTTACTAAGTCCATAATCGTCTGGAGGATGGAAGACACGGAGAGCAGAAGGCTATAAAATGCTTTTGTTTGTGAGTGTAGTTATAGTTTAGGTCTCAATTAGACCCGTTTCTCTATAACCATGGCTCTGATACCAATCTGTAACACCCCAATTCATGGTTGCAGCGGAATTCAAACTGGGTGTTACTCAACGGCACAATAGTTACAATAATAGAAAACGAACTCCAATTGAGTCGTTTTAAGAGATTTATCATTCAAATTGTATAAATATCAGAGGTTACAAAATGAGGTCCCAAATGGTTCCATGTTTACAAATCACATTAAATGAGTTTTGAATGATAATAAAATTTATAGCCCTCTTGAGTATCTGTGCCCTTCCGTGCCATCCTTGTTCGTCATGAACCTGAAATACATGCTTGAGAGGTCAACACAAAGGTTGAGTGATATTCATAGAGTTTGTTTAATGTTTGAACACAATATGTTGGTAGTGTGAGTTATAGGCTCACACCAATGTTTAGAAAGCAAAATAGGTAGGCTATGTTGTTATACGCCCATAAAATGTATTATACACTAAGCTTATGACACCAAAACGTTAACGTGTACCAATATCGATCGGCAGATTTTTCCCGGTAGGTACTTTGCTAACATACCTAAATCTCAAATATTAATGCATTTGTTTGAACTTAGTCAATACAAATGGGATTCGTCAATCCCAATAGGCCTATTCACAATATTTGCGCTCACTATTGCTAGTGATTAAATGGTTCATAATAAGGGATCTCGGTTTAGCAAGGCTGGTACTTAGTGATAATAAAACAATCAGGCAAGCATACAATTTAAAAACATTGTGCTCGGTTAAAAATAGCATGTATTCCCCCCAAGGGTTTGTAAAACAATTAAGTAATGGAAAGTGGGGCTATGAACTCACCTTGAGTTGGATGATGTATAATGAGAATGATGGATATGCCGTAAGAACTTCTACGAGCAACCTAGAATAATTGTTGCAACTTAGGTTTGGAATAAAGAATATGAAGTAGTGCCTATATATATATCTTGCATTTAGTCCATGATGTGGTATGATGTATAGTGTAAGTCTTTGAAAGAAAAGATTCATGAACATGTATGTTTTGTATATCGTTTACTACCGTTCGGGCCGACATAATTCAGAAGTCATGTTAGTAAGCGTTCGAGGATCCAGGACACTTTAACTCGTAAATCCACAACTCAACTCGACGGCTTACATAATGAACTCCTCACATGAGGCTCCCTACTATTGTAGTAGTTGATGAAATATATAGATATAAGTTTTGATCCGAAAAGTTACGTGTCTGATAATTGAATAAACTTAGGAAAGTTTATTAGTACATGAAAATTGTTATTAGGGGTAGTTTCATAAGTCTTGTATGACCATTTCCTCTTTGTAATAACTCATGGCTCCTTTAAGTGAAGTAGATCCAAATTGCTTGTTCAAGTTATCGTCAATTCCTTGTTTCATGTTTTAGCCTAAGTAAGCTTGTATGGTCATTTCGTCATGGTCTAGCCATGACCTTTGGTCCTTGTTCCAAGGTCATGAGACACAACCTTGGCTCTAGCCATGGTTGTGGTCTTGATTCTAAGTCATAAGACCCCTTTGGTCTTCATAAACCATAACCTATATGTAATGACTTTGGTCTAAAAATGGGCTGTTAAGAATTTGAAGAATTTATCACTCAAAAAGCATTTTCATGGCTCGAGCTTCTTTATTCCTAAACAAAAACGTCGTTCCGGACAACTTTCGTGTTTTAACTTTTTGATGAATCGGACCAGAAGTGGGACTTTCAAAACCCAAATTTGATCAGAATGGTATTTGGCAGTTTGCCGCAAAGTTTTGGTAACTTCAAATGGGCGTAACTTTTGACTCGTATACTCGTTTTAGGTGGTTCAAATTGCTATGGTTTCCTTGTTAAGTCCTCTACTGTAATATGTAATGATTCAACATCATATTTTTACCATTTTGATCAGGTCTTACCAAGAAAGTCACTAGTTTACTTGTTTTAGTAACTTGTTGTAACAATCAATAATAATAACTTGTTTTGCTCACTTTTATACATCATGGACATAACTACAAGACATAATATAGCAATAATAACATGTAAATAACATGAACATGATTATTTAACAAGAATCATGTTAGGGTTTGGCTTACAACTTTTGGCTTTCAAAGATGAAATGAAGTTAACATGTAAGGAAAAGGACTTTGATAGACTTGCTTCAACCCACTTCACTTCATGCAATCTTTCTACCCTTGTAATCTTGAAAGATAGATGATGAAGGTTGAGGTGAATTGAGTGGATTCAAACTCAAGAGAAATCACCAAGTATATGAGGTTATGGAAGTGTTTTGATTATCTAAAAGAAACTAGGGTTTCAACCTTGAAGAAGCACTTGAACCTTGCTAGAATTTGGAAGGAAATAAGCTAAGGATGGAAGGGTTTTGGGGTTGGAGGTGCACGGCACAAAGGGGGATGGGGGGGCTTTTATAGGGTCTTAAGGAGGTTAGTTTACATGACTAGTCAAAGCTTACAAAGGAAGCTTGAACACATGTATAAAATCTAAGGCCTTAAGCATGAGATCAAGACACCTAAAGGGTGACTCCCCCCCCCCTTAGGCGGTTTGGAAAGGATAAGGGGATGACTTGGTCATAGCTTGATATTATCCAAGATATTGGATGAGTTTTGACTCCGGAAAATGCCAACCGTAAATGATTAAGCCTCAAAACGCAAAACCGGGTGTCGTAAAATTATGAAACTTGAAAGTATTGTTAAACATGTCCATATGTTCCATAATAAAATATAAAATGAGTGGTAGGTTCTATCGGGTACTAAAACCCTGCTAAAAACTGGAAACACGGGTCTAAAACGCGTAATTCGCGTAAAACGCTGAACTGAAAAAACGTAAAATTCCAAAACTTTTGGAATTGTCATAAAATGATAGAAAATCATATTTCTATTGTTTATAATGTTTTATGGATATATCGGGATGCTGGAAGGACGTTTAAACCTAAAAGTAAATCTCGGACACGGCTTTGTGATTTTTGCAGAAATGATCCGACGAGCGTCAAACTCTCGGATTATCATTAAAATAGTTTAACTTACGAGAATATGAAATAAAAATTTCTGAGATGAATAGTAAAAAGTGAATAGTTAAATGTGAATAGTAAAATTTTCGGGAATAAAAGTTAACCTGAAATTGCGAATTGTTACAACATCTTTCAACCATAGTGGTAACAACATGCAAGACTAAAATCAACTTCATTTAAGCACTACTTTTCATATATATTGTAAATACGACAACAATAAAAATGCCCCATGACAATACAATTGGGGTACTACTCATATTATAATATATTGTTGGCTATCACTTAATCTTCTTATCCCTATTTGTCTTAATAGAAATTACATAGTTATTCACTTATTCTTATTGCCGTAATCCCTTATTGATGATGATAGACTATACGGAACCAACAAATTAGTCAAGATTTCATACAACCAATCAAAACATGAAAACTTTAAAAGACATAATAAACAAATGAAAGATATATGTTACGACTTACGAACCTATTTCATCTTTGTGGTATTTGTTCAATTTTGGATTTTTGTAAATTGTTAGGATGATAAATAAACTTGTTCCATTAAAAAACCTATTTCATGGGCTTTTGTGCTTTAATTTATTAAACTTGTTTCATCTTTGGGCTTTTATAAAATTTTATATTTATTTTTTGTTTGTAAGTATACGAACTAAATAATACTAGAGACACATTTTAATGCACCGGGTGCATTTAAGATACATTTAGGAAAAATCAATAATTTTTTTAAAAATTAACACTATGTCGAAAAAATCCATGGGGTGCACGTGCACCCGCGGGCACCCCCTTGGCTCCGTCCCAGTATTTGTCCCATATCTGAATTTCGAATCATTTGCTTAAGTTTTCTAAATTATCTCGATTAAACTAGTTAATATAAGTGCATACCGTAGTCCCTGTGGAACGACCTGGTCTTACCAAAACTCTTTTACAATAAACGAGGGTTATTCTTTTACCCATGTGTTTTGAGTAATAAGGAATCGGTAAAATTAGTTTTATAAATTTAAAGCTTTTCGAAACACATCAACCCTTCACAACATTGTGGAAATAAGCACTATTAAAACCCCTTCCTTCAACCATTGAATCTTAGACTTCTGCGGTAAGAATTTCTCTTCATCAATAGAAGCTTTTTTATAGGCATGAACATACACCATTTCCTCTTCTCTAAACATGCTATTAGAAGGCTCAGCATCCAAACTCTGTTGAACCCTAGCCAATTCCTCTCTCAACACCTTAACTTTATCAAACACATTCCCATTCTCCTTGTTCAAATCTCTTAGATGCTTCTGCATAAATTTCAACCTTTTAACAAGTTTAAACATCTCATAACCCTCAACATCAATAGACCACTTTTCTTTAACATCATCAAGAAACCCTTTTTTATCAACAAGATAATTCATAAACCTAAAGGCTTTAGACTTTCTTACGGATATATCAGGAAACGACAATACAGCAGGGCAATGATCAGATGAAAGGTAAGGCATGAAATTAACAAACTAGTAGGATATCTAGTAATGAAGTGGTTATTCCCTATTATCCTATCTAGCTTCTTAAGAATACCAAGATTTGGATCTCCCATCTTCTGAATCCAAGTGTAAAACATACCACACGCATTCACATCATCCATATTAATCTCTTTTAAGCAATCAACAAACTCTTTCATTCCTTCACTTCTAGCACTCAAACCATTAGAATGCTCATTGAATTTCAGGATAATATTAAAATCACCTAACATGACCCATGGATCACCACCAGCCACAACCTTGTGGTCAATAAGATTAGCCCATAGTTGACACCTATCCATAGGTAAATTCTCATCATAAACAACAGAAACATATATCAGCTTATTGTCATAGAGACTCTTAACAAGAAAATGCATCACTTGATTAGATTGGCTAATCAGTTGAGCATTCACAATGAAAGGGTCCCATCCCACAACAATCCTACACCCCTTCCTACTCTCCACATAATTAGTACACCAAGTCCATCTACCAAAAACATCCCCACAAACTTTGTTCACAAATTTTTTCCTAAGTTGAGTTTCGATAATTCCACAAAAACATATACCATTATTTCTAGTAAAGTTTCTAACCTCAGTATGTCTAAGGGTGTTACATAACCACTTAACATTCCAAGTGGCAATTTTTAGTATCATTAAATAGCAGAGTTTGGTGCAGACATACCTTTCATCTGGTTAAGATCACCATCAATACCATCTGACACCATATCTTTGGCCAAAAACTTAGCACAACCACAATTGTCGTCTGCAACCTCATCACTAGTATTCATCTCTTCGACATTCTGAGTGAGCTCAGCCTCAATACCTTCTTCTATTCTCTTGAAAGCTTTCACACCAATTTTAGACTTATAGAACTCTTTCATTACAGCAGTCCAGGTTTCCCACTCATAGATTGTGAACACCTCTCCCGTTGTGAAGAAAAATTCTACTCCAGCCAATTGTTTGTCAGCAATCATTTTATTGATTTCATCCATAGCTTCCTTATAAACTTTCTCATATACCTTTGTATACGCTTGGTTCTCAGTAAAACCTTGAGCCAACAGACCCGATTTATCAATACTATCAGTCTTCCTTTTTGATGCTATAACTATACTTTCACTACAATGCTTGATACTCTTTTCAAAATTCTTAATCTTTAATTTCAACATATCAACACTTCCTTTTTTCACAAACTTCTCCACTTTCTTCTTATAAAACTCCATCAAATCCTTTGGCCAAGTCTTCTTCTCATCCAAGCTAATAACCAGCCCCTTATCACATGCCTCATCAATTCTATTTCTTATCGCCTCCCATTCCAGATTACTTTCCATAGCAGCTTCATCAGCCAGAGCTGAATATTTGTTTCCAGAACTCGCACCATTCACATGACCATTTTTACCATTATTACTTTCATCATTGCCCACAACACCTTTACCTTTCTTGCTTTGATAAGATTCATTCACCTTATCATTGTTACCCTCCACAGACTTTTTAACCGGAGCATATTGTGGTTGAAAATTCTTATTAAACCGTTGATTACCAAAACCCCTACCTTGCATATACCTCCTCTATCTCTTCCACTATAACCTCCCCTACTATTTGAGCTTTCACCTACAGAATACCTCTGTCCACTATACCCACCGTTCACACCCTCATTCCTGTTATACCTTTTATTACTTGCCGATTGCCACTCCTCTCCATTGTTATTAACATTTGTACCATTAACCGGCTTAGGAACATTAACCTCGGCCCTGTTACTCTTCTCAGCTTCGGTTGGAACCCTTTTCATACATTTGTCATAACCATGCCCAAACACTTTGCAATGTGAACAAATTAGAGGCCTCCACGGATATTCAACTCTCAATTCCATTTATTTACCCAAACTCTTATAAAACACATTAACACTATCAATAAGCCCATTAGCCGCATCAATCTCAACTAATACTCTAGTAAAACTTGCTCCACCATACCCCCTCTCACTCATTTCAGTGGTAATCCTATCCATGATGATAGGATTGTCAATACTACTTGCTATCCTACTTATTCCTTCAGCATTCCAAGCCTCCAACGGCACATTCATAATTTTCACCCATACCGGAACTTTAGTGGCTTCTGGTTTATCAATACAACTAGCCGCTTCCCATTTTTGAACAAACAAGGGTTTATCATCAACCAACCATGGTCTATTTTCAAGAACATATTGCATACCCTCCTCAGCTTTAAACTTCAAAAAATAAAGTCCACTTTCATTCAATATAACTTCATCCAAATGATACCCTCTCCACATTCTCCTAAGGTGACCCAATATCTCCCCATGAGGCATTTTCAAACCTACAAAATAACCTACCAAAGTCATTCCTCATTTCTTACTCCCCTCTTCAATCACAGGGTCCAAGTCAACAAACTTTTCCCCCCACTCATTAACAATTACATGAAATAACCTCTGCTTGTTATTCATATTACCACTCTTACCTTGTAAAGCATTAGCAAAAGAAAGTGGTTTAGTAGGAACATAGCTATCCTTCATCATAACATCCTTCATAACCTTCACACCATCAACATTAACCATATTATCAAAACCCTTCTCCTTACCACTCATCTTAGGCTCACTACTTAGACTAGGCCACTTTTCCACCTTATTGAATGAGAAAGCAACACTAGCCTTGCTACCACCATCACTTAGAACTTCACCCCTCTTCAAAATCCTAGGGCTATTAAGAGGACTAATACTAGGATTTGGAGTTAGGTTCTCACTAATAGGAACAGATACATTATCAAATTTACCATAATCATTCTTAGGTATACAATTACTAGGCACACAATTATTAGATTGACTAATATGCTCACCATCATTAGTAGCAAAATTATTAGCAGACACATTAGAATTACTACTAACCATACCTTCACCACCATCATCATGAAATTCTCTTTCAGAAACAGAATCCCCACAACTCCTTGAATCAAGAGAATAACCATCCACACTAGAACCCAATTCACCATCAAATTCATCCTCTGCTACACTATTCCCTTCATTAAACTCAACCCCTTCCACACCTTCAACAAACTTTCCCCCTTTTTTAACCATCTTCTTAGTACTATTCTTAAACGTAACAGACTTAACACCAACCCTAGTCAGCTGCTAAGTCTTGCTTTTCAAAGCACTATTCTGACTTCTAAATGACTTCCTTTGATGTACAACATCATCTGATTCCTTAGGAGGTGGAACCAAATTAGGGTTTATGCTATTTGGATCATCCATAGTGGAATTGGTGTTTGATGGAGATGGAATCATTAAAAAACATACTAAACCAAAAAATGATATAGAAGAAGATTTGTGGTTTAAGAGATGAACAGTACGAGGATTAGAATGTTATAACAGAAGTTTAAAATGGTATTAAATGCAGAGAAAAAGCCAGAGGATGTGAATAAAAAGGGTATAGAACTGTAGATCTCTACAAATACTATCCAAATCCAAAGACTACAGGAACATTCATTGTATAAAATTGATTAGTTTTTTAGGGTTTTTTTTATTTTTGAGAGGGAGAGTACAAGTAAAGTTCTTTTTCGTACTTGAAAACATTACTTAAATCTGGAACTTTTCAAGTAGCGTTTGGGCACTTGATATAATCTCTAGCTTTGTCGCGTAGTAGTTTGCTATTATATCTAGTGCCCTCAACGTTTGCTTAAGAATATGATTACTTTTTTAACAGTTCAAGTGTGGGTCACATTTATATTTCTTTTCATGGATTTTAGATATTGTGGGCATGTGTAAATAGCACTTAATTCTATTCTTATCATAATAAATACATGAGGGTTACATACAGAAATTTAAGATAATGAATCTGATGATGAATTTCAAATGTTTGCCATAAATGATAAATATTTTAGACATCTAAATCTAAACATCATCCGATACAAGTCTACCAGCATAGAACCTTAAAGTTCAACATGATACTGGTACACTATTTTAAACAGAATCACTATGGAAAAAAATATTGACGTATCATTTAAAATACAAAATACATAAACCATTATTAGTATCACCAAATTAGCATGTTACAAAATGACGGATCCGCATATCGACGGATACCAAAAATAATTCTAAACAAATATTACACTATAATGGGCTCTAATTAATAAAAAGAGAGTGTCATCTTATAATTTGTTGACTTGTGTTATGCGGAAACAAATCTGCATCCCGTGAATTTTGGTCTTGATTCCTCCACGGTCTAAAGGAAAATTTTATCTTTGTTGTTTTTCAAATATTATAATATTTTATTAGGTAAGTAACAAAAGATCGACGATAGATCTCTTGGTGTTTAGCGAGGGACGTATAATATAGATTGTATCATTATTGGTTCTTTACATAAAACTTTCCTTTTCGACATCTTAAATAATATATTATATTTTTAAGTCTTGTATTTAATAGTAATAAATATATTTTAGTCTAATGACCTATGTTTAAGAAGTCACGATCTTCTTCACATAATTGAATATTTGTAGAGAAAATAATCATGACTATAGTCTCTTCAAGAGATGAGACTCCATTAGAGCTTAAGGTAAGTATAATTTTACTTTTATTATTGACTAGTATAGAACATCCTTCTCTGTATAATGTTTTATATTATTTTCAGGGAAAATGGAGTGCAGTAGCGATGTGTTGGATTTTTGGATTTGGTACTTGTTTATCATGGAATATTATTTCAACGCTAGGTGACTATTTCTATGAAGTGTTCCCCGTAAGTATCCTTTTACAACAACCTCACACACTATAATATACACACAATATGTTCCAGTTGACTACTTAAATTTGATAGTTTCCCTTTCTTATGCACAGGAATATCATCCTGAAAGGGTACTCACTATCGTTTATGCACCATTATTCATAGCAATCCTGACAATTTTCTTGTGCAAGGATACAAGAGGCGATACTAGTAAACGCCACCTCATTGGATATGTCCTTTTTACGGCGAGCAATGTTGGCCTCCTCTTGGTTGGTTTTAGTGTTATATAACTTTATCAGAAACATGTTATTAAGTTAAAGTTCGAGTTATGATGCACATGTAATTGTGTAGTTGGATTTAGCAACTTCAGGAAAGGGTGGAATGGGAAAATATGTCGGAATATGCCTTCTAGTCTTGGTTTCTAGCGTCGCTGATGCTCACGTACAAGGAGGGATGGTCGGAAACTTGGCCTTCATGTGCCCCGAATTTGTCCAAGTTAATGATTTTGTATTTTTCTTCTTTTTAATTAGTTATGGAAACAACATCTAACCGTTTTTCTTTGTTTTCTTATCTAAAGTCTTATGTTGCTGGTTTGGCTGCATCTGGAGCTCTCACCTCTGTTCTAAGGCTAATCACCAAAGCTGCGTTTGAGAATGTTGAAAATGGACTACGCAAAGGGGCATGTAATACTATTCTTTTTCTTTTCTTATATCGACAAAGTTACGCACATATATACTCTGAAAGTGTATTATATATGTCCTCGATGAGACTCTAGTCATTATCTAAATTAAGAGGCATCTTATCAACTCTGTCTTTCTCATTGCAGTGGTATTTCTTGCTATTTCTATTTTTTTCGAGTTTCAATGCACATTTCTCTATGCATTTGTCTTCCCAAAATTACCAATAGTGATATATTATCGAGCAAAAGCTGCTCGAGAAGGTTCTGAAATAGTTGCTTCAAACTTGTCCATTGTTGGAGCTAAAATCGGATTTGATCAACATGTAAAAAATAGTTTGTTTTCTTTCTATAAGTTTAAACTTGTTTAATTAACACTTAATTGATAAACTATATATATGACAATAAAGTCACTTACGTCTATACAGGCTCATGATAAGGCCACATATTCAAAGAGACTGAGCAAGAAACAACTTTTCTTTGACAATTATGATTATGCAATGGATTTGTTCTTGATCTATGTTGTGATACAATCAATTTTTCCGGGGTTTTTATATGAAAACACGGGATCCCACCAGCTAGGAACATGGTAAAAACCGATCAACCTTTATGATTTGAAGATTTAAGCTAGTACGAACTTGCCTATATATTGTGCTTCCATAATGATGATGTTACATATTTTCAGGTATCCACTTGTTCTTGTCACAACCTATAATTTATCCAACTTGGCAGTCAGATATGTTCCATTAATCAAGGTTCTAAAATTGGAGTCAAGAAAAGGTATCACGATCTTGGTTTTATCTCGGCTTTTGTTCGTCCCTTTGTTCTATTTCACGTCAAAATATGGTGATCAAGGATGGATGATTGTGCTTGTCTTTTTTCTTGGAGTCACAACCGGTTATCCTACAACATGTATCATGACATTAGCTCCCCAATCATACACGGTAAAAGATTTACGCATGATTTATTATTTTACAAAAATAAAAGATGTTTGATCATTGGTATTAGTCAAATTTTTAATGATCTTAAACTTTTATTTGATTTATACAGGGTCCAGAAAGATATAAACTAGGAAACGTGCTCGTGCTATCACTTCAAGTAGGGTGTATTATAGGTATTAGTCTTGACTGGTTATGGATTATCGGTAATGGGAATTTCTAGCTAATTGTTGAAAGAATATGATAATGCCTCCTAATTATTTATGTCATAAATAACCAAATACTGTTTGCACTCGTATAATTAATTTATGCGGTTGACAATGGTCTTTTGGGATCACACATTCTTCAGGTCCGAAGGGATATTGCCCAACTTTATAGTGTTTGGATATGTTATCATTAACGTATCTCTATTCATGCGTACACATACTCCTAAATCAAAATGTTACAACCGGACCCGGACTACTGTTGGTTATGTGCATCCAGTTGTCGGCCGGTATGTGGAAAAAAACCATTCAGTTCAAATTGGACGACAGATTTGAAATATCACTAATCCAAAAGTTAAGTCCAGTTTGGGACCGAAGTAGTTTTAAAAGGCAAGTGAATCGGTTTTAATATATTTGAATATCAGTTCATGTTGGGTCTCAATTCGGTCCAGTTTTAGACCATTTAACACCTAATTCTTGTATGGATCAATACTTTAGAATATATAGGTTCTTGATGGACATCAACTCTAGATTAAGATTGTTACAATAAAACATTCCTTGAACAGCATTACGTACGTCTTAGTTTAGTGACTAACATCATGTGTCTTAAAAGCTTAACCATTAGTGGGTAGGTGGTTCATTATATTGATCAATAAGTGGGTCAATATTATCTTAATTGCTTTGAGGTTGGTGCCAGATTTATTTGACTGTTGTATAATCGATCTCATTCATCTCATATATCGCAACACATATTCGGCTGTCGACTTAATTCCTCTTGTGCGATATCCATGATGGGTTAGTAATTTATTCTTCATGCTTATTAAACCCTAACTTTCAAGTTAGGGGTTTTTCTTTAGTTATTGTACGAGCTTTATGCTGTTGGTATTTTGCGACGTGTTTCTTGGTTTGTTGATTTGTGGTTTTGGGTTAAAAAGAGATGGAAGAGGGTGTAGATTCTAAAAAATCTAATAATCAGAATGTTAACTAATCTACCAGGTTCGGCTACTACTTCCTTTGCGGATATGTTTAAGGATAAAACGCCTAAGAAGATTGTTAAGATTTCAGAGATGAGGAATGAGCAATATGTGGCAGGTGCTAATGTTGCCATTCCTTTAGAAGCAGTCGATGAGGTAAGGTCTAGATTCACTAATACTTTGTATGGTTATTTAATTGGTAAGAGACTTGCTTTCCCGATTGTTGAAAATTATGTGAGAAATACATGGGCAAAGTTTGGTTTACAAAGGGTTATGCTCAATAATGGTTTTTTATGTTCCAATTTGAAACCAAAGATGGTATGGAAAGGGTGTTGGAACAAGGTCCATGGTTGATACGATTGGTGCCTATCTTTTTGAATATTTGGACTCCGAACACTAAACTTACAAAAGATGATATTACTTTAACTCCTGTTCGGGTCAAACTCCATAATATTCCGGTTGTTGCGTATTCTGAGGTTGGTCTTAGTTTGATAACAACGCAAATTGGTCGTCCTATCATGCTTGATTCATACACGAGTACGATGTGTCTTAAGCGTGGGGTCGTAATTCCTAAGCTAGGGCCCATGTGGAAGTGTTGTCAAAGGAAGCCTTAATTGACTCTCTTCTGGTTGCTATCCCCTACTCTAATGGTCCGGTCATTTACTGGAAAAAAATGATATTGAATATAAGTGGAAGCCGCCAAGATGTGAGACTTGTAAAGTTTTTGATCACAGTGATGGTGGATGTCCTAAGAGAGTGAAACATGTTGTGAAAGATAAAGCGCTGGTTGATGAAGAGGGTTTCGTTGAAGCTTATAAGAAGAAAGTTAAAGGTAAGCTTCAGGGTACTAATCGTCAGGTTGATGGGATTCGTTTTCAAAAGCCTAAAGTCTCGTATTACTATAGGCCGGTTACTAAGCCTAAGAATGGAGGGGCACCGACGTCTAACCAATCGAATACAGGTTCTCCAACGGTTAATGTAGGTTCTACTTGTAATGGACCTACTTCTGATCCTACTAGTAGTACGGCTCCTCCTCGGGATGACCAAGTTATGAATAATAATTGGGTGGATGATACCAACCTTGTTGAGTTGAAGAACAGTTTTGATGCGCTTAATGAACAACATTTGGTTTTGGAACCTCTGATTGGCACTACGGATATTCCTGAAGTTACTTCTAGTTCTTCCAAAACTACTTCTCCATCGCCTATGAAGACCACTACTATTGTTGAGAAAATTGGGAAGCTTGAATAGATTATTAATGATGGGAAAGGCACCCTTGTGGATGATAATGGTAAACCTGTTCCGGTAGCTGATGGTATAAGGAAGGGCAACCCATTTTCTAAGGTGGGTGTAGTGGTTGATTCCGATAGTGATGATGAGGTGTTTGAGCCAAATGATCCTATGGACAGTTACTTTTCATCAGCAGGAGGTCATAACGAGCTTGAAGGCTATCTTTTGGATGATTATGTGGCCCAAGTCTATGACTTACCTGGGCAATTTGAGGAATTTAACAATCAGTTTGATTTCAAGCTTCAAAGCCATTCAAGGAAGTAATCTTTTATTTGGATTTGTTTGTTTGTTTTGCATGTCATTTTTGTTTTCAGTGGTTGTTCTAGCTGTTGGTAGCTAGTTGTTCATTTATGGCATGTCATAAATGATCTAGTGGTTGTTCAAGCAGTTGCTTGAGGTTAATGTGGCATTTCAGCCACATTCCACTCTACTTTAAACGGTTTGTTTTTTTGGTTAATATATTTTACCAGGGTGAAAGTTCCCTTTCACCAAAAAAAAAATAAAAATAAAAAATAGCTGGAAATGCTCATTTCACATGGCGGTATCGCACTATCTGCATCACCTTTACCCGTGATATGTTGATTCGGAAGTGCAGCACCTTTACCAGCAATAAGTTGATTCAATTGTGCTTTAGTTTATGTGTTTATGATACTTTAGATGACTTAATATTTAAGCTTGGGTGATGGCGTAAGAACAACAGTTTGAAGAAAACTTAATTATAATATTAGTAAAGCTGATTGAAATTTCAAAGAGACTTTCATAGAGACACTTTCTCGCATATGAATTTACATTACTAAGCTTATAAGATTATGTAGAAGTAGATACATCCAAAAAGTGCATCAATGAAGGCATTTGAAAACGTCAACTAGCCTAAACTTGATGGTATCCTTCCCTTTTTATTTAAACTCAACATTTTCTAACTACTTTTCTTCACAGCTCAATGTGGGATAACCAAAACTCAATTGTTGCTCATGGCTTATTTGATTTTGGTCTAAAATGTCATAATAAATGGGCCAACATTTTTCTTTATTGGGTTTCAAACATTTATGAATAAAAATGAGAGAGATCGAGATAGATTATTTTGGAAGAAAAAAAAAGTATAAATAATTATGGACAGTGAGTCATTCAAATATTATTTTACTTTCGTTTCTATTAACACCAACTTAAGAGCAAGGGTACCATAACTCAAGTTGAAAATTAACTCAGCGCCACATCATCTAAACACCAAATAACACAACACCAGGAAATCATAACACCCAATAGCATAACTTTTACAAATTCTATCCCCAACAATTTCATTCATTAAACATTCAAACCTTTCATTTATAAAATTAAACACTACAATACGAAATAAAAAGCATTACAAAAAAAACGACATAATAAAATTACGAATTAAAATACACAATGAAAAATACATTAAGTAAATAAGTAAAACTAGTCGTCATCTTCCGACATAAAATCCTCACGTTCACGCCAAATATGCTCCATAAGATGGTGTTGGAGACTAAGATGAACATCTTTATCACATATTTCTTTTGCCTTTTGACGACGCTTATCACATCTATCAATCCATCTGTCTTGCATATGAATAGCCGGATCCCAGAAAATTTCTTTGTATTCACTTACACAAACTTTTGATCTTTTAGAATCATGTTATGCAATATGATGCAAGAATACACGATTCTACTTATCTTGGTAACGTGGTAAGCACGTGTTGGTTGTTGTATTATTCCCCATCGTCCTTAGAGAACACCAAAAGCACGTTCGATATCCTTTCGTGCATTTTCTTGTCTCTTTTTAAATAAAGTGTGTTTATCATCAACGGTATTCGTGAATGATTTGACGAAAGTAGCCCACTGTGGGTAAATCCCATCGGCTAAGTAGTACCCTTTTTCAAACACAACTCCATTTACCTCAAACGGAGCTACAGGGGCATCATCATTTAGCAAGTCGTCGAACAACGACGAATTATCTGAAACATTGATATCATTATTCACACTGGCTACACCAAAAAATGCATGCCAAATCCACAAATCCAGCGACGCAGCAGCTTCAAGCAATATAGTCGGGTTTATAAGATGGGTTTATATAGGTGGTTTTTACCAGATATACCTATTGATCATCATCACCATTTGGCATCTCCTACTATGGTTCTTGATATGATTAAGAGTTTCCCTCGTGGTACTTCTTGTGGAAGGGATGGTTTGCGTGCTCAACACCTTTTGGATTGTTTAAACGGTGTTGCTGTTGCCATCTCTGATGAGTTAGTCGCTTCTATCACCCAGGTGGTGAACCTTTTTCTTGAGGGTAAATGCCCAAGGGTGTTGGGAGAGTATGTTGCTAGTGCTCCTCTCACGCCCTTGGTTAAACCAGGAGGAGGGATCTGTCCTATCGCTGTTGGGACTGTTTGGAGGCGTTTAGTCTCCAAGGTTTGTGCTTCTATGATTGGCCATTCTTTGGATGGTTATTTTGATGGTTTGCAATTTGGTGTGGGTGTTTCGGGAGGTGGGGAGGCAATCCTTCATGCTGTGAATCGGTTGATTGAAGACCGTGGGGGTGATGTGGGTTTATCAATGTTGTTGGTGGACTTTAAAAACACTTTCAATATGGTGGATCATGCGGTTATGTTACGAGAAGTTCGCCTTCGTGTTCGGCTATTTCACGTTGAGTGGAATTCTGTTACTCCAGTCCTGCTAGATTATATTATGGTGAGCATACTTTATGGTCGCACCAAGGGGTGTAACAGGGTGATCCGTTTGGGCCTCTTCTTTTTGCTTTAGTGTTACATCCCTTGGCATGTAAGATTCGAGACTCCTTCACTCTTTCTCTTCAAGCTTGGTATCTTGATGATGGTACTATTATTGGGGATACTTTGGTTGTGGGGAAGGTTTTGGGGTTGATTATGATGGATGGACCTAGTTGTGGTTTACACCTCAATGTTGATAAAACTGAGATTTTTTGGCCGAAGGAAGACCCCAGGAGCAGGTATGTTGGTGTTTTTCCCCCTAATATTTCTCGACCTTCGCATGGTGTTAAATTATTAGGGGGCCCCGCCAGTGTGGATTTTGAGTTTAGTAGTAAGCTTGTTATGAAAAGGGTTGCTAAAACTATTGAGCTTATGGATGCTGTTGCTAAGCTTAATGATCCCCGGTGTGAGTTGTTGCTACTGCGTGCATGTGCCGGTATTTCCAAGTTGTATTTTTCTATGCGCACATGTCCTCCTTGGGTCTTTGAGAGTGCTCAGGTTTCTTTTGATGCAGCACTTCGCTCTTCTTTGGAACGTATTGTTACTGTTTCTGGACCTGGGTTTGGTGATTGGCAATAGAGACTCGCTACCCTACCTTTTGCTCTCGGGGGACTTGGTGTGTATTCTGCAGGTGATGTCTTGAACTATGCCTTCCTTGCTTCTAGACTTCAATCTTCCAGCTTACAGACTAAGCTTCTCCGTAGTTCTGGTATTGTGTCTACTGGTCCCTCTTTTGATGATGCATTGTGTACTTTTAATGTGAATATGGGTATTGACCTTTTGAGTAACCCTAGTGAGATCATTGCCCCCAAACTTATGAAGAAATTGGAAGATATACATTTCGCACGTGTTGCCCAAACAGTTGAATCCACCTTCCATTTATCCTCTAGACAGATGGCTTTATGGAACTCATTAAAAGAGGATTACACGTTAGATTGGCTTAGGACAAACTACGAATGCAAGGACTTACCGATGTGTGTTGTGTTATCTGTTGGGTGTTCCTCTTTTTACTGTCCAGATGCCATGCTCAGCTTGTTCTAAGGTTTTTCTTGGAGATATTTTCGGAGATCATGCTGTATCGTGCGCAGGCATAGTTGGTATTAAACATCGGCACAATGTTGTGCGTGATGTTCTTGTTGATATATGTTCTCTGTCTGGAGTTTCAGTTCGTAAGGAGGTGGCTATTGGGCTTCGTGGAGAGAGGGACAAAACCTTACGTCCAGCTGATATGTTACTTTACTCTTGGGATGGTGGCCTTGATGTTTGTGTTGATCTTACAGAATCGTCACCTTTGATGCGTTCATGTATGGTTGATTTTATGCCCGGTCGGGCGGTTATTGAAGCTGCACAACGTAAACGTGTCAAGTACACAGCTAAATGCGCTGATATCGGATATGGGTTCCTCCCCTTTTTATTCTCTTCTTTTGGAGAACTTGAAAAGGATGTAGTGACCTTATTAAAGCGCATTAGACGATTCTCTATGACCCAAGATGTAACACCCCCAAAATACCGCAGCGAAAGACTGTGTCATTGGGATGCTACTTCAGGGCACAAAGTACAAGATATAGAAAACGACCTCTAAATGAGATGTTTTGAAAAGTTACCATTCGAATAGATAAAAGTCATAGTTTACAAAACAAAGATCCCAAAGTAGAATAATACATAAGTTTTTAAAGTGTATCGAATGGTAAACGATAAAAGCGAAAGTCTCCAAAAGCATGCCCTAAGACTCTCAGCTCCACATACCTGCTATCGCCCTTCTAACCTGAGATAAACATGCTTAAAAGTGTCAACACAAAGGTTGGTGAGTTCATAGAGTTTGTCTTAATACAGTTGAAAAGCCTATAAAGAATGTACACACAGTAAAGGCATCGTAAATCCACTCAGTTGCAAGTCCCGCCATAAGAGACTTGCAACCTGTGTGTTCACAACCCACTGCTATAATATAATATGATTAAGATATGTATAAGTTCATAACAACAGTTAAGCAATTAGTAGTGAGTCTACACTTCATCTCCGAAGACCCCACATAAGTATGTTGCTCACAAGGAAGGTAGTGGCATTGGTTCCACTTCATCTCCGAAACCCAATGCATGTGTTATCCAAGGAGACTTTATGTTGCTCAGAAGGAAGGTAATAGCATTGATTCTACTTCATCTCTGAAACCCAATGCATGTGTTATCCCAAAGAAGCTTACAAGTTTAAGTATAACGCCATCAAGTATAATGCAATCAAGTATAATGTAATCAAGTATAATGTTTCCAAGTATAAATGTTATGTGAATTTGTACAAGTAAGCAAGTAGTAGCATGTATCTCCCCCAAAGAGTTAAAACAAGTATAAAAGAGTAGGGGCTATGACTCACCTCGAAGTGTTAGTGCAATGCAATGGAATGATAAGGACAACAAGGACCGAATCAACCGCAACCTATGATGAATGAACATGATCTAATTTAGATCATGAAATGATGTAGAGAACTATGCATGCACATGTTAACTATACCACTCATAACTTGAAAATATAGTAGTTATAGGCTTATGAAAATACATTCCATACTTGAGAAAAATAATAAGTCTTAACTAGACTTGTGTAAACTTGTCGTAATATATATGTATAGAAAGTTAGTGTTATATACTTCGTCTTGAAAACCTTGAAGTAACATCTAATGGTCGTAAAAATAAGCTCATAAGCATAAGTACTTCGTTAGTTATAAATTTCGGCAATTTAGTAGTATTTCTAGAAAATCTAGAATTTAGTACGTAGAAGTAGTATTATTATTATTTCTATTAAAAGCTGCCAATTATAGTGAGTTTTTGTCGATATTGAAACGTGAATATCTTTGTCGTTATAAGTCCGTTTTACTTGTTCATTATATCCACGGTTACATCTTAGTATGTAGTAATATATTTTGGAAAGCTTAGCTCCTCCGGGTTACGTCTAAAGCCTCTTTTTGTCCGACGAAAAACGTCCAACAACATGTATTTTCAGAAAATATACTTTTCGTCAATAAACTTGCAAAAATCATAACTTCTTCGTTATAAACTCTTTTTAATCCGTTCTTTCGCCTACGGATTCGTTTTTGAAAGTATTTTCTAAAAATTTTTCCAAAGTTTACTTTGTATTTCCTGATTTTTCTGGGTTGGGCAATTTGGGACAGTATGCATATATACTTGTTACAAATTCATTTTCAAGGTTCAAAACAAGTTTCTAACATCACCAAAATCTCTTGTAACCACCACAAAGCTATACTAATCCTACCATACACCTTCTTAGGGTGCCATGGGTTCCTAATCACTACTAAACAAGTTAATTTAACAAAGGAGTACCTAAAACAAATTCTAGGGTTTGTATGATCAAAAAGTCTTCAAAAATAAAGTGGTATAGCTAGTTTGTGCATGAAATTAAGCATGAATACCATGAGATACATATGTTAATTAGATGAAAACATGAAAATAAATTTGATAACTCACTTTGAAATAATAGGTGGTGAGATGATGAGAAACCTTGGATTACTTGTGTTTTTGTGTTATGATTCTTGATTAGGATGATGAAATGAACAACTTTGATGCTTTATACTTTGAAAAATAATGGATTGATCATGGATCTTGGCAAAAAGTCGTGGGTTTGGAGTGGAGAAGGAAGGAAAAAGATGAGCTTATGATTCTTGGAAATTATATGTTTGTGTGAAAGGTGTTTATGTAGATATTTACTTAGGTTTATATTGTATTATACTTGATCATATAAGCATGAGGTTAAAAGTAAAGGTCAAGTGGTCTAGGGATGGTATTGTGGCTGGTTTTCAATAAGTGAAAGAGTAGCAAAGTCGGTTTTGAGTTGCTTAGGAAATGTAATGTAATATTGGTGTAGTTTAGTGTAAGTATTAGTTATAATCGGGTACCGGGTTTGCTAGAAATAAATATTAACGAAGTTAACCGGGACTTAATAAAGTCATAAAAATGTTAAAAATATGTGGTGTACAATTACTGAGTGTTCGGGTGATTATTGTTTAGTTTTCACGAAAACCGTCTTAATATTCATAAGCTCACGTTATAAATAAAATAAATTTCTAAAATACTGGGTAATTGAATATAATAACTTTTATGATGATAAAATGGATATAAAACTATGTCGGGACCATTGTGGGAATATTTAGATATATTCGTCGTGTTTATAAACCGGGCGTTAACGTTTAATTAAAATAAATAAACGTAAAACGTTAAACGTACTAAAAATAATAATATGAATATTCTACGAGTGGTATAGTATGCACATGCCATTATGATGATATGTAGACTATTTCTAGTCCGTATGAAGTGTCCCCAATGATAATGTATGAATTCGCACCTGAACCAATACGGTTACGCGAATTTAAATACTCGTAAACAAAATTTACGATGAAATGAACAATGCACGTGAATAGTGAAAACTTTTCCGGAAATGAATAGTGTTTTGTGAATAGTAAAATTTTTGAATACTTCTCAGAATATCAAATTGACCTCGAAAATGATGAATAGTAAAACGATGAATAGTGTTTTGATGAATAGTGATTTTAAAAACTTCGAGAAATGACCAGAATTTACGAGTTGTGACACAAGACATTGGAGCACGTGCTGCTCCACATATTTTAGTAGGATTGGTTTTGCTATAGCTAGAGGTGTGAGGGCTCAGTTAGTATCTCGGCTCCCCACTAATTTCTTGCAAAATCGTATTTGTTTTTCAATAAAATAATAATAATAATAATAATAATAATAATAATAATAATAATAATAATAATTTAAAAAAATAGTCGTCGGATAATGGTAGTATTTTTTTTTTTTTTTTTTTTTTTTTTTTTTTTTAAAAAAAAAAAGCCGTTGCTAGTTATAAGTTAGCGGGTTGTTTGTAGGTTTTTTTTTTTTTCATCATGTTGTAACGCAAGTTACTGGCTCAACGTAAGTTGAAACGCAGCACCAACGTGCACACCTAGGAAGTGGTTGTAACATGTTAACGCACGTTGATTTCGTTCCATGTAGGATTAACGCAAGGTTCAGCGTTATGGCTCCCTTGCCTCTAAAATTTGTAGGATAGCAAACATATATGACGTAATTACTTGGACAAAAGTCAAACGTCCAAGACATTTAGACATTGTTGTTTAAGATCCACGAGGATGAGAAGGCATTTTCAAAGATGGATTTCGAACGTTTTTGTTATTCTAAAAGTTTTCAATCATAACCAAGGTAAAAGGTACAAATTGATTAGATGATCCCAAATTATATTTTCTGTTGATATAAATAAATGACTAAAAACGTTATTCATATCTTTCGATATCTCTATGTTTTGATAATCACAAAACGAAAACTCATCAAACCAAAGATCATGACATAAACAAGTATTTAGTAGTAAATACTTATCTTTACCATCTAATCACTTAAGGTATGAATAAACAAAGTGTCTAAATGTATTATAAGATCAAAGGAACACTTTTGTTAATCACTAGATATTTATAAAATGTCACAAAACATTTTATATCTTTTATAAAACATTTTTGGCATTAAAAGAATATGTTTAATTCAGTACAAATTTATGAATTCAAATTTTCAACCAAAAATGACAAATCTAATCCAGAAAAATTTCCCTCACAAAAGGACAAGAAAATCCAACGTTCAGGAGGGCGGCCCCCTTAATTATACTAGGCGGCCCCCTTAATCATTAAGGGGACCGCCCCCTAATTAAGGGGACCGGCACGCTCCAGAACAGTATTTTCTGGCCCTTTAAATACTTGATCATTCCACATATTTTTCTCACCTTTTTGCACTAAAAACTTTCTGATCTAAACATCCATTTCCTTCCTCTAAAAATCCTTTGATCTTATATACATTGATCTTTGTTTCAAAGTGATTCAAGCCTCAATACTCAAGTGCAAAGAGAAGAATACTTCTATTAGAAGTATTACAACTTAGTATCATCTTGCTATCTAAGTTGTTTGTTTATTTCATCTTGTTGATCCTTCATATTTTGGTGAATAAGGTGTATGTATTAATTAGCTAGATTGTGTTATAAAATCTAGAATTGTTGTAAGTGTGAAGTGGAACTTGAAGTGAAGAAGTAGTGTTTAATAGTAGTGGTGATAGGAAATATTAGCAATAGTGATTAGTAGTGAAGAAATTGGAACTTCCAATTTAAGAATACATTGAAGTCTAGAAGTTGTGAAGACGGTAGAGACTAGAAGGTGTGAAGACGCTAGAGCCTTGAAGTTGTGAAGAAGTTAGAGCCTTGAAGTTGTGAAGGTGTTAGTCCTTGAAGTTGTGAAGAATTTGTGAAGGCGTGAAGATACTTGTGGTGTGAAGAAGTATTGAAGAAGTGAAAAGGTGTGAAGAAGGTGTGGTGTGAAAATAGTTCTGAGATTGGTTCTAGCTACGATTAGAACTCGACATTTTGCTTAGTGTCGTAAATCGGTGTAAGATTTGATGTGTACGGTTTTCTCCGCTATAAGGGAGGTTATTGACTTAGTGAAGAAAACTCTCGAGTTCGGTGCTCGGGGAGTGGAGTAGGGCAAGGAAGGTGTCCTTGTAGCCGAACCACTATAAATCCTTTGTCTCTCGGTTTGATCTTTCCATTTCTCACTCTTTGCTCGCTTACTTATTAGCTTTTCGTATATAGTTATAATTGTGTGTTGTGCATATATTGATTTCACATAAAGATCAAACTAAAAATCATTCATAACATTAATCTTACAAAAACAAACCAAGTACATAAACTTATATTAAAACACTTATACATATATATATATGCTTATATATATGATATATGAAATCATAAATTCTTTCCCAACATTATCCATAAGTAGTGTTTATACAAAATCATAAATAAACTAGTATCTACACTTTTGCATTAAAGAGTTTTGAAATTGTACATTATACATAAGTAGTGTTTATACAAAGTCGTTAATAAACTAGTATCTATATTTTTACATTAAAGAGTTTAGAAATTTTCTTCTAATCTTTAGAAGTTAATAATTTACAAAACAAATAAAACGAAAAAGACGTAAAACTATTCAACCCCCCCTTCTAGTTTTCCACAATTGGTATCAGAGCCACGTCTAGCAAGACTTTTAAAATATATTGTATTTTAAAACTTGTAACGATTTATGAAATTCGAAAAATATCTAGAAGGGGAATTTACGCAAAAACACCATTATTTGAAAATGATCATTCTCTTGAATGGAAAAATAAATTTAAAAATTATGTGAAATCAATAGATCCTGATCTTTGGCATATCATTTCAATTGGTGATCTTAAACCAACCAAAATGGATTTTGAAAATCAATATAATAATCTTCAAACCAAGATTGATAAAAATACTAAAGCCAAATTACTTATTTTCAAAACTCTACCAAGAGTTGAATATGAAAGATTATTTCTTTGTAAAACAGCAAATGATATTTGGAAATGTCTTTTAAAGTTTCACCAAGAGAAATGTAAAAACAAAGATGACAAACTTGATATTGCACAAGAAATAGTTACTCTAGAAAATTTAATAGATAAATATTTAGTTGAAACAAATACATGTACTACTAGTTCAAATGTGATCATTGAAGGTATCAATAACGAAGAATACATTAGCCAAATCCGAAGAAAGAGTGTTACTAAATCATCGTGCAACAAGCACGAAGAAGACGATGATAATACGGCTTGTGAGAATATTCAAATTAATGTGAATACAAGCATTGATGGCAAGGACTACATGCCTCTCGATCTAAGAGAAACTACAAGTAAAACATGGAGCGACATGGACGATGGAATTGATCAACATATAGCATGTGAAGATTATACAACTACTAATAAGGTACAATCTGAAACCGAACATTTTTGCTACGATCAATTTATATTAGAATTTTCAAAATTGGAAAACAACTTCAAACATTTTTGCAACATTGACTCAAAAATGATTCCTAAAAATAAATCTTCAATATTAATTGAAAACAATTTTGAAAAATAAATAATTTTAGAAGATAAAATGTCTAGACTTAAAAGCGATATTGAAATTGATCTTAAATGTAAATATTGTCAAGACTATAAACATGAAATTAAAATGAAAAATGAAAAAGGAAAAATATTAGCAAAATTTGAAAATAGCTCTAGATCTTTAAAATATTTACTTAACAATCAAAAGTCACTTTATGATAAAACCGGCTTAGGATTTACCGTAAATGATCCTTCAACAAATGCATCAAAACAAATAAATTTTGTTAAACCTAGTGGAGAAATTTAGAACTAATATTATTTACACTCATTATTTATCTCTCTAGTCAAGAAAGTCACTGTTTGTTGATTAAAACAAACAATTGATGAATTCTTGTACTTCTCGACGACATCCTCATCTTGTGCATTTAAATGCAATGGATGTTCTCAACTAACCAACTCGGACCCATGAGAATCTGGGTACCAAGCTCTTTATCATGCTTAGGTAATTAACGAACGAAGAGACTATTATGTTTTGGATTGCTCACCTTGCTCTATTACTTTTGACGACTATTGGTTCCTATCACATTGTTTCACATTCTGCACATGATTTGCTTATGACGTTGTTGCGGTCATTTATTGTCTCGGCATTGTGTTTTTCACTCTTGGAGTATTGCTTTTATGGTGTCACCGTTACTTTTTCAAGACGAAGGTTTCAATGCACAACTATTCTTTGTCTTTACGTCTTGTGATGATTGGTGTGATCGATTAAGCATTTCGGATCAAGCTCCCTTGATTTCTATTGCGTTGGATTTTTACTTTGCTACTTCAACTTGTTTTGGGCAAACTTTTAAGATGCCGTCCATCACTCTCATGCCCACTCTTTAAAGATAAGCTGGACCTGAGGTAAGTTTTCTTTTCAAAAACTTGCCAATGTTACATTATATTAAAGTAGGCTTTAATTAGTATATGAATATGATTTAATTTATAAGTTGCCATGCTTTTAGATCATTAATACTAATATATGCATATATGATATTAGGATAATTAACCCTCTTGGTGTTAAATCTATTATCATTTTTCTTAGTCTTCATTTATATTTAAGATCTTCTATGATCTATAGTAGAATACTTACCATTTAAGCTATATGATCTTGCTAGTTGCATTAATAGATGAATTATAATTAAGACTTGTTAGTAATTTAATATTATGATGCTCTTTGTATATATATATATATATATATATATATATATATATATATATATATATATATATATATACATGCCTAACTTGTATTCATAGATGATTTACTTTGTTCATCTCTGTCTCATTGCATTTAGATCATAAATTTCTACCATCTCTCTTCCATATCTTTAGTTGCCATTAGAGATGATTATATGTGACAATGGGCTTAATTGATTCTCTTGAGTATGATAAGTTTTCATATCAAATCCTCTGCTTGCAATCTCTTGATTATCAATATCAAAACATCTTGTTTAAAACCTCTCTCTTTGAATAAAATTCTTTCAAATATCTATATTATTTATTTTAAACAATATGCTTAACTATAATTTTTCATAACTTTACTTTAATCAAAAACAAGATTGAAATTTTTTTTATTACATGTTATGAAACAAAATTCAATTTATTTTATTGTAATGCACACTTGAATTTGTTTCAAAACATTGTTGAATAAAACTAAAAATGTTTTGCTTAAAACATATTTGATTATCTCACATGTGTCATACACTTCTATGGAAATGACATTCACAATTTAATCAAATCATTTCATGAGAATCATGACTTGCCCATATGGATCTTGTTTGTAACAAGTCTTGAAGTCCATATAATCATATCCTCCTACTTGTTACTTGTAAGCAATCATCAATATGTTTGCACTAGACTACATGTTATCATCTTCATATAATTACACATTTAACTAACTTGCTTTATTGCTTCCTTAGTTGCATATCTTAATTGATAAATTAGTAGATAGCATGATTATTAGAAATTTATTGTCCACTTTACTTGTTTCTATATCACTCTCTACATTCATGAATAGCATGCCCTATATTGCCTCAAAGAGTTGAACTTACTTGAATCCAAATTCAAAAACACAACCTTTTTGAAAATTTTCTGCCAAAAACCCATTTCTGGCATTCTGGGAATCACCAGATGGGCGGCCCCCTTAATTTTAAGGGGACCGGCCCCTAATTAAGGGGACCGGCCATCTGATGGTCGGGGATACTGTTTTCTTTATCATTTTTTGACCCATTTCACCCTATACTTCCCAAGATTCACAAACATATTTTGTCCCATACTATCCCTCAAAATTTACCTTCCTAAACCACATTTCTCATACACTATAAATACCCTCTTCCCATCATTAATGCCATCACACCTAAATATGTCATCTCCCAACAACCAAAAACCAAAGATTTCAAGAACCGCAAGGATCTCCGTCAAACCCGTTTGGAGGAGGAAACTTGATTCTTGTCATAACTCAAGTGATGTTGTTCCAAGTCAACCAACAACTAAACCTCAAACCCACACTAATGACTCATCTCACAACCTATCATCCACTCATGCCCTCATTAATGCTTCTTCTTATGATGAGCATGCTCAATCCCAAAACAAAATCCCAATCTCTCAATTAATACTTCACATGTTGCTCATTCAACAAAAACACCACTAACTCATGAAGAACCTCTTCCACCTACTTCATGTTTTCATGACTACCCAAGCTCAACCATGTCTCCACCACATCCTACAACTTCACATGCCATTCCTATGTTGCAGGTTCAAACCTTCACCCAAGACAACTATCATGTTCCACCATCATCACCTTCCTCCGAACACTTGAAATTCGTTGAGGAGCTAAAAGAGGCTCATGAGCTTAGTGCTCTTTTAGCATTACATCTTGCTCAACGCAATTTGGATCCACCCCAATCAAGCTCACCATCATCACCACACAACATCAACCAAATTGAGAAGCATGTTAACAATTGTCCTTGTTGCATCTTCCTTCAACAACAAACCATTGCATTGAATGAGCACTTCACTTGGATTGAGTATCTTCTTACTAGATCTCAACAAACACCATCACTTGAACAACATCAAAACCCTCAATCAACAAACCCAACTTCAAATCCACCACCTACAAGCTCCACATCTCCAAACTCACCAACATCCATGCAACCAAAAGTTTATCTCCACTAAACCACCAAGCATTTTATATGCTTATGTTTCTCATTTTCAAATAAAACTCCTCAACCATTTTGGCATTCAAGAAAGTTTGGTGACACTCCTTGTTGGCACATTAGGATGCTCTACTTAGTTTAGTATTCTATATTTATGGCCTTTGTAACAATTATTATGGGTTGACATAATTATTTTCTATTAATGAATGACCTAATATGTGTTTCTAATTATCATTTGCCATGCTTATTATTTGTTGGTATTATGATATATGTGTTTGCTTGTGCCATGCTTGTGCTTCTAATATTTTTCTTACAAGAATTCCAATACTCGAACCCTTGGTGCCCTCAAACGAGGGGGAGCATACATCAAGGGGGAGCTTGGCTTAAACCTTTTTGATTCTACAAAAAGGGGGAGAAGTGAATATAAACTCACTAAATACTTGTCTAAAAATTAATTTTTGGATTTAATGAGTTTAGGTTTTGTAATCATCAAAAAGGGGGAGATTGTTGATATAAATAAATGACTAAAAACGTTATTCATATCTTTCGATATCTCTATGTTTTGATAATCACAAAACGAAAACTCGTCAAACCAAAGATCATGACATAAACAAGTATTTAGTAGTAAATACTCATCTTTACAATCTAATCACTTAAGGTATGAATAAACAAAGTGTCTAAATGCATTATAAGATCAAAGGAACACTTTTGTTAATCACTAGATATTTATAAAATGTCACAAAACATTTTATATCTTTTATAAAACATTTTTGGCATTAAAAGAATATGTTTAATTTAGTACAAATTTATGAATTCAAATTTTCAACCAAAAATGACAAATCTAATCCAGAAAAATTTCCCTCACAAAAGGACAAGAAAATCTAATGTTCAGGAGGGCGGCCCCCTAAATTATACTAGGCGGCCCCCTTAATCATTAAGGGGACCGCCCCCTAATTAAGGGGACCGGCACGCTCCAGAACAGTATTTTCTGGCCCTTTAAATACTTGATCATTCCACATATTTTTCTCACCTTTTTGCACTAAAAACTTTCTGATCTAAACATCCATTTCCTTCCTCTAAAAATCCTTTGATCTTATATACATTGATCTTTGTTTCAAAGAGATTCAAGCCTCAACACTCAAGTGCAAAGAGAAGAATACTTCTATTAGAAGTATTACAACTTAGTATCATCTTTCTATCTAAGTTGTTTGTTTATTTCATCTTGTTGATCCTTCATATTTTGGTGAATAAGGTGTATGTATTAGTTAGCTAGATTGTGTTATAAAATCTAGAATTGTTGTAAGTGTGAAGTGGAACTTGAAGTGAAGAAGTAGTGTTTCATAGTAGTGGTGATAGGAAATATTAGCAATAGTGATTAGTAGTGAAGAAATTGGAACTTCCAATTTAAGAAGACATTGAAGTCTAGAAGTTGTGAAGACGGTAAAGACTAGAAGGTGTGAAGACGCTAGAGCCTTGAAGTTGTGAAGAAGTTAGAGCCTTGAAGTTGTGAAGGTGTTAGTCCCTGAAGTTGTGAAGAATTTGTGAAGGCGTGAAGATACTTGTGGTGTGAAGAAGTATTGAAGAAGTGAAAAGGTGTGAAGAAGGTGTGGTGTGAAAATAGTTGTGAGGTTGGTTCTAGCTACGATTAGAACTCGACATTTTGCTTAGTGTCGTAAATCGGTGTAAGCTTTGGTGTGTATGGCTTTCTCCGCCATAAGGGAGGTTATTGATTTAGTGAAGAAAACTCTCGAGTTCGGTGCTCGGGGAGTGGAGTAGGGCAAGGAAGGTGTCCTTGTAGCCGAACCACTATAAATCCTTTGTCTCTCGGTTTGATCTTTCCATCTCTCATTCTTTGCTCGCTTACTTATTAGCTTTTCGTATATAGTTATAATTGTGTGTTGTGCATATATTGATTTCACATAAAGATCAAACTAAAAATCATTCATAACATTAATCTTACAAAAACAAACCAAGTACATAAACTTATATTAAAACACTTATACATATATATATGCTTATATATATGATATATGAAATAATAAATTCTTTCCCAACATTATCCATAAGTAGTGTTTATACAAAATCATAAATAAACTAGTATCTACACTTTTGCATTAAAGAGTTTTGAAATTGTACATTATACATAAGTAGTGTTTATACAAAGTCGTTAATAAACTAGTATCTATATTTTTTGCATTAAAGAGTTTAGAAACTTTCGTCTAATCTTTAGAAGTTAACAATTTACAAAACAAATAAAACGAAAAAGACGTAAAACTATTCAACCCCCCCCCCCTTCTAGTTTTCCACATTTTCGAAACAAGATCTATAAAGAAAAGATTCAAGGAATGATCCACATTAGTTGGACGACCAATGCGTAAAGTTTTTCAATCTTTTAACACCAAACGAAGGTGGAAACTTATAGTCCCAATACGACGCATAAAACACATAATCTACGGATGTGATGGGAATATGAAAAGCAGAAGAAACACTCAAAAATGCTTAGCTTTTTTTTATCACACTTTATAGCATGCCGTCGGTCAACTCTTTATCGGTGAAAAGAAAAGCATTGCTACAAGGATTGTTTACCAAGCAAACTTTGGTTCATTAATTCATAATATCGAAATTTCTCACGAATAACAGTATATTGGCAAGACCTTAGAAAATAGAGATTACAAAGTTAATTAAAGGTTAAACTTGTACAAAAATATGAGTTTGATGATGCACTTTTCAAAACATGGGAACAACCTTTATAATTCTTACGTTAGCATATGCTTGGAGTATCAATAACATAACGAAGTATTCGTGCTCATACTTTTTCTTGGTGTAGAACATTGCTCTTTACAAGGTTTAAACAAGGTTTTGTATGTATTATTGTATCTCGTAGGGGTAATGTATGCCACAACTATATTCAATCCTTTGACAAAGCTCTTTAAGATTTTGACGAACAAGGCATCAAGGTTTAAACAAGGTTGCATACCTTCTTGCAAGGTCTTAATATATTATATACTAGTTTAATACACGACTTTTTCTCTCTCTCTCTCACTTTTTTTATTTATTTTAGCAGAAACATGTTTATGTGTGTTGTAAGTTTTATAGACGATAAAATAATAGAAGTATGTTAGGATCGAACTCGAGATCACGGGATTGCACACTTTACGTATGAAAAGTAAATGAATAATAATTATATATAAATGTTATATTAATTATTAGAACATAAACACTTAACGATCGTTAACATTTAATGGAAAAGGCTAACGACCGTTAGACAAATAAAAGGAAAGAAATTATAGATGCAAATTGTAATGTCAAGAAGGATCTAGAAACCACTAGTAGGTTGCATGGGCCAATCGGCCAAGAGGAGGGATCCACCTCCTTTGTGTCTTGAGCTCCAAGTTTTCTTCCCTATATAAACACACAAGGATTATTGGTTTCTCACAACTTCAACACATAATCTTTTGTGTGTTTTTCTCTCCTCTTCTTCTTGCAAAACTTTTGACACACCATTAAAGTTTAAGGGAGTCGAAACTTTGTATTCTCAAGTGTTTGTGTTTGTATTACTTGCATAAACGTTTACTTGAAGTAGTACGTGTGTACATGAACGCGATTCAAACACACTATTGTTTGATTCTCTGATTAAATTCTTAAAATCCACATAAACCCTAATTAGGGTTCTTGAGTTGAAGATTTGCATCATTTGATTCTTGTTCGGGCTAAAATCACTACGGTGCGTTTACTATTTATATTTGATTAATTAATTACATATTATATGATCTTGTTATAATTGCTTCCGCTATGCTTACTTGATGTTAATTGGTTTATTTATATGCATGTCATGATTATATTATTTCAATAGTGGCAACAAGAGTCAGTTTATAATGTGTAATTAATTATCGAAACGAATAAAAATTGAATCTTGTTTTATTTAATTACATGTTTTTAGGGTTTCCATATTCCTAACCCTATTTTTTTTTTGGTCGTTTGGCCTTATTAGTTTTTTAGGGTTTTGGTTTTGATTTTTAATATGATTAGAAACCCTAGGATGTCATGTAATTGTTTATGCGTTTTAGTAAATGATCTTGGTGCAATATGTTAATTGTTAAGCATAATCTATGAAAAATGCATGTTTGCATGGATTTAATTGTGTGATGATTTAAGTGGTTTAAATTGGATATATGAATTAAATGTTAAGTTATATCGAAACATGTAAATTTATTAATAGATGTCGAATTGGGGAAGACTCCAATATTAAGTAATCAATTACGTGCTATGTGGTGTTTGTTTTGTTTTGGCTTACGTAATCGATTTATCGATGTATGTGGATCTTTTTCCTTGAAGAAGAAAGCCCTAATTGAATAAATACGTTATACACCTAGTTTGCTTATTAATAGAATTATTGAATTAAATTTGCATGTGTCTACATGTTTATACATATTTAATTATTATGTTATGTATATGTTTATTTAGTTGTGTTATTTTTTATTATGCATTACTTGTTTTTTGTTTATTATTTATGTGAGACACGTTTATAAACGAAAAAGGGTAATTTTTTTAATAGAAAATTAATATGGACTAAATAAATGGCGAAATTGTTTTGGTTTTAAGAGTTTAAATTTCAAAGGTTTGGTTGGCTGATGTTTTTGTACATAGTGTGCGAAAGGCGGACCGAAAGTCGCCATACAATGTGCTTGTAGAGAGAGGTTTTTAAAGACCATGCACATACCGGTTCTCTACAACCACTTGTGTGCCGATCTAGACTTACCTATATCACTATATTATGTACACTGTCATCTTAAGGGTGAATTAACCACAATTCCACAATGATTATCCGAAACACTAAGCCTTAGGGCTTATGCAAAAGTACGATATAAGTGGACGATAATTGTTGGTAATTCTTTAATTGGTGAACCCGATACCTCAATCAAAACTTTGCTATTTTACTCTTAGTGAATTGGTAATTAAAATTGTTCTGTAAAAACCAATGTTATGAAGTTATATGCATGCTTCTTCATACATTATTTTGATCACACGTCAAAGTTAATACCCTTATAAAATTGAGTCAAATGCCATCTAATTAAGAACACTTGAAGTTGTAGTTTACGTCATGTGAGAACTTGGCTAGATTGCAATGGAGAGGTAAATTTCATAATTTCATTGCTAGCAGATCAACTGATGTAATGGATTTATGTGTTTGTAGTTTTTAAGTTAGACGACTTAAATTGAGTAGGAAGTGAGAACTTGGACTCAAGACATTAAGATGGGGATCAAACATGCTTACATTATAAAACTTTTGTGATTGTAAATCCCATAAATCTAGGAACTGGAAAAATGTTATGCCAATTATTGTACGACAAGCTACCTCATATTATACTTTCATTGCTTGAAGATCAACTGATGTGATGAAACTATGTTTATGGAGGATCCTAGTTTTCAAGATTATTCTATGGATATGATTTCCTTGGGTATTTTATTTTCTTGAAAAATTGTATTATCAAAAATACTAATGTTTTGAACTTTCTTTATCTGTAGAAATGGCTCAAACTGATAACACCAACTTACGTTCTGCGTTCAAGGCTTACTTTGAACGAGAAAAATTGACTGGCACAGAGAATTTCAATGATTGGTATCGTTCACTCAGGATTGTCTTGTGAGTGACTGATCAACTTGAAATCTTGAAGATGCCTTGTCCTGCTGAAACAACTGGTCCTGAAGCTACTGATGAAGTAAAGTCCGCTTGGAGAGAAGTTTATAGGACGCATATTGATGTGGCTGGTTTAATGTTGGGGGCGATGACACCTTCCTTGCAAAGGCAGTTTAAAGAATTCTTCCCTATGAACATGATTGATGAACTTAAGAAACTATATGAGAAACCATCAAATGTAGAAGTTTACGATTTGATGGAGGCTCTACATGGTTGTAAGCAGGGTGATGGTGAACCTATGAGTGCTCATGTATTGAAAATGAAGAGTTCATTGATCAATTACAAACACTTGGTAAACCCTATGACAATGATATGGCTGTGAACTTAATCAATAGATCCCTTAACAAGGAATTTAGTGGTTTTGTGAGGAACTTCAATATGCATTGCGTGGGGAAGACAGTAAGTGAATTGCATGCACTGCTCATTGATTATGAGAAAGGTTTACCACAAAAGGCTCCTACACCCCAGGTACTTGCTATTCAAGGGGGTAGAATTAACAAGCCAAATGCGAACAAGAAGAAGGGAAAGGGTAAGGGTAAGGCTGATAAGAATAAGCAAGTTATGGCTTATCAACCTCCTCAACCTAAGAAGAACCTTCCTAAGAAGGATAATCCGAAGAAGGATTAAGGATACCATTACTACAAGGTGATGGGTCACTGGAAGAGGAACTGTCCTCTTTATCTCGATGATTTGCAAACTAATAAGGTTAAGAAGACTGGGCACGTGGGCGCCAGCACTTCAGGTAACTTATTTTTCATTGAATTATTTACTTTATCTCAAAAATTAAATTCCTGGGTATATGATACTAGATGTGGTATTTACATTTGTAATACACTGTAGGGGTTTAGAGACAAAAGGAGACTATATTATGGGGAGCAATTTCTACAAGTGGGCAATGGAGCACAAGCAGTAGATGAAGCCATAGGAGTGTTTAATTTATTTTTACCTTCTAGTTTAGTACTGATTTTAAACAATTGCCATTATACACCTTCTATTGTTAGAGGTGTTGTTTCCTTTTCATGTTTTTTGAATCTTGGTTTTACTCATACTATTGATGGCAATAAAATTTCTATTTCTTTAAATGGTGTATTTTATTTTAATGCTATTGCTGTGAATGGTGTGTTTGAAATTGATATGAATGATTGTATGTCCAATAATAATAATTCAATGTATAACATAAGTAAGAGAATGAAGTATGACTTGAATTCTTCTTATCTTTGGCATTGTAGACTTGCCCATATAGGCAAGGCTCGCATGCAAAAGCTGCAACAAGATGGGCTTTTGAAAAATATAAATGATGAGTCATTTGATAAGTGTGAGTCTTGTATACCTGGGAAGATGACTAAGAAACCTTTTCATAATAATATGGAAAGAGCTTCAGATCTACTTGGTTTGATACATACTGATGTGTGTGGACCACTTAGACATGTGTCAAGGAGAGGTGCTATTTACTTCTTAATTTTTACAGATGATTTCAGCCGTTATGGTTATGTTTATTTACTTAAACATAAACATGAGGTGTTTGAAACATTTAAACTTTTCAAAACTGAAGTAGAGTTGCAATTAGGAAAGAAGATTAAAGCTCTTCATTCTGATCGAGGTGGTGAATACCTTAGTTAAGATTTTAAATATTTCTTAACTGAGAATGGAATTGTCCATAATCTCACAACTCCATATACTCCACAACAAAATGGTATATCTGAGAGAAGAAATCGTACATTGTTGGACATGGTTCGATCAATGTATAATCTTACTAATCTTCCTTTGTCTTTTTGGGATTATGCTCTAGAATCAGCTGTTCGTATTCTAAATATGGTTCCCACAAAGAAGGTTGATAAGACACCATATGAGATATGGACTGGAAAAGCTCTGAACTTGTCTTATTTAAAGGTCTGGGGTTGTGAGGCGTATGTTAAACGTGACTCACCAGATAAACTCCAACAAAGATCTATAAAGTGCATTTTTGTAGGATACCCAAAGGAAACAATGGGTTACTACTTTTACTACCCATCTGAGAACAAAGTGTTTGTTGCTAGGTATGGAGACTTTCTTGAAAAAGATCTTGTATCTCAAGAAGTTGGGAGAATCTAGAGATGCCATGTAGGGTACCCTTTAGAGGTTTCCAAAAGACAGAAAGTCCTATGATCTAGAATATGATCTAGATAATGCATCGCCTTCAGAAAACACTAGTACACTTCCTGTAGAACCTGAAAGTATGGGTCCTCCACCGAAAGTTGAAGTAGTTCCCATTCTCAGGTCTTCTAGACATGTGAAAGCTCCTGACCGTCTAAGTCTTAATGTAGAGGTTGAGGAAACTATACTAGGGAATCTTAATGAACCTACTAGTTATAGAGCTGCGATTAATAGTTCTGAAAGGGATAAATGGAAGGTAGCTATGAATGGGGAAATACAATCCATGAAAGATAATGAAGTCTGGATTGAAGTAGACCTTCCTCCTAATGCCAAGGTAGTTGGGAGTAAGTGGCTCTACAAGATAAAGACTGACATGGATGGAAATGTACACACCTATAAGGCTCGTCTGGTTGCTAAAGGTTTTACTCAGACTTTTGGAATTGATTACGAGGAGACCTTTTCTTATAGCTATAGCAGCGTACTATGACTATGAGATTTGGCAAATGGATGTGAAAACCGCTTTCTTAAATGGTCATCTAGATGAAGACATCTATATGGCACAACCAGAAGGGTTTGAAAATCCAGAGTTTCTAAATCGTGTATGCAAACTTCAAAGATCCATTTATGGATTGAAGCAAGCATCACGACAACGGAACAAGAGATTTGATTCTGAGATTAAAAAGTTTGGATTTACTCAGAATCCTGATGAGCCATGTGTCTATCACAAAGCTAGTGGGAGTGATAATGTAATTTTCCTAATTTTATATGTTGATGACATATTGATCATGGGAAAATACATTCCAAGTTTGCAAAAGGTTAAGGCATATCTTGAAAAGTGCTTTTATATGAAAGATTTAGGAGAAGCTGCATATATTATGGGAATCAAGATCTATAGAGATAGATCAAGGCGGTTAATTGGATTAAGTCAAAGTTCTTACATTGACAAAATATTGAAAAGATTCAATATGCAAAATTCCAAAAAAGGATATTTGCCGATGGAAGTAAAACATGGCTTATGTAATGAGTTTTGTGCTTCAACACCTGCTGAGGTGGCTTGCATGAGTAAAGTTCCTTATGCTTCGGCTGTAAGATCTATTACGTATGCGGTAAAATGCATAAGGCCAGATGTGGCGTTTGCTCAAAATATCTCCAGTCAATTTCAATAGAATCCAGGTGAAAAACATTGGATTGCTGTTAAGCATATTCTTAAGTATTTAAGAAATACAAGAGATATGTTTTTGGTATATGGTGGAGAACCAGATGCAGAACTTGATGTTACAGGTTTCTTTGATGCGTCCTGGCAAAGTAACAAAGATGATGCGAAGTCTCAGACGGGTTATATCTTTGTTATTAATGGAGGAGCAGTAGACTGGAAGAGCAAGAAGCAGAGTACAATTGCGATGTATGCAACAGGAGCTGAATACATTGCTGCTTCAGAAGCTGCTATGGAGGTTGTTTGGATTAGGAAATTCATTTCAGAGCTTGGTGTTATGCCTTCAATTGAATTACCTATTAATAAGTATTGTGACAATTCTGCTGCAATCATATTTGCCAATGAACCTGGAGTCATGAAGGGCACCAGACATTTTCTACTGAAGTATCACTTTGTTCGAGAAAAAGTTAATGAAGGTGAAATAAATCTGCTGAAAGTTCACATAGATGATAACTTAGCTTATCCATTCACTAAGGCTTTGGCAAAAGAAAAGCTTAATGAATTAGCCAATGGCATTGAGCTTAAATTAGCTAATAGTTTCATGCATAACTGTGATTAGTATTTGGATAAAGGATATTGTAAACAATTATTATTTAATGAAATAAAGTATTTTGGTATGTTTATTTCTATTGTTAATTATTGTTGTCCTATTTTTGTATGTTTAAATCCATGAATAAAAGTTATTCTAAATTGTTCGTTGTCGGTTGATAATATGGGGATATTATTAAATTAAGACAAATCTGAATGTTGGTATAATATACTTAAAGTATATTGATGCGTGGACATGCCATTTCAGATGATATTCAATGATACCGAATATAGGACTTATCCCAACTATATGATGTTACTTTATGGATCTTGTCATTAAGTAAATCATAAGAAGTTATCCTCATACTTGAGATACAAGATAACGGTCATAAATGTAGTACATTTTTGTGAAACAACTTAACGCTATACGTAACTGGTAGTCATAAGGATTATTTTCGAAAGAGTTACAAAGTTTGTGTGTTTTGCTTGTAGTCAATATAGAATTTGTTCTTTCAAATTAATTTTTTGGAGTTTAATACTGCAGGGCCCCTCGTAGGGTTGTCAAGGTGTTTGCGTGGCCATGCCCAAGGTCTTCCCTGAAATGTTCAGACGATTTGGTAATCTTGTCAATCACTAACAGCGAGAAACAGAATGGTTAAATAAGGAATGACCTAGATCCATATTCTTATTAACGTGATATTAGTAACAAAAGGATAATAATAATGAGAAATCATTAAAAGGTTTTCCAGGAGCCTTACTCGAGTTGTACTAGAGGCATCGGTGTGTTGCAAGACGCTAACCGATGTGATCACTCTATTATGATATGTCTAAGTGGGAGCTATAAGTTTTATAGACGATAAAATAATAGAAGTGTGTTAGGATCGAACTTGAGATCACGGGATTGCACACTTTACGTATGAAAAGTAAATGAATACTAATTATATATAAATGTCATATTAATTATTAGAACATAAACACTTAACGATCGTTAATATTTAACGGAAAAGGCTAACGACCGTTAGACGAATAAAAGGAAAGAAATTATAGATGAAAATTGGAATGTCAAGAAGGCTCTAGAAACCACTTGTGGGTTGCATGGGCCGATTGGCCAAGAGGAGGAATCCACCTCATTTGTGTCTTGAGCTCCAAGTTTTCTTCCCTATATAAACACACAAGGATTATTGGTTTCTCACAACTTCAACACATAATCTTGTGTGTGTTTTTTTCTCCTCTTCTTCTTGCAACACTTTAGACACCCCATTAAAGTTTAAGGGAGTCGAAACTTTGTATTCTCAAGTGTTTGTGTTTGTATTACTTGCATAAACATTTACTTGAAGTAGTACGTGTGTACATGAACGCGATTCAAACACACTATTTTTTGATTCTTGGATTACATTCTTATAATACACATAAACCCTAATTAGGGTTCTTGAGTTGAAGATTTGCATCATTTGATTCTTGTTCGGGCTAGAATCACTACGGTACATTTACTATTTATATTTGATTAATTAATTACATATTATATGATCTTGTTATAATTGCTTCCGCTATACTTACTTGATATTAATTGGTTTATTTATATGTATGTCATGATTATATTATTCCAACATGTGTATTAACCAACTTTTCACCATGTGCAACTCGTTAAAGTAAATAATTCAAAATGTGCATACCTGTATGTGAAAATTTCCTCAAGAATGCATTATAGTAAGTATTTCTATGAGTGGCACTTGCATCATGTAGCATCTGACAATCGCATAACATACCATCCTTCCTGTAAGTCCCTTTTGTTAGCAAAGTTTCATTTAAATAACCTAAGTTTCCCAACTCTATACCACCAATCTAATTATGACTTTGGTTCCAGACATATCGATTCCAGCTCTTAGTCAATGTTAGTACTTTCCTGGTGAAGAAAACAAAAGTATGAATGATGCATAATATACTTTAGAACTTGATCCATAAATTCCAAATACAAGTAAATTCTCACTAACATTTTATAAAGTTCAACCCAATTTAGTTTAAGCACTTTTTCCGATTAAAAGTGCGGGAACGTCACCAGGTTCCGTGAATCTAAACCACTCGCATCATCGCACACCGACAACATTTTATAATTTACAACTTGATAAAAAAATGATTTATGACATAATGCTTGTCTAAAATAAGTAATTTGGAAACAAACAAATATGTGATTTTACCATGCTCGTGCCACACAAAGAACCTTTGCAAAGTCTATTGGACCCAAAAAAAAAAATTGACTCATTTGTTTCGACTTAGGTAGAAGATATCGTGATTCAACTATTTCTTAGTTTCATCTAAAGATATGGATATTGTAAGAAAATACATCAAAGTGATGGAACTAAAAGTATAAGAGTAGCAGCATTCAAAACCCAATTACCAGAATGAACCTTATACTGAGTGGTTTTACGAAAATGAACATTTTTTATAAAACTAATTACCAAACTGAACCTTATAGAGAGTTTGTTCATACAAATATCGCCTAAAAACGTTATTTATATTTTACGATCTTTGCTAAGTTTTGTTAACGACAAAGTGTAAACTTTAGTTTCTAAGTAAAACATAATTTTAGTTTAAAGACTTGCATAATTTGACATTTGCTACATTTACATTTCATATAAAACACAACACTTTTTATATTTCTTAAAATAGAAAAATGTCAACATCACATCATGCATTTATGGTAAGTTGGGTGTTTGACTTACCATAAACTCTTACACATCTTTGGATGCATTCTACTTTGATTCAATGTGTATTTGACTAGAATTTAGTTGATGTGACTTTGGTTGGTTTGGAAAGATTTATTGCAAAACCTTCTGTCAGCCTGGCGGAACCTTGGAGGTACACGGGCGGAACCCATTTGAGGGTTCCGTCGTATCCTCCAGACCTGCTGAAGGTTTTGCTATAAATACCAAGCCATTTGTTTGTGTTTTGGCTTTATCACTTCTCATTACATTTCACACACATACATTCATATCATTCATCTAACCCCTTAACATTTCATTTTGATGTGAAGTTTCTTTTGTAGCAAAGAAGTTCACAAGTTCATATAAAGTTACAAGTATTCAACACAACGTTGCAAGACTTGTTAGCTTAGCATCGTGTAGACTTTGTGTAGTTTACACTTGATTGTGTGTTTTCAGTTGTGATCGGTTAGTAGTTTAGGCCTTAAAATACATAGTGTGATGGGAGTTGTTGTACCTTTGTAAAAGAACTAACGGGAGTGGTTGTACCCTTGTAAAAGAACTCGACATCTAGCTTAGTGTCGGTAATCGTGTAAGCGACGTGTAAGGTTTTCTCCGCCGGTGAAAGGAGCTTGTTGACTAGTGAAAGAAACTCTCGAGTTGGATACTTGGGGCGTGGACGTAGGGCAAGGAAAAAGAGTCCTTGTAGCCGAACCACGATAAATACTCGTGTTGTGGTTTGATCGTTTCTTTCTTTATACTTGCATGTTATATATTGTCTTTGTGTTCATATCTTTGATTAAACGGAAAGTTTCAAAATATAATTAAACGAAAAACCAGTAAAACTATTCAACCCTCCTTCTAGTTTTCCACAGAGTTTATTAACGGGAATCAACTCTTTTTAGATATTTTACCAAAATAACTAAAATACGTCACAATCAACCTTTTTCATTTTCCATTCCCCCAAATCATCGCCCAAATCAATATTTATTCGCCCACCCAAAATCATTCACCCCAAACACATGTGAATTAAAAGTTTATAAGAAGTCTAACATGTAGCTCAAGATATATAAATGATCTTTTGTGGGTTCTGTTGAAATTTTAGTGTCAATCAAGTGAAGTAGACATGATTCTTATTAAAGTATATGTAATATGTGTATGTGACAGAAGAGATAGATAAAGGATTGTATAAATACACGTACTATTAACCCTTTTATTCCTTAGTCCAAAAATATAATAAACAAACCGAGCCCTTATTTTTTTTATATAACATAATCGATCTATAAACCTTATTCACTCTAGCAAGTCGATACACCTTCAAACAAAACCCAAATGAGTCCCTTTTAATATTGTGGTCATGTTACAATAATTTTGTGAACATTCTGATGTAGCAATCCGAAGTCCGAACCTATTGGAAATATTTTTAACAAATCGATCTATCTATATCATTTTTATTATCACTCGACAATAAATACCACTTAACACAACTTGCACACACTGCTATCCTATCCCACAATAAATATACTCCCTATTTAAGATATATCTTCTATTGTTGACCTCACCCAATATTTCTGGACCTTGCCTAAGAAAAAATTATTTATATCTTCTATAGTACTAGTATAGTTTGTTGACCTCGCCCAAGATTTGTTTACTTCCCCCAAGACAAATTTTTAATCGCCCTCACCCCACGATTATCTTTAATTCGCGTCTATAACTCGCCCAGACCTCCTAGGCCTCGCTCAAGATTAGTTTTAATTCGCGTGTATAACTCGCCCAGACCTCCTAGACCTCGCCCACGATTACTAATAATTGCTTTTAATTCGCATGTATAACTCGCCCACACCTCCCAGATCCTCGCCCAAAACAATTTTGACTCGTCCCTCACCTTGCCTAGTCCTCGCCCTAAACCCTCACCTCGCACAACACTCGCCTAAGCCTCGCCCATCTTTCACCCGTAATTCTGAATTACATGTATATCGATAAGCCTCGCCCAGTACTCGCGTATAACTACTTTTATACACGTGTAACGCTAGAAATTAATCTAATAATAGATCTAATGGATAATATTGAAAAGTTCATTTTGGATAATTTTATGTGTGAGGTTTATATCCGTAAACTAGTTGTATAAATGGTTCATTTAAGTAATTTACTCTTTTTTATATCGTTTACCAAAGTGACCAATATATGTCACAATCAACTTTTTCACTTTCCACATTGCCTAATATCATCGCCGGATGAAGCTGCATATTGTGTTCTTGTGGATAAACTCCACCTATCACGACAAAACAGCTAGAACACGTGACTTTCAATCAGTGGGTAATCTAAAATTCTTAATGAGTAATGCACACTTGGCACTTCCACGCGAAAGCATGGAAACTAGAATCCCCATGTAGGACAACTACATCTACTATCTTACATTCATTAGGTTTATTCTTTCAAAACTCAAAATGGTAACTACTATCACATAAATAGTTTGTGACCAAGGATTTCCCCTGATTTCCATCATCATAGTGGGCATCTATAGAAATTTCTGAAGCGCACCATTTGAATTACTTTTCATAGGTCCACACCAAATAATACTAAGAATATTAATTCTCTTTGTACACAAACACCAACTCTTTCTTTCATCAGTATTACATTCAACCAAGAAGTTCTAAGAATTACATTCTACACACAAAATATGCACAACAACCCCTTCCTGTAAGAGCACATACCTTTCTTTCAGCTACAAGAAATGGCCTCCATTCTTATATCCAATGTTAAACTCGAATCCACATCGCCCAAGACTCAACTCCATGTTAACCCAGATCCTCACCCAAGAACTCGCCCTCACTTCCCTCACCTCGCCTGCTGGATCGCCTAAACTCAACTCCACATCGCCTAGGCCTCGCCTAGACATGTTCACTTCGCCTGATGTTCACATCCATCTAGAAACTCAACTCCACCTCGCCGTTAAACCTCGCCTACATCTCGCCTAAACCCTCACCTCGCCTAAACCTTGCCAACACCTCGCCCAGCTTCTAAATGTCACGTACGCCTTGCCTTCACCTCGCCCAGTATTGTTTCTATACATGTCTACTAGATCTAATGTTTAGAAAGTAATTTAGTTATAGATCTAACGGATATTATCTAAAAAGTTTATTTTGGATAATTTTATGTGCGAGGTTTACATATGTAAACTAGTGGTATAAAGTGTTCATTTAAGTAATTTACCCTTCAAGATTGATGCAATTGTTGGATTGCATTTCAATGAGCATTCTTTGCTTGAAAATTTCTTCTATTGCATCGATAAATGTTAAAAGATTCTGGCATACCTGTGAGTCTAAGGAATTCACCATTTCCTGGGATAACAAAGATTGGTTTAGTCTTGAGGCAATCTAATGGCTATATTAAACAGATATATCAGAAATGTTAAATTAAAAAATCTCAGTTTAACTTTGAAATCTTATCTTTTGTGTCTTTGAAGTTTAAGCAGATGTACTGTTCAGAATTGAGGTTCAATGGTTCAAAATTAAATGAAGTCCCACAAAGTAAAAAGATTAAGTGAACATTTTACTTAATAAATAGGGCAAATTACCTGAAAATGTATTTAACTTGACACTTTTTACCATTGTATGTTAGCCTTTTTTTTTTCCAATCTGTCAATGAACTTGCAAAATCCGTTCATTGCGTGTAGCGGTGACTTGTTTAACCTGCTGGGGCAAGTTAAACTAACGATCGTTAGATTTATCATTGCTATGTTAGTCCTTTAGACTAACGATCATTTATCATGGATACATACAATGACAAAAAGTAACAAGTTAGATGATTTTTATTATTTTTAAAATTTATGTACATTTTTTACACGTTTTTGCACACAGTTTTATACATGTTTTTGTACACATTTTTACACATATTTATACACACGTTTATATACATGTTTTTATACACGTTCTTATACACACGTTTTTATGCACGGTTTTACACACGTTTTTAAAAATCCGTATAAAAACATGCATAAAAACGTGTATAAAAACGTGTGTATAAACGTGTATAAAAATTTGTATAAAAACATGTATAAAAATGTGTGCAAAAACGTGTAAAAAATGTACATAAAGTCATCTAACTTGTTACTTTTTGTCATTGTATGTATCCATGATAAACGATCGTTAGTCTAAAGGACTAACATTGCAATGATAAATCTAACGATCGTTATTTTAACCTGCCCCAGCAGGTTAAACAAGTCACCACTACACGCAATGAACGGATTTTGCAAGTTCATTGACAGATTGGGGGAAAAAAAGGCTACATACAATGGTAAAAAGTGGCAAGTTAAATACATTTTCAGGTAATTTGCCCTAATAAATAACAAGCAATGAAATTTTCGAAGTGAGGAATATAAACAACATGACAACATTGATACATCACATCCCTAAAAAAAAAATAGTTGATTCCTAACACTTTTATTTCAACACTTTTTAAAAGCGTGTAAAATTTTATTTGTTTATTAACACTTAAGAACGTGTAAAAATTGATTACATTAATAAGTGTGAAAAAAATTGTAAAACAATAGATTTTACTCATTCATAATTGAGTCAAAAAAAAAAGTTAACACTTTTAAGTGTGAAGAATTATAATATTTTTTCACACTTTTATTTGTATTACCCAAATTCTCCACACTTTGAGGATGTGTGGAGGATTTAATTTTCCACACTTTGAGCAAGTGGAGAATTTTGGTGTTACAAATAACATCCACACCTATAAGTGTGGATATTTTTTTAGATTTCTTCATACTTAAAAGTGTGAACTTTTTTTTGAAACTACTATAAGTGTAGAAAATCTATTGTTTTACAATTTTGTACTACACTTATTAATGTAACAAATTTTTACGCATCATTAAGTGTTAATAAACTAATTAAATTTTACACACTTTTTAAAAGTGTGAACATAAAGTGTGGAAAAATGAACTTTTTTTTGTAGTGCATAGACGCTTTGCTTTTCCTTGATGAATGACAAAAGAACCGCGACTTAGTAAGGAGATTCATGATATAATACATGAAATTCTGTCAATATATGTGACCAACTTCTGTTGCATGAAGAATATATACACAATGAAAGATCAAGACATGTTTGATACAACAAAAAATCCGAGTGACACAATGATGATATTAGATGAAAGAGATAACATTGGTGGGTTGGGTAGCTGACATAACTGGTTCAGGTGAAAGCAGGAAAAAAAATTAATACAGGTCAAACGAATCAGGTTGCATTTGTCCATCACACATTTTATCATTTTATCACTATTGTATTAAATATGATATATAAGGTTATATTATTAGTTGTTATACGAATTTTAAATTAAGCGATTTTGGAGGTTGTAAAAGCATTAGCATACAGTTTTGGAAAGATTCAACCCGTTGGACCCGTTTCACGATGTATTTTCAAGATTTATTACTAAACATGCTCATATACTTATGTATTTATACCACTTTTACAAGTATTTTAAGTTTTATGAGATTTTTAATAACCTATGATCATCCCTTGAAATCCTACCATGTTTTATGAAGTTTAGGACCCCATGACACCCTAAGAAGGTGTATGGTAGTTTAAGGGTTGTATTGAAGTTGTTTGGAAGGTTTTTATACAAGTTAGTAACTACGAAACCAAGTATTGAACAAGAAAAATACCTACTGTCTCTATTTGTAAAACGTGGGAAATCCAGGGGGTTGGGTGTACTTTTTGGCCAAAGGTTTAGAAAATACATTCAAAAACGAAGCCGTGGGCGAAAGAACGGATTATTTTCTAAAAATCGTAAGCTGTCACACGATTTTTATGGGTAAGATCGAGGCGTTAGACGTAACCTAGAGGAACCGAACTATCAAAAATATATTAGTATATGTCATTACGATTCCGGGGATATAAAGAACGTAGAAAACAAGCTTATAACGACCAAGATACAAGCGTTTGATAAACTCATTTCTGGAAAATGTACATTATTGACAAAACGTTAGTTCACCCAGCCAAGTTTTCAAAACATTCAACCGTTTGTCAAAAGGATTTATAACGAATAACTTATGGCCTTCCAAACTTTCCCGAAAACTGCACAGAATCTGCCAAAACAGCCCAAACACCTCACTTGACGGCTATTTTCCTTTATGATCGAGACCCGTATGGACAAATTTCAGTTCTGTGACTTTTTAGATATGGTGAAAATCTTCTCAAAACTACTGAGCTTCTTTCCTAACTCTTAATATTCACTATTTCGCGACTAGTTTTCGAGACCATTTTGGTCATATTTTTCAAGTTATGAAAAGTGTCATTTTACGTCGAAAACCTTATATTTGCCGATAGAACACCAAACGAGGATCGTGGAGAACCGTTTGAACCTATTTACATGGAAAGTGTTTATTAACTTAATGAGACGTCAAAAACGTATTTGTCGACGATAAACGTTATTTTCAAACTAATGAGTGGTATCGATAACATACGTATTTGCATATGTAGCATCATTTCATTGCTTACATTAGATCATATCATTCATATTAGGTTGCGGTTAGAGATCGTGCCTCATTTCGAGTATCCACTTTTGTCATCGTAACTATCGCACCAGGTGAGTCATAGCCCCTACTCTTTTAATTGTTTTGTAAACTCTTTGGGGGAGAGTACATGCTCGTTTTACTTAAACGCATTACTTGCCTTACATGGTTGATTACTCAAATAGTTTCAGCTTTACCTAAATATATGTTTGATCACCTGCATTTCATTGGTATGTTTGATTTCCTGTATTTCTTGGGTATATTTAATCACCTGCATTTCATTGGTATGTTTGATTACCTGTATTTCATGGAATTGATCATCCTTGTTTATATGACCTCATGGTCACCAATTGTTCCTATTTGTTCATTGTAATATTGTGGTATTCCCCACTTGGCTTTGATGTCAAACGTAATATTGTGGTATTCCCCACTTGGCTGTGATGTCAAACGTATTGTGGTATTCCCCACTTGGCTGTGATGTCAAACGTAATATTGTGGTATTCCCCACATGGCTGTTGTCACAACTCGTAATTTCCGGTCATTTTTCAAACTTCGACAATTTACTATTCATCAATTACTATTCACCGATTACTATTCATCATTTTACTATTCATCATTTTTGAGGTCAATTTGACATTTCGAGAAACATTCAGAAATTTTACTATTCACTTGACACTATTCATTCCCGGAAGAAAACCACTATTCACGTGCATTACCCATGTCATCGTAAATTTAGTTTACGAGTATTCAAATTCGCGTAACCGTATTGGTTCAGGAGCGAATTCATGCTTTATCATTCGGGACATCTCATACAGACTAGAAATAGTCTACGTATCACCATTATGTCACTTGCATACTATTCCACTCGTAGGATATTTAAATTAGTACTTTGGGTATAATTAACTTTTACGTATATTTATTTCTAAATAAACGTTAACAAACGACCAATAATGTGACTAACACGTCCGACACTCCCGACTATGATCCAAATATATCTTTATATTCATATTAATAATATAAAAATTATATTATTAATTTACCCGGTGTTTTGAAACCGATTACTATATTTCACGGTCGGAGCTTATTACTTCGTCGGTTTGCGTTATTTCAATTCAATAATTATTCTAACACCCGATTCTCACCAGGAATAATAATTTACAACTTTTACAACTTCGTCGTATTTTATTTCACCTCGTTAACATTTATTTTTAGTTAACTCGGTACCCGATAACACCCAATACACAACTTAAACTAAACTAATACATATAATTGTGAGACAAGATCATTTAATTTCCACCAAACACTCCTTTTTCCTTCCATGTGCCGCCCCCCTAGCCCCCCTAATCCATGTGTTATTTAATTTAACAAAGACCAAGACTTTTACAATTACAAATATCTATACTTCATTACTTTCATTTTATACCAAAACAACTAGCAAAAATTCTCTCTTCTTCCTTTCTTCTTTGGGGTGATCGGCTCAAACAAAAACAACAAGAAGAAACATCAATTTTTCCAAGATCAAGTGATAATCAAGGTTATTTAGTACTTCTTGTTAGGGTTTTGAAGTTTAAACACAAGGTTTTGCAAGTTTTTCATCTCCACTAATCCATTAAACCTTCAAGTAAGTTAACAAACTCATTTTTATAATTTTTACAAGTTATTACTATGATTATATACTTTTCTTACAAGAACTCATGCATATAATAGCTTATACCACTTTATTTTATAAACTTTTAACTTTTGAACCTTAGGAAGTGATTATTATTAGATCTTTGTTAGATCTACTTTGTTTATGAAGTTTAGGAACCCATGACACCCTAAGAAGGTGTATGGTAGGATTAGACTAGTTTTGTGGTGATTGAAAGTGGTTTGGATGAAGTTTGAAACTAGAAAAATGATTTTGGAAAATATACATATACCTACTGTTACTATTTTGAAAACGTGGGAGACTCAGGAACTCAAGGTTAATTTTTGACCAAAGATTTAGAAAATACTCTCCGATACGAAACTATAGCCGAAAACGGGGATAAAAACGAGTTAATAACGAAGGAGATATGATTTTCCGAATATTAAGAACGAAAAATACTTTCAAATATAGGTTCTGTCCCAAATCGCCAATTTCAGAAAACTCAGGGGTTTCCGGGTAACATTGGGTTAGATATTCAGAAAGTACTTTCGAAAACGAAACCGTGGCCGCTTGAATCACTAAAATCCGAGTTACGATGAAAAAGATATGCTATTTCCAATATTAACGACGAAAACTATTTTCTGAAAAATACCTTGCTGTCCCACGATTTTTCATGGACTGTTTCGAGGCCTAAAACTTGATTTAGCCGTCCCGATTTATAAAAAATATATTAGTATGCCATCCCACGAATCCGTGGATATAAAGAGCGTAGAAAACGAGCTTATAACGAAAAAGATACAAGCGTTTGAACTTAGACGATTTTTACAAATTTCCATCAGCTTTTCTATTATTATTTTACCGTAAAACTGTCTTTGCGAGACACCACTTTCTCGGCTGTTTTTCTTTATGATCGGATCAGTTTGAGTCCGAGCCGTAGTTTTATGAAATCAAGACCTTCCAGCAAGCTTTTCAAATCAATTGGTCGTTCGTCGAATAGACTTATAACGAATAAACTACGACCTCATCTATATACCCGATAAACTATATATATTTTGACAGCTTTTACTATAATGAAATTTTCTAAGTGTTGAACATAATACTTTCAAGTAACAACAATAAGAGTCGATTTTCTCATCAATCGAGACCCGTATCACCAAAGGTTAAATGACGCGACTTCTAGATATTGTTACAAGGTTTTCAAAACGAGGAATATAACACTAACATTTTTATACGATATACTACGACAAGTTATATACTTCTATATTTGGACTTATTTTCCTAAGTATGGAAACTATTATACTTTGACAATAACTAGTATTTCCAAAGTTACGAGTGGTATAGGCATCATGTGCATGTGCATTCATTTCATCATGTCATGATCTAAGGTAGATCGTTATTACTCATATTAGGTTGCGGTTAGAGATCGTGCCTCATTTCAGTGTATCCATTCTTGTCATCGTAGCTATCGCTCCAGGTGAGTCATAGCCCCTACTATTTTAATTGTTTTATAAACTCTTTGGGGGAGAATACATGCTCGTTTTACTTCAACGCATTACTTGTTTTACCTGGTTGATTTCTCAAAATATTCCCAGCTTTATCTAAATATATATTTGATCACCTGCACTTCATTAGTATGCTTGACTACCGGTATTTCTTTGGTATATTTAACCACCTGCATTCATTGGTATGTTTGATTTTCTTGTATTTCATGGGATTGATTATCCTTGTTTACATGACCACATTGTCATAATTTGTTTATCTGGCGACATTGTCAGTATTATTTATCTGGCGACATTGTCAGTATTGTTTGGATAATCTCATTGACTGAATCATTTTATTTATATATCCGTTTTGCTATATTTATCTGGGAATTTGGATACCATTATTACTTTTGTTCACGTAGACTTTAATACATTTGGCAGTGGGATGTAAACACACAGGTTACAAGTCTCTTATGGCGGGACTTGCAACTGAGTGGATTTACAATGCCTTTGCTGGGCGATCTTTTCTCTATAGGCATTATTTGTTAAACAAACTCTATGAACTCACCAACCTCGTGTTGACACTTTAGCATGTATTTTCAGGTTTTAACCAATGGCACGCTACAGGAGGTTTTGGCAGGGCATGGCATGGTCATAGAAGACTCTGATTATTTATATGGGGACCGTTTTAAACTATTTTAAGGGCCTACTTCCGCACTACTTTTAACAATGTAAATTCAATACTTTTAGTTAAACGATTTTATTTTAAATGATGGAAATGAAAACCATTTTTGAACTAGTGTTGTAATACCAATTGAGTTACACCCCAGCTACACGTATGCTTCCGCTGGACCCGATTTTGGGGGTGTGACAACTGTGATGTCAAACGTAATATTGTTGTTTTCCTACTTGACTGATTTATCATATGGCCTCATTGTCCAAATTATTTATATAGCCGTTTTGCTATATTTATCTTGGAATTTAAATACAAGTATTACTTTGTTCACCTAAACCAATATATATTTGGCAGTGGGTCGTAAACACACAGGTTACAAGTCTCTTATGGCGGGACTTGCAACTGAGTGGATTTACGATGCCTTTGTTGGGAAATCTTCATTCATATGCATTACATTCTTTTTCACTAGACCCTATGAACTCACCAACCTCGTGTTGACACTTTAGCATGTATTTTCAGGTATTAAGCAATGGCACACTACAGGAGGTTTTGGCAGGGCATGACATGGTCATAGAAGACTCTGATTATTCATTTGGGGACCGTTTTAAACTATTTTAAGGGCCTACTTCCGCACTACTTTTAACAATGTAAATTCAACATTTTTGATTAAACTATTTTATTCTAAATGATTCAAGTGAAAACCATTTTTGAACTTGTGTTGTAATACCAATTGAGTTACACCCCATCTACATGTATGCTTCCGCTGGACCCGATTTTGGGGGTGTGACAGATTGGCATCAGAGCTTTGGCTATAGCGAACTACGTGTTTTTAAAACCTAGACTATAGCTACTTTCAAGAAAACTTAACCCTATGACCGTCACGTGCCTGCCTGCCAAGCTGAAGCCTCATTTGTTTGTTGCTGATATGTGTGCTGAGATTTGTATCTCATTATCTGGTATATTATATTCATTTATTATAGTGGATTACTATAATTGTCTTTCATATAAGCATGCTCATGTATCATATATGTCACCGCGTTATGTTTTTCCTTGCATAGTTTCATCATTTGACCTCGAGTTTGGTCACCTGTCTTAGTCTTTCAAAACGTCTTTGTATTCGTGAAGGACATAGTATTAGTATGACTGAGCTGAGTATTTTAAAATTCATGGAACCTCGGTAGAATATAGACTGGTCATTTATATTCGACCCGGGATAGTAGGACATAGGCTGACCATCTATATCCGACTCAGAAATGAATTTTGCAACACTGAGAATGGTTATAATAAAATTTTTTCTGGATTGAATCCTCAACTCAATTTCCAAATGTTTCATTTATGTGTGGGTATACCCTCATTGTCAAAACGTTTATACTTTTCTTCACCTCGTGAACCGCCGCCTGGAAGCACGTCAACTGGTCCAACTGGTCATTACATCTCATGAATCTTCACATCTATGCACAATTCAGTTACATCACAGTATTTTCTTTCATCACAATCTCGTTTTGTCACTGTTGTCACAGTCTCTTCCCTTCTCACCATCATTATTATTTCCCTTCCCCATCCCCATATATATAAGGAATTAGGTGACACTCTATAGATTCCTATGCCACTCATCACTCACTACTCCCTATATTGATAAGTGGATGTTATCAATGACCTCCCTAGGAAAGACTTTTCATACCATATATAAGGAGGATCCCTAGGTACATTAAGATCACCTAAAACTCAACATAAATCTCAAGATATCACAAACCCATTCGAACCACTATCACTGGCCTGATCACCAAAAATTCTATCATCTAGAAAGTATTGGCTTGACTGAATTACAGGATTAGTTTCGATACGAGTGCTCACTAAACAACACCATAGAGATAAATCCAACCTCTTAACCAAGACTATGGATTGAACATGTCCTCACCAATAGACCTTATTCAAACATGTTAGACACCTATGCCTTTATGCAGACATACATACCTGGCTATTTTATTCTCTTAATACTTTTACTTTTAAATGGATTTTTCTCCAAACTACAGTTATACAAAACATATATCTTGTAAGAAATACTTTTCTGACGCACTTATTTTGATAAGCAAATTTCTTTTGGTTAATCTTTTACAAAACTATTGAATGATTAGGAAATTTTAAACATCGATCTTTGGTAAACCATACTATCCACCTTATGTTGAAAATAGTCCTATCTTGCATAACTACTAAATTTTGAAACATCAAGAAAAATGTTACTTAGAAAGCCATTTGCTTAAAGTTGTAAATTTATTTATTCAGGGAAGGTTTATGGACAAAACACACAATCACAAAACAAACTTTGAAAAATCAATCATTATATTACATCACTTATATATTTAGGATTTTGTGATTTGATGACATAGAGCTTGGGGAAAATCTTAGTAATGGAGACTAAGCATCGTAGGTGGAGAAAGACTCAATTCATGACATCCTGTGGAGGATCACAACCTTATCCTAATCTATTATTTTCAACAACACCCTTTGACGGACTTAATCTTGTAAGTTTTTCCACAAGATTCATGATATCCATTTCAATTATTCCTAATAGAGGAATTTGATTCACCTCAAACTCCTATCGATTTCATTAAGATCCCTTTGGAACTACACCACCTATCATCTGTAGAGCAATGGTCAGAAATTAGAGAACGATTCAAACATAAGGAGATATGCTCAGTGCATGAGTGATTGACTCTAGAAATGGTTGGGTTAACCATTTGCCATAAATCAGATTCTTTTACAACCATAGTTACCACACTAGCTTAGAGACTACATCATTTGAAGCACTCTATGGTCGAAGTGCCAACATCCATTGACGGGTCAAAATTTAGAAAAGCCCAACTCCCTAGTCTAGTAAGCATTCATGAAATAACCTGGAATTTCCTACAAATCAAGAATTAGTTACATGTTCGATAAATTGTAAACCCTTAGAATTTCATGTTGGTGGCAGGGTTATGTTGAAAGATTCTGCCTAGGAAAGGCATGTTACCTTTCAGAAAAATTCAGAAAGTTAAACCCGATATACACTGGACTATTTAATATTTCAGACAAAGTAGGCCTAGTGGGCATCAGACTTGAGCCTTGTTAGAGAACAGTAGGTTACACAAACATGTTTCACGTTTTCCAAATCTCAAGAAATGACTTTCAGATTAGTCACTCATGATTCCATTGGAAGGAATCCAACCAATGACAAACCTAAACCTTGTAGGAGAACCAATAGAAATCATGGACTGTAAAGGTTGCACTGTTGAAGCAAAGTCGAATTCCTATCGTGAAAGTTCGCTGGAATTCTCGAATATTATCATCTTTTCACCAATACCACTTCAGAGACCAACACAAATTGAACTTCGGGACGAAGTTCCTTTTAGAGGGGAAGAATGTCACAACTCATAATTTCATGTCCTTTTTCAAACGTCGAAATGTCATTTTTATTTCAGAAATTACTATTCATTTCTACTATTCACTATTACTATTCATTTTCACTATTCGTTTATGAAATTTTTATTTCATATTCTCGTAAGTTAAACTATTTTAATGATAATCCGAGAGTTTGGCACTCATCGGATCATTTCTGCAAAAATCACGAAGCCGTGTCCGAGATTTACTTTTGGGTTTAAACGTCGTTCCAGCATCCCGATATGTCCATAAAACACTATAAACGATAGAAATATGATTTTCTCTCATTTTACGACAATTCTAAAAGTTTTGGAATTTTACATTTTCCAGTTCAGCGTTTTACGCGAATTACGCGTTTTAGACCCGCGTTTCCAGTTTTAACAGCGTTTAAGCAACCTGATGGAACTTACCATTCATTTTATATTTTATTATGGAGTATTTTGACAAGTTTAGTCATTCTTTCAAGTTTCATATTTTTACGATACCCGGATTTACGTTTTGCAGCTTAACAATTTACGTTTAGCGATTATCGGAACCAAAACTGACTCCGTGAACGAGATATTATCAAACTTCCTTCATACTCATCCTAAATATCTAACAAATATCTAGATACTTTCAATTGTCACTGAAATTACAATTATGCCCTTTTGATAAAATTACCAAAATGCCCTTGGACTATATAAGGAAATAACTAGCTAATAATTCATTTTTATCGCAAAAATCAATCTCTTTTTTTCTCCTAGAAACTCACGGCAGCAGCAACCTTCATGGGGGATCATATTTTTCAAGAATCAAAGTGTTTACAAGGTTATCTAGTAATCTAGTTAAAGTTTAGGATGAAACCTTGAAGTTTAACTAAGTAATCTATCACTAATCCTCTTCAAACATCAAGTAAGTTACAAGTAAAGTTTTTGATCTTTTTATACTCTCATTTGATTAATAATATGATGTATTTTCAAGATTTATTAGTAAACATGCTCATATACTTATGTATTTATACCACTTTTACAAGTATTTTAAGTTTTATGAGATTTTTAATAACCTATGATCATCCCTTGAAATCCTACCATGTTTTATGAAGTTTAGGTCCCCATGACACCCTAAGAAGGTGTATGGTAGTTTAAGGGTTGTATTGAAGTTGTTTGGAAGGTTTTTATACAAGTTAGTAACTAGGAAACCAAGTATTGAACAAGAAAAATACCTACTGTCCCTATTTGTAAAACGTGGGAAATCCAGGGGGTTGGGTGTACTTTTTGGCCAAAGATTTAGGAAATACATTCAAAAACGAAGCCGTGGGCGAAAGAACGGATAAAAACGAGTTTATAACGAAGGAGATATGATTTTTGCAAGTTTAACGACGAAAACTATTATTTTCTAAAAATAGTAAGCTGTCACACGATTTTTATGGGTAAGATCGAGGTGTTAGACGTAACCTAGAGGAACCGAACTATCAAAAATATATTAGTATATGTCAATACGATTCCGGGGATATAAAGAACGTAGAAAACGAGCTTATAACGACCAAGATACAATCGTTTGAATTTTAGACGATTTTAATACTTTCCTTCAGCCCAACACTTATAAAATTTTCCAAAGTATTAACCATTTCGCCAAGTGACCAGGTTGAGAGCCATTTTACTCATTGATAAACTCATTTATGGAAAATGTACATCATTGACAAAAAGTTAGCTCACCCAGCTTAGTTTTCAAAATATCCAACCGTTTGTCAAAACGATTTATAACGAATAACCTATGGCCTTCTAAACTTTCCCGAAAACTGCCCAGAATCTGCCAAAACAGCCCAAACACCTCACTTGACGTCTATTTTCCTTTATGATAGAGACCCGTATGGACAAACTTCAGTTCTGTGACTTTTTAGATATGGTGAAAATCTTCTCAAAACTACTGAGCTTCTTTCCTAACTCTTAATATTCACTATTTCGAGACTAGTTTTGCGAGACCATTTTGGTCATATTTTTCAAGTTATGAAAAGTGTCATTTTACGTCGAAAACCTTATATTTGCCGATAGAACACCAAACGAGGATCTTGGAGAACCGTTTCAACCTATTTACATGGAAAGTGTTTATTAACTTAATGAGACGTCAAAAATGTATTTGTCGACGATAAACGTTATTTTTAAACTAACGAGTGGTATCGATAACATACGTATTTGCATGTGTAGCATCATTTCATTGCTTACATTAGATCATATCATTCATATGAGGTTGCGGATAGAGATCGTGCCTCATTTCGAGTATCCGCTTTTGTCATCGTAACTATCGCACCAGGTGAGTCATAGCCCCTACTCTTTTAATTGTTTTGTAAACTCTTTGGGGGAGAATACATGCTCGTTTTACTTAAACGCATTACTTGCTTTACATGGTTGATTACTCAAATAGTTTCAGCTTTACCTAAATATATTTTTGATCACCTGCATTTCATTGGTATGTTTGATTACCTGTATTTCTTGGGTATATTTAATCACCTGCATTTCATTGGTGTGTTTGAATACCTGTGTTTCAAGGAATTTATCATCCTTGTTTATATGACCTCATGGTCACCAATTGTTCCTATATGTTCATTGTAATGTTGTGGTATTCCCCACTTGGCTGTGATGTCAAACATAATATTGTTGTTTTCCTACTTGACTGATTTATCATATGGCCTCATTGTCTGAATTATTTATATAGCCGTTTTGCTATATTTATCTTGGAATTTAAATACAAGTATTACTTTGTTCACCTAAACCAATATATATTTGGTAGTGGGTCGTAAACACACAGGTTACAAGTCTCTTATGGCGGGACTTGCAACTGAGTGGATTTACAATGCCTTTGCTGGGAAATCTTCATTCATATGCATTACATTCTTTTTCACTAGACTCTATGAACTCACCAACCTCGTGTTGACACTTTAGCATGTATTTTCAGGTATTAAGCAATGGCACGCTACAGGAGGTTTTGGCAGGGCATGGCATGGTCATAGAAGACTCTGATTATTCATTTTGGGGACCGTTTTAAACTATTTTAAGGGCCTACTTCCGCACTACTTTTAACAATGTAAATCCAACATTTTTGATTAAACTATTTTATTCTAAATGATTCAAGTGAAAACCATTTTTGAACTTGTGTTGTAATACCAATTGAGTTACACCCCAGCTACATGTACGCTTCCGCTAGACCCGATTTTGGAGGTGTGACAGCCTTTGTTGAAAAAAATTTACATTATTCATGGACATCAACTCTAGTAGCATTAAGATTGTTACGATAAAACATTCCTTGAACAGCATAACGTACATCTGAGTTTAGTGACTAACATCATGTTTCTTAAAAGCTTAACAGTGAGCTGTAAATGCTCATCTCACATGGTGGTCTTGACATCGTCGCACTATCTGCATCACCTTTACCCACGATAAGCTTGTGTGTTGGCGTAAGAACAACGGTTTGAAGAAAACTTAATTATAATATTAGTAAGTTGATTGAAATTTCTAAATGAATTTTCCTAGAGACAATTTCCCGCATATGAATTTACAAGACTAAGCTCAATGTAAGCTTATGTAGAAGTAGATACACACGGAGAAGTGCATAAGAAAAAGGCATTTGAAAACAGCTTATTCGATTTTGGTCTAAAATGTCGTAATAAATGAGCCAATATTTTTTTACTGGGTTTCAGACATTATGACTAAAAATGAGAGAGATCGAGATAGATTATTTTGGAAGGAAGGAAAAAAAGGTATAAAAAGTTATGGATAGTGAGTCATTCAAATATCATTTTGCTTTCATTTCTATTAACACCAACTTAAAATTTGTAGGATAACAAATATATATGAACTAATTACTTGGACAAAAGTCAAACGTGCAAGACATTTAGACATTGTTGTTTAAGTTCCACGAGGATGAGAAGGCATTTTCGAAGATGGATTTACGAATGTTTTTTTTTATTGTAAAAATTCTCAATCATAACCAAGGTAACTGGTACAAACTTATTAGATGAGCTCAAATTATATTTTCCAAAAACAAGACCTATAAAGAAGAGTCAAGGAATGATCCACATTAGTTGGACGACCGATGCGTAAACTTTTTCAATCTTTTATCACCAAACGAAGGTGGAAACTTATAGTCCCAATACGACGCATAAAACACATAATCTATGGATGTGATGGGAATATAATGGTTAGCGATTATATCACTTTTATAGGTGTGACATCATTCAGGTTCTCTTACTATTTGGATGAAAAGAAAAGCATTGCTACAAGGGGTGTTTACCAAGTAAACCTTGGTTTATAAATTAAAGATATGAAAATTTCTCCAAGTTACATCTATGTATGGTTTTGTAAAAGATGTGCTATGTGAAACATTATTCTAGCTACAAGGCTTTTGCCACAAAAACATAAGCTTTACATTCTCGATGGAAGTCAACTCTAATAGGATTAAGATTGTTACGATAAAAACATTCCTTGAACAACATTTGCTGATTAACATCATGTGTCTAAAAAGCGTAAGAATTTGTTGTAAATACTCATTTCACATGGTGGTACGGTCTTGACATGGTCACAAAATATGCAACACCTTCACGCGCGATAAGTTGAGTCGGTTGTGCTTAAGCTTTAGGTGTTTCTCAAACTCTAGTTTACTTAATCTTTAAGCTTGGTTTATGGCGTAAGAACAACAGTTTAAAAAAATAAAATTTTCATAATATTAGAGGTTAATTGAGATTCCAAAAGGCAAAAAAGACTAATTCATAATATTGGAGAAGCTAATAAAGAAAACTTTCATAATATTATAAGCTAATTGAGATTCCAAAATGTAAAAAAGACTTATCATAATATTAGATAGAAGCTAACTGAGATTCCAAAAAGCCCATAATGATGCTTTTAGCATAAAAAGTTGCATTACTAAGCTTAGTATAAGCTCACATAGAAATATAAACTTGCTAAAAGGACACTACGGAAAGGCATTTTAAAATACCAATTGCCTATATTTGATGATATCCTTTTCATTCCTATTTAAACTCAATATCTTCTAGCTATTTTTCTTCACTGCTCGATGTGGGATAACCAAAACTCATTTGTTTCTCATGGCTTATTCGATTTTGGTCTAAAACGTCACATTAAATAAGCCAACATTTTTCTTTATTGGGTTTCAAACTCAATAAAAATGAGTCATAGATAAATTTTTGGTTGGACGACCGATATGATACGGGGGATTGTGCCCTCGCAACAAGTTTTACCTCTCAAGGGATCTTGAGAAGCTTGCAATCCCCGCCAGGCAGTGTACTTGATCGTTGTAGTATAGTACAGTGACAAGTACCGGGGGATTGATCGTTCAACTCAGGAATAATGTTGCTAGGATTAGAAAGCCTACTAAACTAGGTCTAGAGGTGAGGGATGATTCTTTTTGTATTTTTTTTATTTTATGAAAAGCAAGTAAAATCTCGGGTTTTGAAGGAGTGGGCAGAATTAGTTGCTAGCCAACTAACCCAATTAACTACAAATGCAATCAAAATAAAATAAAAATAAACGAAATTAAACTAATGTGGTGGAAAGAATAATGAGAAAATATGTGTTTACTTACAGTTCATTACTCCCTAGATATCTTTTACCGGTTGATTAGCTTGTTACAATTGCATGGATGACGGGTTATATTCCTTAATACTAGTCGTAGGGCCGTGTACAATATTCCCTAACTCTATAAGATCCTACTTCACTCGTATGTCGAGCCGACTAAAAGCTCCTAACATGGGATCATTAGAATTCACTTATGCATTAAATACAACCAAAAATAGTAGTACACCTCCGATCATGTTTCTTAAGACGTTCAAGCAAGTTACCAATGGAAGTCTGCCAGTTTTCTTAAGCCTAACATCGAATACAATCATCCACAAGAATTATAAACAAACAATCAACCAATAATCAACATCTAGGTTTCACTACATCTAAGCAAACACAATAAAAACCTAGCCTAACATGTTAAAAGAAAGACAAGCATAAGATAGAATCAAACAACACATAGACATATTGAATGATTATTGGAAGACTTATCTTTATTCAAACATGGAAGAAAGAAGGGATTGAAACCCCTTCAATATGCTGAAAATTCGACCGAAGGTTTGTGGTAAAGTTCCTCCTAATGTTCCACTCTTTTACAATGAAAAATTGGAAAAATATATATAGAGAATACATCCTGACGGCGTCATGTTATAACCTCTGATGCCGTCAACTCGCCGCCAAGTTAAGAGTCGTATTGCCTAGATCTGGTCTTGACGCCTTCACGTAGAAATAAGCTCTGGGCCGTCACATGTAATCTGACCCTGACAGCCTTGGTGACGCCGTCAGGTCAATAACACTGAAAATGTTCTGGGCCGTCACGTTATATTTTCCACTTCCACCTCTTTTGCCACTCTTGACGCCGTCATGTATAAATCCTTGACGTCGTCAGGTATTGTTCCCTGTAAGGATTTTGAGACTTTGCCGTTTTCTTCATTTTTATGCTCCAAAAATGTCCAAAATGCTTCCTTTTCCAGATTTCTCCTCAAAAGTACCTAAAATGACAAAAGTAATGATTTAGGGCAACAATTGATCAAATAATCACGAATTCGGTCTTAAATGACCCCTTAAAAGCAATACACTTTTCGCCTCAACAAATACCCTTACACTTGAGATTTGCTTGTCCTCAAGCAAATGCACTTTTATTCTAATCAAAATACAAGTTAGGGGTCATTTAACACTAATATAAAAGTAATTACAACAAATAATCGTTCCACTAAAAACCAAAAACAAGCACGGAGGTCATACACTAGCATCTCACAAATAGTGTTTAGATATTCACATCTCTCAGGTGTAATAAAGTGTATATCACAATATGGAAATGGAAAACATCTCTCACTACATGTCATAGCAAATAGATTACCATAGGCTTGGGAAAAGGATCAAACCTCCACCACTTGGCATAAGCACCTAGAATAAGCTATCAATGAGGTTTTTTAAAGGGTTGTAACGTTAGGTGTAGGGATATGGAAAACACGGTTTTGTTGGATAAAGGCAATATTTACTGGTGGCGAGTTAATCATCTTGGTTAATTATATGTACAAAATGGCGTTGCTAAGCCAAGACTAGACTCGACTTAAGCTAATAAATCAAAAATAACAAAAACTTAAAACAAACATAGAATGAAACGAGATGGTAGTCCGTATGTTTTTTTTATCTCTTTTTCTTTTTCTATTTTTTTTTTGTTCTCAATTTTTTTTTTCACACACTCTTACCCTACCATCCAAAATAATAAATCATAGAGAATTTGCATTCCCCATACACTTGAACTTTTACATACTTTACAATAAACTACTTTGATTAAGATAATCAAAACACTTGGAGTACTTTTCAAGATTAACGCACATATGAGGGTAATATATGATGTTCTTCCCCATTACTCCATAACACTAGTACTTTATCCATGAGTCCCAATCGTCCCAAAACAATATATACAAGATATGACTCGACTTAGCAACCATGTAATCAATTAGATAATTAACTAAGGGTTTAAACATGTAACAATAATGCACTAAAGATGAGTGCATATACGGAAGGCTAAGGCGATTTGGTTGCACATTTGGGTGGATTGTAAACAAATTCTTCCATTAAGTAAGATGCTTAAAGTTAGAAACGAAAAGATAAGCTCGGAGGGGTGTACTAGGGGTTTCGTGTACTAAAAATGAGTACAACGCTAAGGTGTGGGAAAATTAATTGACTTTATTAGTCAAGTAATATGACTTAAATGGTCAAGTAATTATGATACGGGTTTAAACACAAGGGTGATCCTAATGCCTCTTATCATGTAGTAAATCCTACTACACGAATGTAGTCTCACTAACGGTCTCGGATGTATCACTAACACAAGTTCTAGAATCTAAATGCTACCGGTACACTCATAAGCACTAATAATGAATGCTTTTCCTATCAAATCTAAAGGCGAACCTCGCATATTTGGGTGGAAAATTTTTTAAGTGGTACGATTTTGTGCTAGTCATACAACTCCTATCCATGAGACGCTTGTTAAGGCTAAAGTTTCACTCCTAAATGTTGTAAAAAAATTTAAATTTTGCGCTAAAATTGCACTAACAAGTATTTCTCTTAGTTTAATAACACACCTACTATCGAACAAACAAACTCAAGTGCAATTGTATCCTATAAGGTATCATCATTTACCCTCCCCTTACACTTAAGATGAACATTGTCCCCAATGTTCAATAAAAAGATGTAAAAGTAAATAAGGTAAAATTATGAAAACAAATACTCCCCTGATTCGTTCGGTGTAAATAGTGTGTCAACAAGGTTAGATCTTCCTCCAAGAAAGTGAACTTTGAAATCACTCCAGAAATATAAATCATCTTCTTGTCATATATAACCTGTTAAACCTGAGAAAACAACCAAGGCAAACTTCGCGTAAAATCAGCGGCAATCTATATATAAAAAAAATAATCCTAGAAAACAATTTAAGATATAATGCTTGTGGAATGAATGTTTGCAGATTTCCTGGAGTTTATAAAACTAAACAATCAAGAAAAACTTTAAGACTCCGGTTTAACCAAAATTCACAAAATTTTTCAGAATTTTAGTACCTGATGCCGTCAGGTTGTAACTGCTGACGCCGTCAGAATGTTCCTGGAAAAATCTTATGTTAAGTTTCCGGAAAATTTCTGGAAAAACTTATGCCTTATTTCCTGGAAAATCCTGCAAAACATCATTATGACTCGATACAAGCATTTGACTCTAACAAATACTAATATACATGCTCATTTAATATTGTAGTGAATCATGCTCATTTTCGTTCTTATAAACAAATTTGGATCTCCCTTACACTAAGCTTTTGCAAAATACCTTTATATGTAATTAAGACGAAGTTAAAAACAAAATAAAGCATTTTCACAATTTACTTTGAAACATGAGCCACCAACAATAAAAATAAAACATGCATACGGAAACAAATAAAATCAAACAAATAAAAATACACAAAACATGGGTTGCCTCCCAAGAAGCGCTTTTCTTTATTAACGAGTCTTGTAGCTAGACTCAAGGTTACGGGCTATTACATGACCTCATCATTGGTCACATTCTCTAGGTCATCCTCAATCTTAGTTTTGTATTCCGGACCTAGTTGCAAACATTCCTTGTAGAAACCGAATATTCTACTCATGAAATGGTCTACTCCTCTACGTCTATCCTCATCATTCCTATAGTAAACCGCTTGCTTGTGTTCCTTTTCAAGGTTTGATAGAAGACGGAATTGTTCAATCTTATAGGGCATTTGGTAAGCTATTTCATCGTTCTCATCCTTGAATCTAACTATCCCTAGGGACGGGTCATAATTCATCTTAGAGGCCTCAACAAACGATTTTCCGAACACTACTTGACTTAGGCAACCATCTATTACCGGACGAATATCCTCTACAATCACAAAATCGGTAACATAAGTGAAGTTTCCTACAAAGACATGTAATCCTTTCATTCTTCCCACAAAGTTACTTATCCAACTCATGTTGAGCATCATCCTATATCCAAGTTGCTTCTTTATTACCCAATTATAGTAGGTCCTAGTCATAATATTTATGGGAGAACCAAGATCGATGTAAGCTTTCCACACATGCATATGCCCAATGTTGCATGGTATGTTGATGTTAGATGGATCACCCGCTTTGATGAGTGGTGAACCAAGGACGTATGGTGTCTCGGGATCATCGAATAGATCCTTATGGTATTCCCGTTCTTCCTTGGTAGGTAACTTATCAAAGTATTCCTCTACATTTTCTACTTCCTCTAACTTTTCTTCCTTTTTATCCTCAAATTCCTTAATCTCATCCTTAGGTCCAGTTTCTATTCCAACTTCATCCTTGTCACTTTCTTCTATATTCTTATCTATTGGCTTAATGGTGACAACATTGACAAAGTGGACGTGTTTGGATGATGAGGGGTCCTTAATTTGGATACCGCTACTATTGTCCCTAGTGTCCTTCCTAGGTGTAGTTAGCACTTGGTTGTTGAGGGCTTTCAACAAGTTGTCAATTTTATTGGTCATCTCCGTTTGTTGTAGATTGAATTCGGCTTCAAACTTAGCTATGCGAGCTTCTTGAGATGCCATAAACTTGGACATCAATCCTTCAAGATTATTGGTACTACCATAGTTATTGGAAGGATTGTTGTTGAAAGTATGGTTAGAGGGTGGACCGTTTGGTTGGTAACGATTAGGTGGATTGGAAGAATTGTTATGGGGCATGTTTTGGTTTTGTTTCCACCTAAGGTTCGGGTGATTTTTCCAAGAAGGATTGTAGGAATCACCGTAAGGGTTTGGCTCGGGTTTGAAAGTGTACCACTTGTCTCCCGCTTCGTCGGTACGTGAGGATGCATAATCCGCAAAAGCTTGTCTGGGGAGTTCCACGCAATCACGAGTGTCATGAGGACCACTACATAATTCGCATGAAGAAGTGACTTTGTTCACTTGGTTTGAAGGCTTAGGAGCTTCGTAGGATTTCATGAGAAACTTGACTTGGTCCTCAAGTTCCATGATCCTATAGTCGGGAGTGCTAGAATTGTTCGAAGGCAAAGATATTGCCTTGACCGTTTAATTCAAATCACGGGGATCATTCCAACTTTCGTTATCATAGAGAGCAAGATCTTCTATGAGTTTCCATGATTCTTTCGCACTTAGATCACGTAGCTTTCCACCGGTCAAGGGTTCGCCTCGTGGAGAGATCGATATGGTCATAGAGGATTTGGACTTTGAGCCAAAGATCTATGCCATTATGAGGGACTTTTTGGAGTAAGTCTTTCAAACGAGTCCATGCTTCATAGAGATTTTCACCTTGACATTGTTGGAACATCAAGATATCATTTCTAAGCTTAGTAGTTCTCCCCGGTGGGAAAAATTGAGCAAGGAAACGTGAAGTGAGATTGATAGGTGGGAATTGCGCCCTCGCAACAGGTTTTACCTCTCAAGGGATCTTGAGAAGCTTACAACCCCCACCAGGTAGTGTACCTGATCGTTGTAGTATAGTATAGTGACAAGTACCAGGGGATTGATCGTTCAACTCAGGAATAGTGTCGCTAGGATTAGAAATCCTACTAAACTAGGTCTAGAGGTGAGGGATGATTCTTTTTGTATTTTTTTTTTTTATATTTTATGAATGCAAGTAAAATCTTAGGTTTTGAAGGAGTGGGCGGAATTAGTTGCTAGCCAACTAACGCAATTTAACTAAGATGCAATCAAAATAAAATAAAAGAAATGAAAATTAAACAAATATACTAATGTGGTGGAAACAATAATGAGAGAAGTTGTGTTTACTTAGATTTCATTACTCCCTAGATACCTTTTACAAGTTGATTAGCTTGTTACAATTGCATGGATGAAGGGTTATATTCCTTAATACCAGTCGTAGGGCCGTGTACAATATTCCCTAACTCTATAAGATACTACTTCACTCCTATGTCGAGCCGTTAGAAGCTCCTAACATGGGATCATTAGAATTCTCTTACGCATTAAATACAACCAAAAATCATAGTACACCTCCGATCATGTTTCTTAAGACGTTCAAGCAAGTTAACAATGGAAGTCTGCCAGTTTTCTTAAGCCTAACATCGAATACAATCATCCGTAACAATTATAAACAAACAATCAACCCATAATCAACATCTAGGTTTCACTACATCTAAGCAAACACAATAAAAACCTAGCCTAGCATGTTAAAGAGAAGACAAGCGTAAGATATAATCACACAACACATAGATATATTGAATGATTTGAATAAGTACTTATCTTCAATTGAACATGGAAGAAACAAAGGGTTGAAACCCTTCAAATAGCTGGAAAATTCGTCTTGGGTTTTATTCCCTCAAAGTTGCACACCAATGAATGAAAATTAGAAAACTATATATAGATTTTACACCTTGACGGCGTCACGTTATAGCTTGTGACGCCGTCAACTCACCACCATAATGAAATTCGTATTGCATCGATCCAATTGTGACGCCGTCATGTGTAAATGAGCTCTGGGCCGTCACGTGTATTTGGACCCTGACGGCCTAGGTGATGCTGTCAGGCAAATATGCCTAAAAACTTTCTGGATCGTCACGTGTATAATTTCCACATCCACCTCTATTGTCACTCTTGACGCCGTCACATGTAAACTCTTGACGTCGTCAGGTACTGTTCCAGCAAGGAAATTTGAGACTTTGCCATTTTCTTCACTTTTATGCTCCAAAAACGTCCAAAATGCTTCCTTTTCCAGATTTCTCTCCAAAAGTACCTAAAATGACAAAAGGAACGATTTAGGGCAATAATTGATCAAATAATCTCAAATTCGGGCTTAAATTACCCCTTAAAAGCGGCACACTTTTCGCCTCATCAAATACCCTTACACTTGAGATTTGCTTGTCCTTAAGCAAATGAGCTTTTATTTTAATGAAAATACAAGTTAGGGGTCATTTAACACTAATATAAAAGTAATTACAATAAATAATCGTTCCACTAAAAACAAAAAACAAGCACGGTGGTCATACACTAGCACCTCACAAATAGTGTTTAGATACTCACATCTCTCGGGTGTAATAAAGTATATATCACAATATGGAAACGGAAAACATCTCTCACTACTTGTCATAGCAAATAGATTACCATAGGATTGGGAAAGGATCAAACCTCCACCACTTGGCGTAAGCACCTAGGATAAACTATCAAAGAGGTCTTTTAAAGGGTTATAACGTTAGGTATAGGGATATGGAAAACACGGTTTTGTTGGATAAAGGCAATATTTATTGGTGGCGAGTTAATCATCTTGGTTAATTACATGTACGATATGGCATTGCTAAGCCAAAACTCGACTCGACTTAAGCTAATAAATCAAAATTAACAAAAACATAAAACAAACATAGAATGAAACGGGATGGTAGTCCGTATGTTTTTCTCTTTTCTTTTTCTATTGTTTTTTTCTTTTTCTTGATTTTTTGATTTTTTTTTTTTTTTTTTGCATACTCTCTTACCCTACCATCCAAAATAATACATCATAGGGAATGTACATTCCCCTTACACTTGAATTTTTACATACTTTACAATAAACTACTCTAATGACTCGAATCAAGATAATCAAAACACTTGGAGTACTTTTTAAGATTAATACACATATGGGGTAATATAAGATGTTCTTCCCCATTGCTTCAAAACACAAGTACTTTACCCATGAGTCCCAATCGTCCCAAAACAATATGTACAAGATATGACTCGACTTAGCAACCATGTAATCAATTAGATAATTAACTAAGGGTTTAAACAAATAACAATAATGCACTAAAGATGAGTGTATACAAGGAAGGCTAAGGTGATTTGGTTGCACATTTGGGTGGGTTGTAACAAATTCTTCCTTTAAGTAAGATGCTTAAAGTTAGAAACGAAAAGATAGGCTCGGAGGGGTGTACTAGGGGTATCGTGTACTAAAAATGAGTACAACGCTAAGGTGTGGGAAAAATTAATTGACTTTACTAGTCAAGTAATATGACTTAAATGGTCAAGTAATTATGATACGGGTTTAACACAAGGGTGATCCTAATGCCTCTTATCATGTAGTAAATCCTACTACACGAATGTAGTCTCACTAGCGGTCTCGGGATGCATCACTAACGCAAGTTCTAGAATCTAAATGATATCGGTACACTCATAAGCACTAATAATGAATGCTTTTCCTATCAAATCTAAAGGCGAACCTCACATATTTGGGTGGAAAATTTTTCTGAATAGTACGGTTTTGTGCTAGTCATACAACTCCTATCCATGAGATGCTTGTTAAGGCTAAAGTTTCACTCCTGAATGTTGTAAAAAAATTTAAATTTGGTGCTAAAATTACACTAACAAGTATTTCTCTTAGTTTTATTACACACCTACCATCAAACAAACAAACCCAAGTGCAATGGTATCCTATAAGGTATCATCATTTACCCTCCCCTTACACTTAGGATGAACATTGTCCCCAATGTTCAATTAAAGAATGTATAAGTAAAATAGGTAAAAGAATGAAAACAAATACTCCCCTGATTCGTTCGGTGTGGATAGTGTGTTAACAAGGTTAGATCTTCCTCCAAGAAAATGAACATTCAAAGCTTCCCTTCCAAAAATATAAATCATCTTCTTGTCATATATAACCTGTTAAACCTGAGAAAACAATCAAGGCAACCTCGCGTAAAATCGGCGGCAATCTATATATACTAACAAATCCTAGAAAGCAATTTAAGATATAATGCTTGTGGAATGAATGTTTGCAGATTTCCTTGAGTTTATAAAACTAAAGAATCAACAAAAACTTTTAAGACTCCGTTAGAAAAACAAAACTTGCAAAAATTCCAGAATTTTTCACGTGATGTCGTCAGGTGTTAAACCCTGACGCCATCAGAAGTGACCTGCAGAAATCTTTATGTTAAGTTTCCGGAAAATTTCTGGAAAAATTTATGTCCTATTTCCTGGAAAATCCTGCAAAACATCATTATGACTCGATACAAGCATTTGACTCTAACAATTACTAATATAGATGTTCATTTAATATTGTGGCGAATCATGATCATTAATAAAAACCGTTCTTTGTACCTTATGTTATGATACCAATTTCGTAGCACCCCATGACATGTATGCTTCCGCTGGACCCGAATTTTAGGGGTGTTATATACAACTTTCCAAACAAAAAGGTACATTAGTAAAAATGATATGATGGTTATTCATAATTAAGGAAATGAATCAATCTTAAAAGCTATCTAAATATGCTACATATTTTAACGAAAATATAAGTAAAAGAAATACCACAATTACAAAACTAACCGTAAATTGATAGCACGGGTTTGCAAAACTAAAATAACATCTCATGCAAGTCAAGTATCATCATTTGATTTTGCTTGAATAATAAAATATAATTTTTAATCCAAAAACAATCTCCTAAAATAATAGGTAGGTTATAACATATACATATGATTTTTTATTTTTAGTCCACCAAGTAAAACCATTTGAAACATGTTAAGAGGTTCATTTCTTAATTAATAATACATAATTAAAATGAAATTTTAAAAACCCTGTGCGTGCACAGGTATTATAACTAGTTAATGATATGGAAATTTCTCCAACTTACATATATTTATGGTTTTGTAAAAGATGTGCTATGTGAAATATTATTCTAGCTACAAGGCATTTGCCAAAAAAACTGAAAACAAAAAACATATGACAGAGAGTTGAGTCGATGTCTATTATTAATATTTATTAGTTTCTTTCACCATCAAGTAAGAAGAGTTAATTGGGCTACTTAAGAAAATATTAAGGGCTTAATATTACATGGGCTACAAAAGAATTTCTACTAAAAATTTTCTGGGCTGTAAGAAGCCTCTGGCCCAATTTGATTTTTGTTATTTAAACTTTTATATAATCGTTACTCAAACAAAGAGTAATCTGTAAACATTATCTAGCACTTCACATTCTTGAAGGATGGTTTTTGCAAAACTTTTTGCCAAATTTTCTGCAAACATCATCTAAAAAATACCTGAAAAATGACAATATGAATGTCAATATGCTCTTAAATAAATACTAAAAATGTGTTTTCTATGTTTGGGGATTTAGCATGGTATCGAGTGTTATCTTATTGTAATAAACGAGTTAAATTAGATTTTTTGACATGAAAGGGTTTAATATGGTGCAATTGTGCAAATAGAGCAATGAATGATTTCTTTAGCATTAAACAAGCTTCTTTCTTTTTTTCCTTTTTTTGATGACCCATATTTTCCATAATTCAAGTCGTATTAGTGGTAGTAGACACATTCTCAAGTATCCTATATAGTATAAAAGTGACGTTAGCTATTATTCCATGTTTTGTGAACTAAAACACTCAAAATTTAGACTTAGGGGGTGCTAATCTTTAATTCAATTTTTTTAATTCGATTTATTTTATTTTTAGAGACACATGAAAATTAGATATATGAGAATTCTTAGTTTCTTGCTCCCTGTTAAAAAGTGTATGAAAAATATCATGCCGCGTCCTGTAAAAAAGCGCAGCTTAACATCTTTTAAAGTTTAGATAGCAACCATTTTCCGTTTTCGTAACGGGTTGTGATGGCTAATAAAGTTAATCTTGACTTGGCAAATAATTTAGTGTTCACCCATTGGCCTTAGTAGTTGCTTTTGTTTGTTGAGCTTCTTTTCGATCTGTGGGAGTGGGCTAGTCACTTTTGTTGTTATGGCCTGTGTGGCCTTTTATTTCTTTTAATTTATTGCCTTTTTCAAAAAAATCTTGACTTGGCAAAATGTGTATAAGAAAATTGTATTGTGTGTATTTTAAAAAGATTAAACGCACATATATTGTTATTGTGTTCATAAATTTAATCTTAATTTTGAAGGGTAACAATCTCACAATATCTAACTACATATCTATCTTACATGTCATAATCATGACTTAAACCCGTAACTATATTGTTGAAGAGCATCATCATATAATATGAGGTACCTCTAAGTCAAAAGCTTTTTGTTACGTTAGATTTGTTGTTATTTGTTACATATGTTTATGAGGTACATTTAGTTAGTTTTTTTTTTTGTTTTTTTTGTTTTTTTTTTTTAATTCATTTGATACAAAAGAAAGTATCATCTGATAATTTTTTTAGTTAGTCTACAAATAAATAAAAAGTAAGCTTATTATATATTTAAAATCAACTATTCCAAAGACATTTTTTTTTAAACTTGTGTTACACTGAAAGATATGTGCACCCCGTCAATTTTGGTCTTGATTCACTCATCGTATAAAGGAAAAATTTTATCTTTTTCGTTTTTTAAATAAATAAAATATTATATTTTTAAGACTTGTATTTAATAAATAAAATAGACCTCTTGGTGTTTAGCAAGAGATATATAATGTACATCGTATTTTTGGTTCTTTACATATAAAACTTTCCTTTTCATCATCTTAATAAATAAAATATAATATTTTTAAGACTTGTATTTATTAATAATATATTATTGTAAACTAATGACCTTTGTTTAAGAAGTCACTATCTTCCTCACATAATTGAATATTTGTGGAGAAAACAACCATGTAGTCTATTCAAGAGATGAGACTCCATTAGAGCTTAAGGTAAGTATACTTTTATTTTTAATATTGACTAGTATAGAACATCTAGGACATGAAAATCCGTCAAAATAGTCACTCCCTATGTGTACCATTAAATCCTTTAATATCCTTACCAGATAAGTCAAACTCCTATCCGCCAATCCTACAACCATTTCCATTTCTTCTAATCTTCCTAAGTTGAAATTTTTATAAAGAGTACAAGGTAAAACAAATATCATGGATCCTCTAATTTTTCGGGTAATTTATTTTGAACAAACTCGGATCCATTCTTTCCTAGATCGGCTTAGGTGTCGAAAGGTTCGGAGTTTCCTAGACTACAAGGTAAAACAAATATCATGAATCCTCTAATTTTTCGGGTAATTTATTTTGAACAAACTCGGATCCATTCTTTCCTAACTTAACACCTTCTACATATTTATCCAAAAGGACGTTATAATAAGGAGCATGAGACAAAACATCAAGAACCAAACATTCGAGGTAAAGCTCTTTGATTGTTTGGTGTCTTGATCAGTTGGGAAACTAGGCCTTGCAAAATCTTCAAATCAATGTTTTGATGCATTCAGAAACTTCAAACAGGCTAGATAAACTAATGTTTGTTACACTTGCGTTATGCTCATTCACTTTATTTTCAAATTTCCATGTAAGCGACATTGAATAACATGATGTCAAAAAATAATTCGTGTAATTGCCATATTTACCAGCGATCAGAACTACTCTTGTGCTCCCCATACCACTTTATCTGACTCTGTACACTTTTTAGAAATGAGTGTAGTTCAAAAACTATCCATCACCGAAAGAACTTCGTACGAAAGTGTCGTTTGCTCGTGTTTGCCACACTTTGTACAAACAAGCTAAAGTTCATTGTTGTACTTGAAAACGTTACTTAAATCTAGAAATTTTCAAGTAGCGTTTGGGCACTTGATATAATCTCTAGCTTTGCCGCGTAGTACTTTGCTATTATATTTAGTGCCCTCAACGTTTGCTTAAGAATATGATTACTTTTTGTAACAGTTCAAGTGTAGGTCACATTTATATTTGTTTGCTTGGATTTAAGATATTGTGGCCGTGTGTAAATAGCACTGACCCTGAATTCTATTCATTATCATAATAAATGCGTGAGGGTTATATACATAAATTTAAGATAATGAATCTGATGATGAATTTCAAACGTTTACCATTTATGATAAACATTTTAGACATCTAAATCTAAACATCATCGGATACAAGTCTACCGGCATAGAACCTTAAAGTTCAACATGATATTGGTACAATATTTTAAACAGAATCACTATGGAAAAAAATATTGACGTATCATTTAAAATACAAAATACATAAACCATTACTAGAAGGGTACCCGCGCAATGCGGCGGCGGGTACCCGATGACTATTTTTGTGGCGAGCAAATGTTTTTTATTTTAAATTTCCTTATCTAGCATGTCCCGAATAGTATAAAGTATTAGAAATATGTTTTTCAAAAGTAGAACGTCTAAATTATTAATAGTGTAAATTGTTAACACTTTTATTTTTCAAATATTAACATTAAATTGATGGTTAATAGTGAGTTTTTCTTATAAATACTTTCATTAAAATGTATCATTATTGGAGGGGAGGTTACATATGGTTTAAATTAGACTTAAATTTTCATATTTTACATTAATTTTCTACTTTTTCTTTAATGGTAATGTTTTTGGTCTTAAAATTTTAAAACTTCTTTTTGTAGTAAGTCTCAAATGCTTTATAATGTAGTATAGATTAGTATCACCAAATTCGCATGTTACAAAATGACAGGTCCACATAGCGACGGATACAAAAAATAATCCGAAACAAATATTAGAATTGGCTCTAATAAATAGAAAGAAAGTGCCATCTTATAATTTTTTAAAATCAACTGTTCTAAAGACATCCTTTTTTTACTTGTGTTACGCGGAAACAAATGTGCATCCCGTGATTTTTGGTCTTGATTCCTCCATGGTCTAAAGGCAAAATTTTATCTTTGTTGTTTTTCAAATACTATAATATTTTATTAGGTAAGTAACAAAAGATCGACGATAGATCTCTTGGTGTTTAGCAAGAGATATATAATATAGATTGTAACATTGGTTCTTTACATAAAACTTTCCTTTTCATCATCTTAAATAATATATAATATTTTATAATATTATATTTTTAAGACTTGTATCTAATAGTAATATATTTTTTAAACTAATGACCTATGTTTAAGAAGTTACGATCTTCCTCACATAATTGAATATTTGTAGAGAAAATAACCATGAATGTAGTCCCTTCAATAGATGAGACTCCATTAGAGCTTAAGGTAAGTATAATTTTATTTTTATTATTGACTAGTATAGAACATCCTTCTCTGTATAATGTTTTATATTGTTTTCAGGGAAAATGGAGTGCAGTAGCGATGTGTTGGATTTTTGGGCTTGGTACTTTACTATCGTGGAATGTTATTTCAACGCTAGGTGACTATTTCTATGAAGTGTTCCCGGTAAGTATCCTTTTACAACAAACTCACACACTATAACATACACACAATATATATGTTCCAGTTGACTACTTAAATTTGATAGTTTAACTTTCTTATGCATAGGAATATCATCCTGAAAGGGTACTCACTATCGTTTATGCACCATTATCCACAGCCATCCTGACAATTTTCTTGTGCAAGGATACAAGAGGCGATACTAGTAAACGTCACCTCATTGGATATGTCCTTTTTACTGCGAGTAATATTGGCCTCCTCGTGGTTGGTTTTAGTGTTATAACTTTATCACATAAAGCATGTTGTTATGCTAAAATTTGAGTTATGACGTACATGTAATTGTCCAGTTGGATTTAGCAACTTCAGGAAAGGGTGGAATGGGAAAATATGTCGGAATATGCCTTCTAGTCTTGGTTTTTAGCGTCGTTGATGCTCATGTACAAGGAGGGATGGTTCGAAACTTGGCCTTCATGTGTCCTGAATTTGTCCAAGTTAAGGATTTTGTATTTTTGTACTTTACAATTAGTTATGGAAACAACATCTAACCGTTTTTCTTTGTTTTGTTATCTAAAGTCTTATGTTGCTGGTATGGCTGCATCTGGAGCTCTCACCTCTGTTCTAAGGCTAATCACCAAAGTTGCGTTTAAGAATGTTGAAAACGGACTACGCAAAGGGGCATGTAAATATACTATTCTTTTTCTTTTCTTATTATCGGCAAAGTCACGCACACACACACACATATATATATATATATATATATATATATATATATATATATATATATATATATATATATATATATATATATATATATATACTCTGAAAGTGCATTATATATGTCCATGACGAGATTCTAGTCATTATCCAGATTGTGGTATCTTATCCACTCTTTATGTTTTTCTCATTGCAGTGGTATTCCTTGCTATTTCTATTTTTTGGGAGTTTCAATGCACATTTCTCTATGCATTTGTCTTCCCAAACTTGCCAGTTGTGAAATATTATCGAGCAAAAGCTTCTCAAGAAGGTTCTGAAACAGTTGCTTCCAACTTGTCCATTGTTGGAGTTGAAATCGGATTTGATGAACATGTAAAAAGCAGTTTTTTTCTTTCTATAAGTTTAAACTTGTTTAACACTTAATTGATAAAGTATATGACAATAAAGTCACTTACTTCTCTACAGGCTCATGATGAGGCCAAATATTCAAAGAGACTGAGCAAGAAACAACTTTTATTTGAAAATTACGATTATGCAATGGATTTAATCCTGATCTATGTTGTGACGCTATCAATTTTTCCGGGGTTTTCATATGAAAACACAGGATCCCACCAGCTAGGAACATGGTAAAAACAAATCAACCTTTATGATTAGAAGATTTATAACGCTACTATGAACTCGCCTATATGTTGTGCTTCAGTTATGATGTTATATATTTTCAGGTATCCACTTGTTCTTGTGACAACATATAATGTATCCAACTTGGCAGTCAGATATGTTCCATTAATCAAGGTTCTAAAACTGGAATCAAGAAAAGGTATGACGATCTTGGTTTTATCTCGGTTTTTATTCATTCCTTTGTTCTATTTCACGTCAAGACATGGTGATCAAGGATGGATGATTGTGCTTGTCTTTTTTCTTGGAGTCACAACCGGTTATCCTACAACATGTATCATGACATCAGCTCCTCAATCATACTTGGTAAAAGATTTACACATGATTTATTTGCTTTGAAAAATAAAAGATGTTTGAACATTATATTGTTAGTCAAATTTTCTAGTGGTCTTAAACTTTTATTTGATTTATACAGGGTCCAGAAAGATATGCAGTAGGAAACGTGCTCGTGCTTTCACTTCAAATAGGGTGTATTATAGGTATTAGTCTCGACTGGTTATGGATTATCGGCAATGGGAACTTCTAATTGTTGAAAGAATATGATAATGCCTCCTAATTATTTATATCATAATTAACCAAATATTGTCTGCACTCTTATAAATTATGCGGTTGATAATGGTCATTTGGGATCACACATTCTTCAGGTCCGAAGGGATTGAGTGCCCAACTTTATAGTGATTGGATATGTATCGTTACTGTATCTCTATGCATGCATACACATACTCCTAAATCAAAATGTTACAACTTCATTCAATATTTTATGTTAGCAAAATAATTGTAATCACAAAAAAAAAAAAAAAAAAAAAAAAAAAAAAAAAAGAAAAAAAGGATATTTGTGTGGTAGTTTCAGCCCAAAAGGATTGAGGGGTTATTGTGTATTTTTGTACACTGCTTTGAAAATATTTTTACTTGTAATTTCTAAAGATACTATCTCATTGTCAAATTGATATAAAAACCCCATTATACTTAGGAAGTGTCCGCGGAGGAGAATCTAAAAATGAGGTTTTGTGTGTCATTGATCTTGTTTCAAGCGAGTTTTTGGAGTTGACTAGTCACACATACTCACATGGGTTTAGTCTTTTATAACTAGAATTGACTCAGTTGCGAATCAAGTTTTTGTATTACGTCGTGTTATGCACGACTATACGCAGAAAATATCTCGCTTCAAAATTTGTAAATAAAACCCGCTGGGACGAGCAACATAGCACATCCTCGTATATTCACAACTCGCAAAAAACACTTTACCGCAAAGTTTGGTCTTATCTACAATTTTGATTTTAAAAATTCCATTTTTAGTGAATTTTCAATGGTCACAAATTGTAGAAAAGGCCAAACTTTCCAGCAAAGTTTATGGAATTTTACGCGAGTTTCGCAACTAGCTACGGATGGACTATTACGAAAACTTTGAAAACATTGACCATATACGAGTTCTAAGAGATGACAGTTTTACAAATTCACCGATTAAAAACTTCCCGTAAGCAAATTCATTTGGTATTTTTGCAACTTTAAACAATAGGTATACTTTGGTGAATTCAGTGATTCACGGTAGAAGCATAATAGATGGAATCTCAGTGAGGCAAGTGTGGAGGAGAAATTACAGGACGGTCTCTGGTCTTAATGGGCATGGATCAAACGGGCTCGGGTCCTAACGGGCACGGTCAAACGGACAAAGTTGAAATATGAGTCAAATGAGCACCAAACAAAATGGACGACCTTAAAATTAAGTGTCGTTTAGAAAAGAAGGGTCCATGTTATTTATTAACCATATCTAATAAAATAAATTTATAGCTAAATCTACATCACAAAATAATAATAATAATAATAATAATAATAATAATAATAATAATAATAATAATAATAATAAGTTAAAAACTTAAAACCATCAAAAAGTGCTATGTTTATATATATATATATATATATATATATATATATATATATATATATATTGTTGGAATTATGATATCATGACAATCATATAAAATAAACCAAACACATCAAGAGAGCATAGCGGAAGCAATTACAAGATCATATAATATGTAATTAATTAATCAAATATAAAAGTAAACATACCTTTCTGATTCTAGCCCGAACAAGAATCAAATGCAATCTCCAAATCAATAACCCTAATTAGGGTTTATGTTGATTATAAGAATTACCCCTTACCTCTTTTGTAATTCAATCCAAGAATCAAACAATAGTGTGTTTGAATCGTATTCTTGTACACACGTACTAATTCAAGTAAAAGTTTATGCAAGTAAATCAAACACAAAACTTTGTTTAGCTAATGAAAATCGAAAACCCTTAAGGGTTTAGGTTTTGGATCGACTAGGGACAAGAGAAGGAGAGAAAACACCAATTATGTGTGTGTACAAGTTATGAGAATACAATAACCCATGAGGTGTTTATATACTAGTGAATACTTGGAGCTCAAGGCACAAAGGTGGTGGAATTCCCTCCTTGGCCGATCGGTCACACATCCCCAAGAGGGATTCCGGAACCTTCTCTTGTTACCAATTATTCACAAGTATTACTTTCCTAATCTTCGTCTAACGGTCGTTAGTCATTCTCCGTTAAATACTAACGGTCATTACTAGTTTTGTGTTTATTAATAATTACATATAACATTTATAAATAATTATTCTTTTACTCTTCATACGTATTGTGTGCAATCCCACGATCTCGAGTTCGATCCTAACACACAACTATTAATTTATGTTCAAAAACTAACAACTCCCACTTAGACATATTTTAATAGTGTGATCATATCGGTTAGCGTCTTGCAACACGCCGATGCCTCTAGTACGATCTCGAGTAAGGCTCCTGGAAAAACCTTTTAATGATTTCTCATTATTATTATCCTTTTGTTTCTAATACCACGTTAATAAGGATATGGATCAAAGTCATTCCTTAATTAACCATTCTGTTTCTCGTTGTTAGTGATTGATCAAGATTACCAAATCATCTGAACATATTCAGGGAAGATCTTGGGCACGGCCATGCAAGCATCTTGACAACCCTACGAGGGGCCCAACAGTATTAAACTCCAAAAATTAATTTGAAAGAACAAATTCTATCTTGACTACAAGCAAAACCCACAAACTTTGTAACACTTCCGAAAACAACCCTTATGACTACCAGTTACGTATAGCGTTAAGTTGTTCCACAAAAATGTAGTACATTCATGACACTTATCTTGCATCTCAAGTCTGAGGATAACTTCTCATGATTTACTTAATGACAAGATCCATAAAGTAACATCATGTAGTTGGGATAAGTCATATATTCGGTATCATTGAATATCATCTGAAATGGCATGACTACGCATCAATATTCTTTAAGTATATTATACCAACCTTCAGATTTGTCTTGATTTAATAATATTTCCATATTATTAACTGACAACGGACAATTTAGAATAACATTTATTCATGGATTAAACATACAAATATAGGATACAACTTATTATAAATTAAACATACCATGTATTTAAATTTATTATAATAATTGTTTAACATCCCTTATCCAAATACTAAATAGATCAATGCATGATAACTCTTGTTGATGAATTATGTCTCAAGTAATGACATTTATACTTGTTGACAAGGCATAAATCATCCAACTTTGATCTATCATAATTTTAAGAATACTTATTTAAGAATTCAACTATTGAAGTTCTTATATGTGCATACTCAACTATTTTGATAATGTCATATAACATTTCATAAAATGTGTGACATCCTTAACCACCAATTTATGTTAATCAAACTTTCAAACATTTTAAAGTTTAAAGTATTCTGATTCTCTTAATGTATAATGCAACTATGCTTTTAGTAAGCATAACTAGTAATAGCCAAGAATGAAATCCTTTATCATAACTAGTATTGAGTGTCATCTCAATTTCATTAGCATCATTGTATGCAAACAAAAATATGCTTTTAAAACCTTCCCGTAAACCTTAATATCTATTGTGTAATGTTTGATGCCCTTCAAACTTTCAAGTTTATTGGCTATGATAATTTTCACAACAATTGAAAAATTGTTCATCTATAGAATTTTGAAGTTGTTCCAGATTTTAGGATGTGATTCTATAATCAACCATATTGATGAGGCGAAAAATGAACCATTTTTAGGGGGTCATTTAAGCCCGGAATTGAATTTATTTGATCAAATATTGCCCTAAATCGTTCCTTTTGTGATTTTAGGTACTTTGGGAGAGAAATCTGGAAAAGGAAGCAATTCGGACATTTTTGGAGCATAAAAGTGAAGAAAACACCAAAGTCTTAATTTTCCTTGCTGAGAACAGTAGGTGACGGCGTCAAGAGCAACATCCTAACGGCGTCAAGAGTAATTTGCATGACGGTCCAGTATAAACGTGAAGGCATCACAAGTAGAGCGTCAAGAGTAAAAGACGTGACGGCCTGGAAGACCATAACACATGACGGCATCAGATGAAGATTAAGGCAGTCCGAGAAGTATTTTGGCGGCGAGATGACGGCGTCACCTATTTGGTCTTGACGCCGTCAGCCTCAATTTCCTATATATCATTTTCTAATTTTCATTCATAAAAAGAGAGAAGTTTTGGAGAAACCATAGGGCCGAACCTATTACAAATTTTACAAGTTTTTCAAGGGTTTTCAGCCCTTGAACCCTTTCATGTGTAATTGAGATAAGTATTCTTTTAATTCAATCAATATGTCTATGTGTTGGTTGTCTATATCTTGTTTTTGTCTTAATTCCATCATGCTAGGCTAGATCTATCTTGTGTTTGCTTAGATCTAATGAAACCTAGATGTTGATTATGTGTTGATTACTTGTTTATGGTTGTATTGGATGAATAATTTCGATGTTAGGCTTAAGAAAACTGGCAGATCTCCAAATGGTAACATGCTTGAACGTCTTAGGAAACATGAACTGACGTGCACTAGGTTTTATTGGTTGTATTTAATGCATGAGTAAATTCTAATGATCCCATGTTAGGAGCTTCTTAGCCGGCTCGACATAGGAGTGAAGTAGGCACTCATAGGATTGGGGAATTAATTGTGCCACCCCATGAATGGTATTAAGGAATACAATCCGTCATCCACGCAACTATAACAAGTAATTAACGTGTAAAAGATATCTAGGGAGTAGTGAAATCTAAGTAAACACAATTTCTCCACTTATTGCTCATAACCTTAGTTTAATTTAGTTTATTTTCATTTCTAGTATTTCATTTTGATTGCATCTTTAGTATTGGGTTAGTTGACTAGCAACTAATTCCGCCCAAATCCTTAAAACCCGAGATTTTTACTTGCTTTCTAAAAAAATATAAAAATACAAAAATAATCATCCTTCATCTCTAGAACTAGTATTTAGGTTTTCTAATCCTAGCGACACTATTCCTAGCTGAACGATCAATCCCTTGGTACTTGTCACTATACTATACTACAACGATCAGGTACACTGCCTGGTGGGGGTTGTAAGCTTCTCAAGATCCCTTGAGAGGTAAAGCCTGGTGCGATTCCCACGCGTATCAAGTTTTTGGCGCCGCAACCCGGGGAATAGTTATTGTCTAGGTTAGAATCTCATTTTATTAGGTCTACTTGCTAGATTCCTTTCTAGTAAGATTTTTATTTTTATTTTTTATTTATTTTTTATTTTATTTTTTTAGGTTTCTTTAGTCTATCTTATTTCTTTGTGTTTTTGTTCGTAACTTTTCACCACCCGACATCATGGACGATGGGAACATCTTTGAACCCGTCATCCAACCACAACAAAACCCACCACTAGAACCTCTTAGGCCCCGAACCTTAGGAGAGTATTCCCGACCTAGCCACCAAGGCTACCGAAACACCATTGAACTCACCGGAGCCAATGTGACCCCCTTGCGATCCGACACCATCCGGTTGGTGCAAAGCGGATGTGCATTCCATGGACTTCATTCCGAAGATCCAAACCAACATCTTAAGGACTTCCTTAAAATCGTAGACTCCATAGACCTAGATGTTGAAACTAGAGAGACAACCCGATTACGCCTATTCCAATTCTCTCTACGGGATCATGCTAGTCAATGGCTTGAGCGTTTACCCGCGGGATCCATCACCACATGGGATAATCTCACCAATCGCTTCCTTACTCAATTCTTCCCACCGGGGAAGACTGCAATGCTTAGAAATGACATTTTGATGTTTGAACAACATCAAGGTGAAACTTTCTACGAAGCATGGGCCCGTTTTAAGGATCTCCTCCATAAGGTCCCTCATCATGGTATAAACCTTTGGTTATTAGTCCAGATTTTCTACAACCATGTTGACTATCACACTAAACGCACAATCGATAGGGCCGCGGGAGGTAAACTGCGTGATAAGAACGCCGAGGAGTCCTGGGAAATTATTGAGGAGCTCGCCGCCGATAATCAAGAGATGTGGGAGTTTAATCATACAATAAAAGCGGCCATCAATGCAGTCTCAACATCGGGAGGAACCACCGAAATCCCCGATGAACTCCTATGCAAACTCGAGGCAAAAGTTAACTATTTTGAGGAAAGGCAAAGGAGACCTTTAAGTCCTAGGCGGGCTACTGTCAATTTTGTCTCGAAACCGACTTCAACACCATTATCAGAGTCACCCTCTAGAGAAAATATCGGGACTTTTCAAAACTATGCCCCACCTTGTTCCCCTCCCGAGGAGCTTAGCTCGGAGTTTGAAGCTAGGATGAGAGAATATATGGCAACTCACTCAGATCGGCTTGCTAGATTCGAGGAAGCAGTTTATAAGCAAAAAGAGGAGATGCAAGAGAAAATGAATGAGATGATGAGTCTATTAGAGGAGTATGCCAACCAGAGAACCCCCGAAAGAATGCTACTAAAGAAAGAAAGCGCCACTCCCACAACCCAATTTCTTAATTCCATCACAATTGTCCACAAGGATAACGAGAAGGTAGAAGCCCCTACTAAACAGACCTTAGAGAAGCCACCAAAATCCCAACCCTTGAGTCACTACCTGAAACATGATATAAACGAAAACACCATAACAAATTGGATTAAGGGTGACGGGCGTAACCAACCTTCCAAACAGGGTTCTGAGAAAGAGGAAAAGGTAAAAGATGAGTATGATACGTTACCCGGTGGATCAATATTCGAGAGGCTATTGGTACAAAAAGTGGCTACTAAGCAGATAGCTTGTGGGAACTTTGAGATACCAACTAGCATCGGGGATTTGAAATATCTTAGTGCTTTCGCCGACCAAGGATCGGAGGTAAACCTTATGCCCCTAACTATTTACATTCAACTAACATCAAAAATGCCGGCCCCTACTCGTGTTAGGTTATCCCTAGCTGGACATTCGTATGTATACCCCCTAGGGATCACAGAAGATGTATTAGTTAATGTTGCAGGATTCATGTACCCCGTTGATTTTATGATCATCGATGATAAGGGAGATGGATGCATGCCGATAATCCTTGGGGCACCATTCCTCGGCACCGCTAGGGCTGTCATTGAGTATGAAGGCAGGAAGATTGAGCTTAAATCTGGAAAAAGAAAGATTAGCTTCCCCATGACTCCGCGAAGTGGGCATGAGAATTTGAGTTGGAGAAAGCTCAAAAACAACATTGACACGACACCCATTCGTGTTCAGAATAAAATTCTTGCATGGGAGGCAAGAATCAAAAGCTATAAGGAGGCTAAATATGAAAGAAGCAAAAGCAATAAGGTTCAGGTCGAATTCAAACATACTCAACCCGCAGAAAATCATGTACCATTTGAGGAAGGAAACTTGGTACTCTTGAGACACTTGGAAACAACAATACCACCCGATAAACCAAGTCCTTGGTGGTATGGGCCTTTCACACTTGAGAGCATGAACCAAGATGGGATGGCTAACCTGAGAAGTGAAGTAGGTGGAGAGGTGATTGCAAGTATCGACAGGTTAAGGCACTATCACCATAACAGTAATGATCACAACTACATGGGGTACATCATTTCAAGGGATGAGGTCACGTAGTAACCCATAACCTTGAGTCTAGCTACAAGACTCGTAAATAAAGAAAAGCGCTTCTTGGGAGGCAACCCATGCTTTGTGTGATTTTATTTTGTTTGATTGTTTGTTATTTGCTTCCGTATGCATGCTTTATTTTTATTGTTGGTAGATCATGTTTCTCAATTAAATAGTGGAAATACTTTACTTTGTTGTTTTGGCCTAGTCTTAACTCCACCTAAAAGTATTTTTGCAAAAGATAAGTGTAAGGAGAAACCCCAAACATGTTTTTAAGAAACAAACCGATCATGATTCTCCACAATATTAAATGAACATGTATATTCGTATTTGTTAGAGTCAAATGCTTGTATTGAGTCATAATGAAGTTTTGCAGGATTTTCCAGGAAGTAAGACCAAGTTTTTCCAAAAATTTTCCGGAAACTTAACATAAGAATTTCTGCAGGTCACTTCTGACGGCGTCACGAGATTACTCTTGACGGCGTCACGTGTAAAAATCTGGAAATTTTACCGGTTTTGTTTTTCTAACGGAGTTTTAAAGTTTTTGTGAATTATTAAGTTTTATAATCTCCAGGAAATCTGCAAACTTCATTCCACAAGCATTATATCTTATTTTGTTTTCTAGGATTTAGTAACTTATATAGATTGCCGCCGATTTTACGCGAGGTTGCCTTGTTTGTTTTCTCAGATTTACAGGTTATGTATGACAAGAAGATGATTTATATTCTGGAAGGGAAGCTTTGATTGTTCATTTTCTTGCAGGAAGATTTAACCTGGCCACCTTATTATCCATACCGAGCGAATCATGGGAGTATTTGATTTCATTCTTTTTACTTTTTCACTTTTACATTCTTTACTTGAACATTAGGGACAATGTTCATCTTAAGTGTAAGGGGAGGGTAAAATGATGATACCTTACATGTACACTTTCGCTTGAGTTTGTTTTGTTTAATGGTAGATGTGTAATTAAACTATGAGAAATACTTGGTAGTGCAATTTTAGCGCCAAATTTAAAATTTATTACAACATTTAGGAGTGAAACTTTAGCCATAGCAAGCGTCTCATGGATAGGAGATTGTATGACTAGCACATAACCGTACTTTCAGAAAAAATTTCCACCCAAATATGTGAGGTTCGCCTTTAGATTTGATAGGAAAAGCATTTATTATTAGTGCTTATGAGTATACCGGTAGCATTTAGATTCTAGAACTTGCGTTAGTGATGCATCCCGAGACCGCTAGTGAGACTACATTCGTGTAGTAGGATTTACTACATGATAAGAGGCATTAGGATCACCCTTGTGTTAAACCCGTATCATGATTACTTGACCATTTAAGTCATATTACTTGGCTAGTTAAGTCAATTAATTTTTCCCACACCTTTAGCATTGTACTCATTTTTAGTACACGAAACCCCTAGTACACCCCTCCGAGCCTATCTTTTCATTTCTAACTTTAAGCATTTTACTTAAAGGAAGAATTTGTTACACCCCACTTAAATGTACACCCAAATCGCCTTAACCTTCCGTGTATGCGCTCATCTTTAGTGCATTATTGTTATTTGTTAGACCCTAAGTTAATTATCTAATTGATTACATGGTTGCTAAGTCGAGTCATATCCTTGTACATATTGTTTTGGGACGATTGGGACTCGTGGGTAAAGTACTTATTTTATGGAGTAAAAGTACTCCAAGTGTTTTGATTTTCTTAATTCGAGTCATTAGATTAGTTTATTGTAAAGTATGTAAAGATTCAAGTGTAAGGGAAATGTCCATTCCCTATGATGTAATATTTTGGATGGTAAGGTAAGAGTGAATGCAAAAAAAAATAAAAATAAAAATAAAAATAAAATAAAAAAAACATACGGACTACCATCACTTTTCATTTTATGTTCATTTCATGTTTTTGTTATTTTTCAGTTATTAGCTTAAGTCGAGTCTAGTCTTGGCTTAGCAACGCCATATTGTACATGTAATTAACCAAGATTGTTAACTCGCCACCAGTAAAAACTTCCTTTATCCAACAAAACCGTGTATTTCATACCCCTACACCTAACGTTACAACCCTTTAAAAGACCTCTTTGATAGTTTATCCTAGGTGCTTACACCATGTGGTGGAGGTTTGATCCTTTCCCAAGCCTATGGTAATCTATTTTGCTATGACAGGTAGTGAGAGATATTTTCCGTTTCCATATTGTAATTTATACTTTATTACACCCGAGAGATGTGAGTATCTAAACACTATTTGTGAGGTGCTAGTGTATGACCTCCGTGCTTGTCTATTGGTCTTTAGTGGAACGATTATTTGTTGTAATTACTTTTATATTAGTGTTAAATGACCCCTAACTTGTATTTTGATTAGAATAAAAGCGCATTTGCTTGAGGACAAGTAAATCTCAAGCGTAAGGGTATATGATGAGGCGAAAAATGAACCATTTTTAGGGGGTCATTTAAGCCCGGAATTGAATTTATTTGATCAAATATTGCCCTAAATCGTTCCTTTTGTGATTTTAGGTACTTTGGGAGAGAAATCTGGAAAAGGAAGCAATTCGGACGTTTTTGGAGCATAAAAGTGAAGAAAACGCCAAAGTCTTAATTTTCCTTGCTGAGAACAGTAGGTGACGGCGTCAAGAGCAACATCCTGACGGCGTCAAGAGTAATTTGCATGACGGTCCAGTACAAACGTGAAGGCGTCACAAGTAGAGCGTCAAGAGTAAAAGACGTGACGGCCTGGAAGACCATAACACATGACGGCATCAGATGAAGATTAAGGCAGTCCGAGAAGTATTTTGGCGGCAAGATGACGGCGTCACCTATTTGGTCTTGACGCCGTCAGCCTCAATTTCCTATATATAGTTTTCTAATTTTCATTCATAAAAAGAGAGAAGTTTTGGAGAAACCCTAGGGCCGAACCTATTACGAATTTTACAGGTTTTTCAAGGGTTTTCAGCCCTTGAACCCTTTCATGTGTAATTGAGATAAGTATTCTTTTAATTCAATCAATATGTCTATGTGTTGGTTGTCTATATCTTGTTTTTGTCTTAATTCCATCATGCTAGGCTAGATCTATCTTGTGTTTGCTTAGATCTATTAAAACCTAGATGTTGATTATGTGTTGATTACTTGTTTATGGTTGTATTGGATGAATAATTTCGATGTTAGGCTTAAGAAAACTGGCAGATCTCCAAATGGTAACATGCTTGAACGTCTTAGGAAACATGAACTGACGTGCACTAGGTTTTATTGGTTGTATTTAATGCATGAGTAAATTCTAATGATCCCATGTTAGGAGCTTCTTAGCCGGCTCGACATAGGAGTGAAGTAGGCACTCATAGGATTAGGGAATTAAGTGCGCCACCCCATGAATGGTATTAAGGAATACAATCCGTCATCCACGTAACTATAACAAGTAATTAACGTGTAAAAGATATCTATGGAGTAGTGAAATCTAAGTAAACACAATTTCTCCACTTATTGCTCACAACCTTAGTTTAATTTAGTTTATTTTCATTTCTAGTATTTCATTTTGATTGCATCTTTAGTATTGGGTTAGTTGACTAGCAACTAATTCCGCCCAAATCCTTAAAACCCGAGATTTTTATTTGCTTTCTAAAAAAATATAAAAATACAAAAATAATCATCCTTCATCTCTAGAACTAGTATTTAGGTTTTCTAATCCTAGCGACACTATTCCTAGCTGAACGATCAATCCTCCGGTACTTGTCACTATACTATACTACAACGATCAGGTACACTGCCTGGTGGGGGTTGTAAGCTTCTCAAGATCCCTTGAGAGGTAAAGCCTGGTGCGATTCCCACGCGTATCACATATTCTTATAGAATATTACACAAGTTATCTAAAAACTTTTTAATTAGATATTAATATTTCCAAATCATCTTGTAATCAAGCATGATATTACAAAACATGATGTGCATCAAAAATCTTTGAGTCATACTTAGATTTTATTCATGTCATTCATATCCATTTAGGCTTTCTAAATGATATATCATGTTATATTAGATTCATTTACCGCACATGTTTCGACAATAAACATTCATTCCAAGGTTGTATGTCTTATTTTCTAAATCTTTAAAGTTGCATTCCAAACTAAGACTTAACTTTTAACTTATATGGAAAGTTACCTTTTATATGTTCTACAACATATATGATTTAAGAAATTAAACATAATACTCCCACTAGCTTTTAGGAATACTTAGAAATTATCTTATTTCAATTATAAATCAAAACATGATTTTAATAATTAAACATAAAAATAATTTTCTAGATGCATGCATTTATCCATCCATGGATTATTGCACTTTGTACACTTCCAAATATTTATTCATAAACTCCTTTTTATTACTTATCGTCCTCGCTCAAGTAATCGTTAAAGAAAGAGTTTTGAAATTCTATTGTCAATTTCATATTAATGAAACTAAATATGACAATCATAATCTTTATATATTTAATGTTTTTAGAAAAAAATATTTAATCACAGTTAATTGTTTAAGTGTGATTAATAATCTTGTCATAAAACATGCATTAAATACGTGCACAATATTGTCCATATGATTTCTATACAAGGATTTAAACCACAAAGGTTGCCTTATCTTTGAAGAAACTCATCTTCATTTTCTAGTCTAACTATTTAAGATAAACCAAATTTCTAAAATTGATTATCTTTATGGACAGCATCTTAATTATTCATAGCATATGTACTTTACCCAATTCCATATTTGGTAATGTATCATAATGATTATCAGGTTTACAATAATCCTGTAAATCATAGCCCTCAGCATATTAATCAAATATCTGAGATATATTGCCATTCTATGAATGATAATTACATCATCTTAAGTTTTAACATTTAAATATCAAACTTCATCATCATCTTGAGATTTAACATTTAAATGTCAAACTTCATCATGATATTTACTAGTGTATTTTAGAAGATTACGTATCTTGTAATTTTATCTTTTAAAGATCTAAACTCCCACTTGCTTTTAGTAATTTAAAGACTATCTTTAAATACTTAGCAAATAAAGAAACAATACAATGTTCTCTTTTGAGATATTACAAATACATATTGACAGTTCCTGACTTTACTTTGTTAATAACCTCTTCATAAGCAGTTAAACAAATTTAGAACTTCAATATAAGAACTTAACGTGATTCATCACATTCCATCATATGATAATGTCTTATTAATCTTCTATGTTGGAGTTTTATTAAGTATGTCGAAGTCATACTCAATATTCTAACCTTGATAACTTTTTTGGAAGAAAAGAAGTCATAGTTATCTTTAATCAAACAATATAACAAGAGTTTGATTTTCCTAACTGAACATACCATAAAGTTTGGTATTTCATTAGTATTAATATTTTAAGACAATCTAACAATATTTAAGATAACCATATTTCCTTTTGGCTTATCTATTTACCAACTAAGTCATTTTAATGGTATAATAGTATTTTCAAGCCAATTACATGCTTTATAACACAAGTACTTTTTACAAAGTCACTTCATGTCCATGTCTCTACAAGAAAACATAAACTGTTATAATCCCACTATACGTTATAAGTCATTTAACAATTTAATGACTTCATATATATGTCTTAATTAAAAAACATAACAAGATAACGTCTTACTTTATTATAAGTCTTGTAACGATTAAAAAACTTTATGTTTATATTTTATAATGAAACATAAACATTTTTAACTAAAGTAATTATGAACACCATCTCTTGGTTTTAATAGTAATTTCAAGTTAATTTATTACTTCACAATAATGTAAATAACATTATTTCTTCATTTATTTATGTCATTCCAATAACACATAAATATTCAGATTGAAGCAGCATTAGATTACTTTATTAATTTTTGTCATTCCATGAATTCATAAATATTCTAATTAAAGTAGTCTTGATATCATATTGACACATGTTCTAATAGGTATCTAATTTAGAAACTGCAAATTCTCATAGTTCCATTACATCAGTTGATCTGCTAGTAATGAAATATGAAATTCACCTTGTTGTTGCAATCTAGCTAAGCTCTCACATAACATAAATTGTAACACCAAGTGTTTCTTGAATTAGCTTAGTATAATTCATATTAGAACGTTATTCTCTTACCTTGCAGTCAAGAGAATCCATTAAATCATATCTTTATGAGTTGTTTCTTGCACACATTAAAGATAACATTTCTCCCACTTGTCCATGGAACAACCTCATATAGTTGATAAACAACACGCCATGCATTTGTTTATGTGATCAATATGATTGTGTCATAGATTTTAGCATAACAAGTAGTAATAGAACAACAATGTCTAGTAAAGAAACGTACAAGACTGTCCTTAAAAGTATGAGTGTCTACACTTGGAAAGTAATTATCTTTAGCTACCAAGATGTCAAAGCTTGTAACTCCCACTGAATTAAAGATCATTACAATAATTCTTTATTCAGTAATAAGTACACAATACTCCCACTGAATTTGACAACATTGTAAGTGTTTCATATCCAGTAAAAGAAAATAGTGTGCTTTTAACTTTCCTACACCTATAAATGTCCATACGTAACAATTACTTATGCACTAAAGAGTGTATTCTACTTTGTAAATGATGGACTATCTATCAAATGCGATTAACTTGAAAAATTGGGCATGCAATTTCTTCCTTAATAGGTCTACCATCCTACAATGTATGTAGCACCTTTAAAATAGTCAAAACAACTAGTTTGTCTTTAAACATTTTGTGGTAATTAGTCTAGCTTCTAATTATAATAACTCATAAAATGTCATACATAATTTTCTGTTAACCAAATATCATATTTGTTACTAAGAATTTAATCACCGAATGAGGATGATAAAATCCCTATGAAAAATATTCGCAATTTTCTTAACTATTAAAAATTGCTATGAGTTATATATTAGAATTTAGACATAACTAATATTCCTATTATCATTTCTCATAAAAGGAATAGGATTGTGTCTCACTCTTCTTTCATAGAAAGGAGACTTCTTTTGTCTTTTAAGTAAATTATTCTTAATCAAACATTGGTTTGAAAACAGAACTATATCAATTTACCAAAGGCCAAAGTGCTTTTACGGTTTGAACGTTGCATTAATACATTAAAACGAATTCCAAAATTCAATTTTAGTATTTTCGATAATTGGTCTTTAAGAAAATAAAATACCCATTGGTAAATATTCATATAAACCGTAGTATTTCCTTAAAGCTAGGATCCAAATTGACATAGTACCATTACATCAGTTGATCTACTAGTAATGATAGTATTCAACAAGATAATTGTCGAACAATAATTGCCAATATCATATTGCAATTCCTAGATCATTATGGGATTTACATTCACAAAACTTTTGTAATGTAAGCATGTTTCATCCCCATCTTAATGCCTTGAGTCCAAGCTCTCACTTCCTACTCAATTTAAGTCGTCTAACTTAAAAACTGCAAACTCATAAATCCATTACATCAGTTGATCTGCTAGAATGAAATTATGAAATTTACCTCTCCATTTCAATCTCGTCAAGTTCTCACATGATGTAAATTACAACTTCAAGTGTTCTTAATTAGATGGCATTTGACTTAATTTTATAAGGGTATTAAATTTTGACGTGTAATCAAAATAATGTATGAAGAAGCATGCATACAACTTCATAACATTGGTTTTATAAAACATTTTTATTACCAATTTACTAAGAGTAAAATAGCAAAGTTTTGATTGAGGTATCGGGTTCACCAATTAAAGAATTACCAACAATTATCGTCCATTATATCGTACTTTTGCATAAGCCCTAAGCCTTAGTGTTTCGGATAATCATTATGGAATTGTCGTCAATTCACCCTTAAGATGACAGTGTACATGTAATGGTTGTTCGGTAAGTCTAATTTACACACAAACGAGCATTAAGACAGAATGTTGTCTATCTAAGGCCACAATTTAATGTGAAGTCAACCTTATACCCATCTTGTAATGTGTAAACTTCGGTCAGGCCTAGTTAACCATTACGTACAAAAACATCAATCAACCAATCCTTTGAAATTTAAGCTCTTAAAACCAAAACAATTTCGCCATTTATTTAGTCCATATTATTTTTCTATTCAAAAATTACCCTTTTTCGTTTATAAACATGTCTAACATAATAATAAACAAAAAACAAGCAATACATAATAAAAAATAAAACAACCAAATAAACATATACATAAAATAACAATTAAATATGTATAAAATATGTAGCCACATGCAAATTTATTCAATAGTCCTATTAATAATCATAGCTAGGTGTATTATGCATTTATTCAATTAAGGCTTTCTTCTTCAAAGGAAAAAGAGCCACATACATCGATAAATCGATTGCGTAAGCCAAAACTAAACAAATACCACATAGCACATAATTCAATTTTTATGCGTTTCGATACTTAATTACACATTATAACGGCTCTCTGATACCACTGTTGGAATTATGATATCATGACAATCATATAAAATAAATGAAACAAATCAAGAGAGCATAGCGAAAGCAATTACAAGATCATATAATATGTAATTAATTAATCAAATATAAAAGTAAACATACCATTGTAATTCTAGCCCGAACAAGAATCAAATGCAATCTCCAAATCAATAACCCTAATTAGGGTTTATGTTGATTATAAGAATTACCCCTTATCTCTTTTGTAATTCAATCCATGAATCAAACAATAGTGTGTTTGAATCGTGTTCTTGTACACACGTACTAACTCAAGTAAAAGTTTATGCAAGTAAATCAAACACAAAACTTTGTTTAGCTAATGAAAATCGAAAACCCTTAAGGGTTTAGGTTTTGGATCGACTAGGGACAAGAGAAGGAGAGAAAACACCAACTATGTGTGTGTACAAGTTATGAGAATACAATACCCCATGAGGTGTTTATATACTAGTGAATACTTGGAGCTCAAGGCACAAAGGTGGTGGAATTCCCTCCTTGGCTGATCGGTCACACATCCCCAAGAGGGATTCCGGAACCTTCTCTTGTTACCAATTATTCACAAGTATTACTTTCCTAATCTTCGTCTAACGGTCGTTAGTCATTCTCCGTTAAATACTAACGGTCGTTACTAGTTTTGTGTTTATTAATAATTACATATAACATTTAAAAATAATTATTCTTTTACTCTTCATACGTATTGTGTGCAATCCTACGATCTCGAGTTCGATCCTAACACACAACTATTAATTTATGTTCATAAACTGACACACACACATACATACATATATATATATATATATATATATATATATATATATATATATATATATATATATATATATATATATATATATGTATGTATGTATGTATGTATGTATATACACACGCTTTACATAGTTTAAAAACATTGACTAAACAAAAGGAATAACTAAAATAAAGTAAAACATAAACTATAACAAAGAAAATAAAAAGGGAACTATTATACTGACTTTACCGCACAAGTAAACTAGATGGAGTCTCCGTTATTCATAAAGCCTACTATTCGTAATAATACATGTGCATGCACGAGGTTCAAACTATAGATACAACTAATAATTATATTTCAATAATATTTGTTTGGTGTAAACTAATAAATTTAATTATTTATACATTCGATTATCTCTAATTATTTATAAACATAAAAGGATTTATGCATGTGGTTTTAGATCTTAATCAAAATTAGTTCAATGTACGTGGCTTCTAATAATTTTATGTGTATTTAATTTTATAATGCGTCTACGCACGAGTTATTAAACATGATAGTAAAATAAAGAAATTAATAAAATAATTAAATAAGTACTTTGACGGATATCCTGACTTAGAGTTTTATTGTCACATGAGCCATTTGCTATATGTACAATCTTGTGTATTCTTTGTATATCACAACACGTGTTTTGCTTATGAAATTTATTATTCCTTGCATATACATATTTTTGGTATAGCAATTAATTTAATTTAATTTAACCATATAACAACAATAATCATAAATGTTGCATTTCCAAAAAAAAAATATATATATATAACATGATTATTTGTTAAATTTATAATGTTATTTAAAAAAAATACATAAACGAATAATTTTACACTTACGTCCATGAAATTGAAATTGAATTTAAGATTAGATCTTTTACAAAATTATTAACTTAAAGGGAAAAGTGAATATTAGGTTGTTTGACATCTAAGCTTACATGTGAAACAATCAAAAATCACTAAAAAGGTACATCATTTTGGTTATTATTTTTTCAAAATTTGAGTAGTGGAACTAATATATGCATAGTGAAACGCATTTTAATGGTGAATTAAATCAAATCATTGTTGAATCTGTAGCTAATTTGTTAGTTAATGAAATCATCTAACAATATGATGTAGAAAACGCATTTATCAACGTGAACTCAACTTAAGTGATGTTGTGATGAAATCAAGAGAAACCATTAATATTATTAAGGACGTGATACAAATAAGGTAGATTTGATATTTTTCTTGTTAAAATGACGTAATTTTTTATGGTTTCGCATGTAAGCTTAGATGTGAGACAACTCCATATTCACTTTCCTCTAACTTAAATCTAATTTTAGTCAAAATCAATTAGGACATACAACTTCATCTTAAATTCAACCTCTAAAATTTTATAAATTAACCCTTTTTTCAAAATTAATTTTTTGGCAATTTAGCCCAACTTTTTTTTTAGCATTTTTCGTAGCAACTTAATAAATTATTGTAAAGCTGACCAAATCAACTTCAGTTTTCACACTTATTAGTCAGAAAGCTTCCCTTTTAATTCAGACTCTCTTATCGGAGCATGTAGGATCCATTTTTCTATTTTTTCATATTAAATAAAGCATTTCAACTAACAAAAAAAATCTCGTCAGAGAGGAATTGAAAACCGGAAAAAGTCCTTCACAATCGGAGGTGAAAGCGGGAAAAGGCGACGAAGGCCTTTTTTACCAATGGATAGATAAAACTTCAAAGGTGAAAAAATTCCACTTACATAACCTCATGTGCATCACAGAAACCAAGCAAACTTTTTTTTTTTTTTTTTAATAACCTAAAGTATATAAGATACAACTGCTTTGAACAATTAATCTAAAAAGATTATTTGCATTGTCGAAAGCTAATGAAACGAAAAATACATCAAGTTATTGAGGTAATGTTTTGATTTTTAATAACTGGTTCTCAATCCATTTGGAGGTAAAAGACTAAAAAGGTAAGTGAGTCGAAATATAAAATTGCTGCAAAAATATGAAGTTCCTTGATAACGGTAGCTTCATGGTCACTGTGCATCTAGAACAACTGTATAGGGGCAATTACATATACACCCACTAAAAGCTGCATTGATTTAAAAGCATGTTTTTTGCTTTTGCATTGATTTAGAGCGACTCATCATCACTCTCTCTTGTAATAAACATTATATTTCATTTATAATATTTACCAGGGTAAAACCCTTTACCTGAAAAGAGCTACATATTTACCCAAGACATGTTTTAAAAACCACTGTATATTAAGCATTGTAAATTTGTATTTTTAGGAAATATTCAAAATTTTCAAGTTATCGTGGGTATATATAAGCAATTCTCATCCATCAGCCTTGCAGTCGATAAGATCAATATAATCAGTGTGCTTGCAGCAAACTGCATCAGTTCTCCAGTATACATAACCACCCATTGATACTCTACAAAAGTACTTTGATAGAAACAATAAAAAGAATAGTTCAGTGTTAGATTATATACTATCCTTGGAGTAGTTGGATTCTTTTCAGCACGAAATATCTAAAGCAGACAAAGAAAAATGAGATCACCTTATCAAAAGAGAAGCCCTTCTTCAAAACATACATGTATCTACCGGATTTATTTAGTAACTCCAATTCACTTCAAGATCGATAGAATCATATCAAGATCGAAACTGTTAATCAATCAATTAAACAATCATAACAAATAATAAAAATAAAACCCAAACCAATGAAGAAATTGAAAACCAGGTTGGCATTACATATGAAAAATGCATCACCGAAGGGAAATGAAGCAAGTGTGATGTGCAACCCACGATTCTTCCCATTTGACTCACTTTTGGGTAGATAGTCAAATAGGTAGGTTGGATTAGTAAAAAATACCTACTATTCAAGAATTTTTTTTTTTTTTTTTTTTTTTTTTTTTTTTTTTTTTTTTTTTTTTAATAATAAGCATCTCAAGGGGGTTTTGATATGTTGTGTAATATATTTTTTTTAAATCACCATTAAAGGCACGAATTGTGTATAAGTAAGCAATCTGAAAAACTCGTTTACGTAAAACAAACAAGTCAACAACCATATTCAAAAGTGTTTAAACTGATTGGTTACATTGAAAATGGGAATTCTAAGCTGTTTTGCTCTATATAAAGTATAAACGCTGAAAATAGCTTAAGTTGTTTTAATAAGCTTAGCCAAACGTCCTCTAAACAGCAGTTTAGGAGTTACTTCTTAGTAGTATCAAAACGCAACTTCTTAAATAATTTCATACATACATCCCCTAATTTTATTAACCTTCTTAATTGACATTATTGAGTCAATCGGGCTAAAAAATATTAAAAGAAATAATGGAAAGAAAGATTTGTCAACTGAATTGAGGTGTTTCGACTTTGGATGCACAAGCACAAGCTATTTGATTAGGTTGGGCACTCACATCACAGTTTCATGCATCTTCTAAACCTGTGTCTGAAACTTAAATGTACTTTAGGCATAACATGAGATAGTTGTTTTATGAAAAATTGGGAGAGAAAATTCATAGCATATATACAATTTTCTCATGAAGATCTCAATAAAGCACAATCTCATGTTATCTATCTACTAATAAAAATTATATGATTTACAATTCTTCAATACATCAACGCTAACAGTCTTTAACTGAAACTTATACCCAATGTTATCCAATTAATCGAGCCTCTAATGTAGTTGGTGTTGCATATTAAACTAAAAGGTCCTACTGATTATGCAATTACTTCGTGTTAATGGAACATTGCTTCGTGACACCCTTACTCTTCAAATACGAATTCAGTAAATCATTTGACCCAACCTACTAACTCATATAACAATGACAGAATCAACAATATGGCAAATAATTATTAGATTCAGAGTATGAATCAACGGGCCAGAATCTTTTAAGACTACTAAATAGGCCAGGTTAGATTAACCCGTCAATATTTTTTAGTAAACTTTATGAATTTGTAAATAGGATTTTTCTAACTTGTGCCCTAGGGGCACATGATAAGAAAGCATGGACCCTCAAAAAAGGACTCAGAGACCCACACAAAAGTACCATTTTCAAATAAAAAAATGTCTTTTTTAATACTTTTGTATGAGTCCTTGAGTCATTTTTTGTGAGTCTCTCCCTTTGATTGGCTCCAAACGGTCAACTAAAGTCAACCACGGATGTGGTCAATATATTCAAACAGCTTAGAGTCAATCTCCGTGGAAGTACAGTGTTTCCCCAGGTCGTTATGTCCCGACGAGGTGTGAATTGTATTCAAACGGGTTTGTGATCGGGTGAATTTGGACAGGAAAGGGTTTTTGATTGATTACACAACTGAAATATACAAGGAAATAACTTAAATAAGCTACAGTAACAAGTACGTGAAATCAGAGAACCCAAAAACGTTTAAAACCTAAAAACGCTTACGTCTGATTTAAATTTACGTAGACGTACGAAATAAAACGCGAGTTTTAAGAAATAAAATACTTACGGATATGAAAATTACATTTCTATGATCCTAATGGTAAAAGAAAATTTTAGGAAAAATAAAAATATTTTTTAGACTTTTAATGTATTTATTATTAATTAAAAACTATTTTTAAAGATTTAAAAAAAATAATAAAAATGAAAAGAAATATGAAATAAAGTGAGAAAAATGCAAATTTACTTTTGAAAAATCTAAAATAACCTAAAACTATTTTTAAAACTGAGAACTAATTTTTTTGGGGTTTTTATTTAATTTTTATGAATTTAAAATGATTTAAAAATACTTAAAAACTAATATTAAATAAGAAAAGTACTAAATGAGCTAGGAAAAATCTGGAAATTTTATGGAAAATCTAAAATATTATACTAAGCCTAGGAAAAATATAAAAAGTTAGATAAGCCCACTAATAAGCTGAATTGGGTAAATAAGCACTTTAAATAAGCACTTCAAATAAGCACATATGCACCAAATCACATCAAAAGCTTAGGGAGGGTTCAAATAACTTAAATATGCACAACTAAACAATAAAAAAAAAATAAGCCCACAGAATAAGCTAGAAAGGCAATAAGCAGCTTAAATAAGCACTTAGAATAAGCACTTCTACACCCAATTGCACCAAAAGCTCAGGGAAGGTGTAATATACTAAAACAAACTCAACTCAACTGAAAAAACTCAGATAAGCCCAGGCCGTAAGCCAGAAAAGCAATGAGCCGTTTGCAACTAGAGTAGCAAACTACCCTACTTGTGGCTGATTTTTAAGCACTGTAATAAGCTCTAAAGGAACAAACAAGAACATACATAAGAAGTCATCATTAGGGGCTACTCAGAACACCAAAGTTCAAAGATTAATCACAAAAGATGAGCAAGCTATGGTCAATAGAAAACGGGGCAGAACTAAAATACCCATGGTGCAGGGCAGATGAGGGGTTTACGGTCACTTATAAGCCAGCTAAACAAAATTCTAAAAATTAAGCCAAGTTGGATTCCTAAAGTTCAACTTTCCTATTTACTCCTCAAGAAATTTCAAAGCCTAATACTAACCACAAAAATCTAGAAAATTATCACAAAAAGTGGATTTCTGCCTAACGGGTAAATTTTGACTTTTTGATTTTTGATGAAAGTTTGACTTATATGAACTTTGGATGAATCCTAATGACTAAACAAGTTGTTATCAGCTACTAAATGATGAAAATAAGCTATACTAACAACTAATGAAAGGATATGAGTGATTTAGGAACATGAAAAACCAACAGTTAAACTATGAGAAGGATTTAAGTGAGTTTTTGAATTTTGCTCAAAAGACCATTGGTTTTTATACTTGAAATGATAATGGACCTAGTTTGAACTAAATGAGCTAAAAGTAGTGACCAAAACAGGACCAAACACATAGAACTCAGTTTATCCAAACACACCTTTAAATCTAATCCAATGATTACGGCACGTCATAAGCCAACTAAAAAAAATCTAAAAAATAAACCAAAAATAACAGTAACTAGATAATCTACTAAATAAGCTACAAACCAAATTTCATATAAAACAGACTTATAACGAAGAAATGAAAAATCAAAAACAGGTTCTGCTGTTAAAAACGACTTTTTGCAGCCCGAAAAAGGGTGATTTAGCCTTGTAAAAAAAATCTAAAAATTAAAATAAAAATACCACTAAGTACACAATATATAAGAGTACATTATCCCAAAATTTTATCAGATTTGGTTGAAAATTGAAGAAAGGGAAAATAAAAGATTTTTTCTGCTGTTGAAAAGTTTTTGACTTTTTTCGGATTTCATGAAAAGTTGACTAAATTGAGATTTGAATGATCTTTAATGATTGTAACTGATGATAATAAGCTACAAAGAAATGATCTAAAGCTATCTTAACAATTATTACACTGATAATGGTGATGAGGGACTTTATAAACATAACAGTGAACAACTAAGAAGGATTAAAGGCCTTGTTGACTTTTTTTCTAAACAAACCCTGGATTTCAAGGCTTGACAGACTATATGAACCTAATGGATGTTATTCAAGTAGCTTTTAACAACTAAATAACACAAGAGCACAGGGATGTGGGTTAGTCCAAACACCCCTATAAAAACTGAAAATGGATTTTTAGGCTGCAAACTTGTAGTTTAGGGTAGGGCTTGGATTCAAAACAGTTTCTCAGGTTCCTAAAACACCATTTAAACAAGAATTAACAACATTCAATTAAGGAACAACAACAATCAAAGAAAATACAATTTAAGCTAAAAGGCAGTTAGCATGAAACTTAAGCCATATCATGAACAAGTCAACTAAAGGTACTCAATCAACTACAATAAGCAATGTGTAGTAGTTGTAAGCTAAAAGCTACAATATACAAGCTGATTTAAACAGAAGCTAAAGCAAATAAGAAATATTAAACAAATTGCACTAAAATGGAAATTTAATAATAATAATAAAAAAAAATAATAATAATAATAATAAAATAAAAAAAACACACACACACACACACAAACTTACTCGAATCCTAGCCCAAATCAGAAAGTATGGATGCATACAAGTTCTAGCTTGTTAGAAACAAACTAGTACAACCCATGGTCCATCCAAATCTGACCCATCACCCACAAGTGTTACTTTGACTTTCATTGACCATTTTTGAAAGTATGTAACTAAATCAATAAATACTATTGAAATTCCTAGAAGCATTTGTTGAGGTAAATTGAGCTTATGGAACAGAATACAGAGCTTATGAAAACTATTTAATCATAAATGAGATTTGTCATGAAACTTTTACTTTTCATTAAACTTGATAATAGAATAACAATTGAGAATCTGAATACAAAAGACTTTAAATAACTTGGAGACTTAAAACTAACTGAGCTTGAAACATGAAATTACATCTTAACATAAATTTTACTAACTTCTAATTACTACTTAACTACTCTAACACCTACTGATTCGCCAAAAACAGTCAGACGATTATTAGTCAACCACTTGTGAATGGTCAACCGTAAAAGTCAAACAGCTTAAGGCAAATGCTTCCGTGGAATACAGTGTTTCCCCGGGTCGTAATGTCCCAACGAGGTTGTGATGGTATTAAAAACGAATCTGTGATTAGTGAATGTGAACAGGAAAGGTATAAGTGTGTGTGTGTGTGATTACACTAAGGTTTTATAACTTAAATAAACTATGGTAAACTATTTTAATGAATACGTGAAACCTAGATATCTAAAACGTTAAAACGTACACCAATTTAAAATCAGACGCGACTGTGTACTGAGAAAAAGGTGAGTTTTAAGAAAAATAAACTACAAGGGTTAAAAATGAAAATCCTATAAACTTAAACTTAAAAGAAAATTAAATTAAAAAGAAAATTATTTTTTAGATTATTTTATTATTTATTATAAATTATTTAATTAAAAACTATTTAACTATTTAATTAAAACTAATATAATTAAAACTAAAAATTATAAATACTGCAAATTAAACTAAAAACTTGTAAAAATAATTTTTAAAACTTAAAATGAACTTGAAGAAAGTATAAAAAATGAAAATAAATATTTTTGTCTTTTTATGAATTTTCTATTAATTAAAAACTATTTATATTAATTAAACTAATTAAACTATTTTAAATTACAAATAATACTAAATTAACTTAGAAAATTATGAGAAAATTTATAAAACTATTTTATAACTTATAAAAGCTATAAAAAATATAAAAACAAGGTATTACCTTTTAAAAATTAATTATGCTATTTATAACTTACTTATTAATTAATTATTAATAAAACTATTATTAATTCTAATAAATACTAAATTACAAAATAAAAATCTGAGAAAATTATTAAAATTACTTTAACCTAAGAGGAAATTATTAAAAATATAAAATTACAAATTACTTAATAAAAATCTAAAAATGAAAATTAAAATTAAATTAAATTAAATAGAAACTATCACTTATTTTTATGTTGTCTTTTCTGGATTTTTCTTTTATAAAACTATATTATACTTAAAAATAAACAACTTTTGCAAAAACAACTAATTTATAGCTTAATAATAAGCACTGTGGAAGCTTATTGCTACCACAGTTGACTTTTGTTGACTGAAAAGGCAAATAAGCTCAAATGAGCTTATGAGGGACCCACTATGGCGTATTCTGATCCTAATAAGTGTTTTGGACTTGTCTAAGCTCAATTTTACCAAATAAGCTCAGTAGATAAGCTAATAGGAAAAAATAAGCTATTCCAAAACTCAAATTCAACACAGAATGGGGACAAAGTTTATTGCATATTCTAGGTGGGGTCCACTGAGGTTCAGGTCAAACAAATGGTCAATCATAAAAGTATACTAGGAGGGGGGTTGGATGGAACAAGAATTGAGGTCTGGGTCCCACTGAGGTGGTCACAAATCACCACCAAAGTGGTGGTGATGGGACTGTGGTCTGATGCACAGGGGAGGTTCTTCCCCTGCAACCTACTTTGGAGGTCTGTGGGACCCAGAACAAAAATCTTAAAATTATAACAACTATGGGAAATTGAAGATGAGCTGGTAGACTATAAATCCACAGAAGCTCAAAGCCTAAATCCTTCTACTAAATTTTAAACAATTCCTACTAATTTTGATTTTTTCTGAGAATGGAACTTTTGACTTTTTCTATTGAACTCACAAATTGACTTTTGTGAACTTTGGTGCTAGTTTTCTGATTAATTAAGCTATCTTAAGATATAATAGAACTAACTAAGGCTAACTTACCTACTTATGAAGAGATTTGAAAGGGTTTGGGGTCCAAAGTCTTTGACAGTTGACTGTGGGAGTGGATAATATGTGATTTTGACTTTTGACAAAAGAGTAACAGGTATTATGTATTTGTATGACTTAATATGACCTAAGGTGACTTAGTTAAACAAAGATTAACAACAAAAACTTACTAGAACCTTGTGAAAACCCCTGAACCAAACAGTCCTTAAAGAAAGTGAATATGAGAATTTTAAGGTTAAACACTAATTTAAATCATTACACTTATTTATAAAGACTTATTATGATGTAGAAAACTTATTGAAACTCAAAAACAACAACAATAACAACCAATACTACTAAATCACCAAGATGCTAATTTGACTGTCACATGACCAAATGAGCACTAGTGATTTCTACAATACAACCACCAACTTAAAAGCTATATTATCAAATAATAATAACAATGAAACATAAAGTTACAGAAATACAAGCAATTAAAAAGCTAACACAATAAAGTACTAATATGAACACAAGCTTACAAAGTGAAGTCCAAGTGATCAACTGAGAACCAAGGAACCAAGGTCTGTGTATCTTTCCTAAAGCTCACCAATGAGCACTACAACCAGTGCAATCCAAAATTCCCTAAGCTCCAAGCTTCTTGATCTGTTTCCTTTGATTTTTTTATTTTTTTTTCTATTTAATTGATTATTTTTGGAATTTTTTTCTTTTATGAACTGAACAACAAAGTAAGGTTTTCTAAAACTTTTTCAAGCTTTGTCAGAGCTTATTAAAGCTTATGAATTAACTTAACAACAACTAACAATAACAGTTGAGCTTTTTGTGATTTTTGAAATAAAGAAAAATTGCATAATCTGAGATACACAATGAAACTTGAAATTGATGATTACTAAAGTTTAAGTTACAATAAGATAACAGGATACAAGCTTTTGAAATTGAAAATTACAACTATTTTGGAGTTTTTACTAACTACGGTTATACTAATCCTAAATTACACTAATAATTCTTCACCACTGCCTTTCCTTCCTTTTGTAGAGACTTTAGAGGTTTTGTGGGACCCACTTGTCATTTCCCACCAATCCCCAGCCGTTGGATTGGTCTGAGTAATCCACACCGTTTAAATAACTTTTTGGCGCCAAAGTCATGGGGTCAGTATGGGGTACTGTGTATTGCGTGGTGATGTTTTCAAGGGCTTGGAAGGTTGTGGAGGTGGAGGGGAGTGGGTAGGCAAGTGGGGGTTGAGGTGGAAGGCCAGGTGGAGGGTGGTATGGTGGAGCAGTGGTGGTGGTATGGTTTGGGAGGGAAGGTGGTATGGGAGAAGTGGTGTTTGACCGGGGTGTTGACCCCGTTTATTATTAAAGTGGGAATGGATTGGGCTGGTGGATGGGCTTGGACAAAAGGGTAGGGTGGGCTTGGTGTGTTTGTAGTTTGGATTGGTTTTGTGTTATAATAAAACATAGGGTCCGTTTGGATTTTAGTAACATAGGGACCAATTTTGTAATTTAGGAAAATTATAAGGACTGAAATTGTAAATTCCCATATGTAATCATAAGGACCTATTTTGCCATAATTGAATAGTACACGGGTATTTTTGATATATTTCATTTTTTAAATATCTGGGGACTATTTTTGCCAAACTTGCAAACTTGAGAGACCAATTATGTAAATTCACCAAACTTCACAACAAGGACCATTCCTGCAAAAGATTATTAGTACAAGTACCAAAATTGATTTTCTCAAAGTTTTTACATCCCAGGGACCATTTCTGTCAATTTGCAAAGTACAGGGACTAAACTTGTAATTTTGTGAAACTTTGCACCAAAGGACTAAATATGTAAGTTTATGATTAAAAAGGACCTTTGGTGACTTTTTCAAGTTTTTAGAATAACCAGGGACTAGTTTTGCCAATTTATGAAACTTGAGGGACTGAAACTGCCAATTATGCAAACTTTGTACGTTTTTCATCTGTTTTTTTGCATATTTTGCATTTGAAACATATAAAACACACTTCTAAGATATTTTAAGTATTTTGATGCATATTTGAGTGTTTTTGGATATTTTGCCAGTTCAGATTAGTATAAAATGATGAGTATTTAGACACTCATCAATCCCCCACACTAAACTATTGCTAGTCCCTAACAATCTTTTGAGAAAAACTTAATGGATTTGAAAAACTCTTTACCAAAAGCCATCACTTCTGGAGTAGCCAGATGTAAGAACTGTGGCACATCTGATAACCGTGTGATTTTGAGCAAACCACCAGCTGTCAACGGATTTGATTAGTCTTTACCAAAAGCCGTTTGCTTCTGGACTAGCCAACTCTTGATGGAATAGTCAACATCTTGGTGAGCTGATTACCAATTATGGTTTTTCCACTGCCTTTACCACAAGCCATAATCTTGCGGGCTAGCCAACTCATTCGCTTTATGGGATATGGCGAGTTGAGGTACCATACAATTTTTGGCAAATTGCAAGCCATAAACGGGTTTGAGTTATCTTTACCAAGAACCGTTTGCTCTTGGATTAGCCAATCCTTATGTGGGTTAGACATGGCGGACTGATAACCATTTATTGCGTTCTAAGTGAGAAAAAATTTTTAAAATTTGGGCTAAAATAGGGGTTCTTGATGGAACATGTGTTTAAATTCGTTAGAATAACGAATCTCCCCCCACACTTAGAACTGAATATTGTCCTCAATATTCAAAGTACCGGGTGTAAAACCGAACTTAGAACGTAAGAAGGAAATATTACTAGCCATTATTTTATGTGTATATACATACATATATTTTTTTAGATAAAACTTCTTAAATAGAAGCTATAACTATATTTACATTTTTTTTTTTTTTTTTAGAGATTTTTACATATATACATCATGTGGGTTAGTATTTCCCCCACACTTAGGGTGAAAACCCTAATGCATGCTATTGTTTTTATTTACCGAGTCGCTAGCTTGACTCGACCCCGAATTCATTTGTCCATGGGGAAGTAAGTGGAAGAGACAATCTCAATCGGACTTTCATTCAAGACGTTTGGATAAACATTTGAAGCACGTGAAAGTTCCACACCGATGAGATAAGTACCCGGCTCATAATTTATAAATGAGAATGCCGGGGTCAAAGATAATGTCTTCATTCCCGAAGGAGTGAAGAACAGGATAAGGAACAGGATATTTGAAGAAAAGAAAGAAGGTCATGATGAATATCATGATTAACTCCTCATCTTCAATAGGAGAATTCATTGTTTCATTAATCTCCTCTTTTAAGCTCGTTTGATCAAGACATATTATGGGTATGTCTAGATCAAAATAAAAGTTATCATACTCCGGTGGAGATATGATATGAGTGAGTTCACCGGAGAACTCCTCAAAGGTGAATGATTCGTATTCGGGATTGATTTGAGTGAGTTCATTGGGGAACTCCTCAAAAGTAAATGATTCATAAACGGGAAGAGAATTATAAGAATGAGAAGTGGTGATACCACTTATCTTCTCTTCCGTTTGATCAAAATGGAACGTTTGCAATTCCGGAATAGAATCATTGATCAAAATCTCACTATCCTTGACGGGAATAGGAGATGAAATAGGCTTTTCATTAAAAGCCTCAATTCTAGAAATGAGAAGATTAGCATTTAATAATGTAAGACGAAGAGCTTCGTCTTGGATTATTTCTTCCTCATTCTCTTCTTCTGAATTGACAAGCTCAGAAGGTAATTCCCCCACATAACTTATGTCTCCACAAGATAAAGAATAGTTCTCATCATAATTAGAGAACATCTCAATATGATCATTTGGAAAGACAAGAGGGGGAGGGATATCACACATATGTTCAAGAATTCCCTGTGACTTACTTGGGATTGAGACAAGGTTCTCAACACTAGACTTTATGAATTCGTCCGATTCCTTTGCAGGAACAGTGTCAAGATGCTCGTCCCCAATGCTCAGAGAGTGAGTGGGAACCTCGGGTGTGATAACAGTAGACTCAGGGAGTTGAGAAGGACTAGCAGTAATGGATTCTACAAGTTCCATTATTTCTACTGCTGGTGATTCAGTTATATTCATTTCTCCCTGTATTTCTACTGAAGTAGCTTCAACTGAAGTTGAATCAAAAGGTTCCTCAGATACCTTTGGGATTGGAACAAGTTCATTTATTTCCTTAAGAGGAGTTACTTTGAATTGCTTGTCCCCCATTATTAAGATATCTGAAGGGTCATTTGAGTTTTTGTCTTCAATTGGTTCATCCTCGTCACTTATATCCTCAAGATGTAATGAGTTAACAAGAGGTTTTTGTTTCTTAAGAATTAGATCCCTAAGAGTGTTTATTCCATCTTGAATGGTTTTGTTGACTTGACTTTGAGCCAAAATCATTTTAATCAATTCAGCTTTAGCTAACTCGTCCTGAGGAAGTGGTTGAGGGTTTGTGTACTGTGAAGGCTGGTTAGAACCAAATTCATGATTGTTACAAGGAACCTGTTCATAGACAAACTGATTCTTAGTTTGACAATCAGAGCCATAGTGAGGGCCTCCACAATACTCACAACAGTTGAACTGATGTGGCTGTGAGTCGTATGTGTTTAAGTCATAATTGTTATCAGGGACCTGCTCATAGACAAGCGTGTTTCCTGATTGACAATCTAAACTGTAATGTGAACCACCACAATACTCACAACAGTTAAACTGCTGAGTCTCATGGTGTGGAAGCTGGTGGAATGAATCAGTCATGTCAGGGTAGGAATAGGGATTCTGGTTATAGACAGACCCGTTTCCTGACTCTACCATGCCACAACTGGGGCAATTACCACCATTATAAGGATTACCACAACATTGACAGACAAGAGGGTGAGAATAAGACATAGAAAGAATCAAAGGGTTTAGGGGATGAGAAATGAAGAATCAAATAGGTAGGAGTGTAAAGGTGAATATTTTTGGTATTTTTGAAAATTTTTGTAGTAATAATAATAAGGAAAATATTTTTGGGTTTTTGTGTTCGTTGAAAACTGATTTAAAATGTTTTCGGGAACTGTTTTTGGTTTTTATATGATAATAATATGAACAAGGACGGATAAATGTACAATGAGCGTGTATTCAGGTTCACTAATACGCAAAATCGTTTAGAATAAGCGCACAACCTCCCCGGCAGCGGCGCCAAATTTTGATTCGCCAAAAACAGTCAGACGATTATTAGTCAACCACTTGTGAATGGTCAACCGTAAAAGTCAAACAGCTTAAGGCAAATGCTTCCGTGGAATACAGTGTTTCCCCGGGTCGTAATGTCCCAACGAGGTTGTGATGGTATTAAAAACGAATCTGTGATTAGTGAATGTGAACAGGAAAGGTATAAGTGTGTGTGTGTGTGTGTGTGATTACACTAAGGTTTTATAACTTAAATAAACTATGGTAAACTATTTTAATGATTACGTGAAGCCTAGATATCTAAAACGTTGAAACGTACACCAATTTAAAATCAGACGCGACTGTGTACTGAGAAAAATGTGAGTTTTAAGAAAAATAAACTACAAGGGTTAAAAATGAAAATCCTATAAACTTAAACTTAAAAGAAAATTAAATTAAAAAGAAAATTATTTATTAGATTATTTTATTATTTATTATAAATTATTTAATTAAAAACTATTTAACTATTTAATTAAAACTAATTTAATTAAAACTAAAAATTATAAATACTACAAATTAAACTAAAAAATTGTAAAAATAATTTTTAAAACTTAAAATGAACTTGAAGAAAGTATAAAAAATGAAAATAAATATTTTTGTCTTTTTATGAATTTTTTATTAATTAAAAACTATTTATATTAATTAAACTAATTAAACTATTTTAAATTACAAATAATACTAAATTAACTTAGAAAATTATGAGAAAATTTATAAAACTATTTATAACTTATAAAAGCTATAAAAAATATAAAAACTAGGTATTACCCAATAAAAATTAATTATGCTATTTATAACTTACTTATTAATTAATTATTAATAAAACTATTATTAATTCTAATAAATACTAAATTACAAAATAAAAATCTGAGAAAATTATTAAAATTACTTTAACCTAAGAGGAAATTATTAAAAATATAAAATTACAAATTACTTAATAAAAATCTAAAAATGAAAATTAAAATTAAATTAAATTAAATAGAAACTATCACTTATTTTTATGTTGTCTTTTCTGGATTTTTCTTTTATAAAACTATATTATACTTAAAAATAAACAACTTTTGCAAAAACAACTAATTTATAGCTTAATAATAAGCACTGTGGAAGCTTATTGCTACCACAGTTGACTTTTGTTGACTGAAAAGGCAAATAAGCTCAAATGAGCTTATGAGGGACCCACTATGGCTTATTCTGATCCTAATAAGTGTTTTGGACTTGTCTAAACTCAATTTTACCAAATAAGCTCAGTAGATAAGCTAATAGGAAAAAATAAGCTATTCCAAAACTCAAATTCAACACAGAATGGGGACAAAGTTTATTGCTTATTCTAGGTGGGGTCCACTGAGGTTCAGGTCAAACAAATGGTCAATCATAAAAGTATACTAGGAGGGGGGTTGGATGGAACAAGAATTGAGGTCTGGGGCCCACTGAGGTGGTCACAAATCACCACCAAAGTGGTGGTGATGGGACTGTGGTCTGATGCACAGGGGAGGTTCTTCCCCTGCAACCTACTTTGGAGGTCTGTGGGACCCAGAACAAAAATCTTAAAATTATAACAACTATGGGAAATTGAAGATGAGCTGGTAGACTATAAATCCACATAAGCTCAAAGCCTAAATCCTTCTACTAAATTTTAAACAATTCCTACTAATTTTGGTTTTTACTGAGAATGGAACTTTTGACTTTTTCTATTGAACTCACAAATTGACTTTTGTGAACTTTGGTGCTAGTTTTCTGATTAATTAAGCTATCTTAAGATATAATAGAACTAACTAAGGCTAACTTACCTACTTATGAAGAGATTTGAAAGGGTTTGGGGTCCAAAGTCTTTGACAGTTGACTGTGGGAGTGGATAATATGTGATTTTGACTTTTGACAAAAGAGTAACAGGTATTATGTATTTGTATGACTTAATATGACCTAAGGTGACTTAGTTAAACAAAGATTAACAACAAAAACTTACTAGAACCTTGTGAAAACCCCTGAACCAAACAGTCCTTAAAGAAAGTGAATATGAGAATTTTAAGGTTAAACACTAATTTAAATCATTACACTTATTTATAAAGACTTATTATGATGTAGAAAACTTATTGAAACTCAAAAACAACAACAATAACAACCAATACTACTAAATCACCAAGATGCTAATTTGACTGTCACATGACCAAATGAGCACTAGTGATTTCTACAATACAACCACCAACTTAAAAGCTATATTATCAAATAATAATAACAATGAAACATAAAGTTACAGAAATACAAGCAATTAAAAAGCTAACACAATAAAGTACTAATATGAACACAAGCTTACAAAGTGAAGTCCAAGTGATCAACTGAGAACCAAGGAACCAAGGTCTGTGTATCTTTCCTAAAGCTCACCAATGAGCACTACAACCAGTGCAATCCAAAATTCCCTAAGCTCCAAGCTTCTTGATCTGTTTCCTTTGATTTTTTTATTTTTTTTTTCTATTTAATTGATTATTTTTGGAATTTTTTTCTTTTATGAACTGAACAACAAAGTAAGGTTTTCTAAAACTTTTTCAAGCTTTGTCAGAGCTTATTAAAGCTTATGAATTAACTTAACAACAACTAACAATAACAGTTGAGCTTTTTGTGATTTTTGAAATAAAGAAAAATTGCATAATCTGAGATACACAATGAAACTTGAAATTGATGATTACTAAAGTTTAAGTTACAATAAGATAACAGGATACAAGCTTTTGAAATTGAAAATTACAACTATTTTGGAGTTTTTACTAACTACGGTTATACTAATCCTAAATTACACTAATAATTCTTCACCACTGCCTTTCCTTCCTTTTGTAGAGACTTTAGAGGTTTTGTGGGACCCACTTGTCATTTCCCACCAATTCCCAGCCGTTGGATTGGTCTGAGTAATCCACACCGTTTAAATAACTTTTTGGCGCCAAAGTCATGGGGTCAGTATGGGGTACTGTGTATTGCGTGGTGATGTTTTCAAGGGCTTGGAAGGTTGTGGAGGTGGAGGGGAGTGGGTAGGCAAGTGGGGGTTGAGGTGGAAGGCCAGGTGGAGGGTGGTATGGTGGAGCAGTGGTGGTGGTATGGTTTGGGAGGGAAGGTGGTATGGGAGAAGTGGTGTTTGACCGGGGTGTTGACCCCGTTTATTATTAAAGTGGGAATGGATTGGGCTGGTGGATGGGCTTGGACAAAAGGGTAGGGTGGGCTTGGTGTGTTTGTAGTTTGGATTAGTTTTGTGTTATAATTAAACATAGGGTCCGTTTGGATTTTAGTAACATAGGGACCAATTTTGTAATTTAGGAAAATTATAAGGACTGAAATTGTAAATTTCCATATGTAATCATAAGGACCTATTTTGCCATAATTGAATAATACACGGGTATTTTTGATATATTTCATTTTTTAAATATCCGGGGACTATTTTTGCCAAACTTGCAAACTTGAGGGACCAATTATGTAAATTCACCAAACTTCACAACAAGGACCATTCCTGCAAAAGATTATTAGTACAAGTACCAAAATTGATTTTCTCAAAGTTTTTACATCCCAGGGACCATTTCTGTCAATTTGCAAAGTACAGGGACTAAACTTGTAATTTTGTGAAACTTTGCACCAAAGGACTAAATATGTAAGTTTATGATTAAAAAGGACCTTTGGTGACTTTTTCAAGTTTTTAGAATAACCAGGGACTAGTTTTGCCAATTTATGAAACTTGAGGGACTGAAACTGCCAATTATGCAAACTTTGTACGTTTTTCATCTGTTTTTTTGCATATTTTGCATTTGAAACATATAAAACACACTTCTAAGATATTTTAAGTATTTTGATGCATATTTGAGTGTTTTTGGATGTTTTGGCAGTTCAGATTAGTATAAAATGATGAGTATTTAGACACTCATCACCTACTGACTCCCTTCTTTCTTTCTTCTTTTTGAGTTATAAAGGCCTTGGGGAGTTCCTCAGCATTTCCCACTTCTGTTGTGAACCATTGGATGAGTTAAACCAATCCCAGCCTTTGAATCTCCATTTGGTGCCAAAAATCTCATGTGGCAGTTGGAGTTGCTTGGAGTGAATCAAGGATAATTAATGCATCTTGGATCATAGCTGAGGTCAAGGAGACATGGAGTGGTGTTGGTGAGGTGGAGGTGAGGGCTTATGGAGTGTGGCAGAAGATTAGCAGCCAAGTGGGAGGGGATGAGGTAGAAGTCAAAGTGGGAGTTTAACCCTGGGAATAAATAAAAACGGGGTTAGGTTTTTTTTTTTATTATTTGTGTTTGGGCTGGATGGGTGGATTGGACCAAGGTGTTAGTGGATTGGATTTGTTGTTGGGGTGGATTATATCCAAGGGTCCAATTGGTGTAGTTTAAACATAAGGACCAATTGTGCAATTATTCTGTGTTTGAGAGGCTGATTTGGGTGACTTTCCAAACTTGTTACAAGGGCCTTTCCTACCATATATCAATAGTCCAAGGTTAGAAATTACAATTTTTCACTTTTGGTCCTTCAGGGACCAAATTTGCCAATTGTTGAAACTTGAGGGACTAATTATGAAAATCATTCAAACTTTACACCAAGGGACCATTTGTGTCACTTTTTAAATTCCCAAGGACCAATGTTGACTTTTTCTTCCAAAACATTCCACCAGGGACCAAATCTGCCAATTTCTGAAGTTCAGGGACCAAACTTATACAATTTCTAAAACTTTCACCCAGGAACCCTTTTTTGATAAATTTTCACTTGTAAAGGACTTGGATTAACTTTTCTTTCAAAATTAATGCTCAGGGACTAATTTTGCCAATTTTTAAAAGTTGGGGGACTGAAACTGCCAATTATGCAAACTTTGTTCGTTTTTCATCTGTTTTTACTCATTTTGCATCTGAAACATATAAAACACAATTTTGGGATATTTTCAGTATTTTGATGCATTTTTGAGTGTTTTTAAATGTTTTGCAGCTCAAATTTGACAAAAAATGATGAGTGTTTGAGCACTCATCACCCTTCTTAAGGGCATAGGTTAGAAAAACCCTTGTAAATAACTCATGTAATATATATGGTTACAAATATATCAATATTAATATAATGGTCTAATATATTTTATATACAACTATTTAGGATCATATAAGGATTTAACATGTTACCCAATTTTTTCGTGTCTAACCCATCCCACCTTCTTTGTTTTTACGTGATAGTTTATTACGTTTTGATATGGCTAACAAACATTTTTTAGGGTATAAAAGTAGCAAATGGTTTATGCTTAATCCCACGTTCGAACCTTGGGAGAAAATTACTTCCCTTGTGACCACAAAGGTTCATCCGCGATGACTCAAGGGCAATCCAAAAAGGGTAGTAATCGCCCTTGGATTAGTAGGCTCGCAATGTCGAGCTAGAAACCCATGTAATATAATCTTATATTCTTGTTAAAAAAAATCTCTAAATTAGCCACTCTGAAGCAACTGAAGCAAGTCCGACCATTATATTTTGTGTTGTTATCTAATATACCATAAATTGTTAAAAACAAATTTTGTAGGTGTCACACCTCGCCAAGGCGGAAACGCGAGTGCAACATCATGGATATCATCACAACACATGGTGTACATATAGAGAATTTCTACATGCAAATAAATAGAGCAAAGGACAGACACACAGAGTCGTAACAATACCCCAAAAGAAAATAACAAAGCAAAACTCCAAAGGTGTCGTTATTAAAACATAAAGTACTGACCAAATGAAAACCAAAGTATCATGTTCAAAATCCCAAAACAATTCGTAATCCAAACATAAAAGATAAAACCATTTCCAATGCAACTAAGGTCTCGACTAGTCGCTTCCTTCTATATTATCCTAATGACGCTCACCTGAAAATGATGCTTAAAAATGTCAACATAAAGTTGGTGAGGTTCATAGGTTTAAGACACAAAATATCTCTCATTCCGATAAGTATACTGTGATTATAAAACATAGCAGGACAATATAGATAGTTATCATACAAGCTAGCATGTAATCGTAACCAACCAACCAACAAACGGGACGGAACGTGCCAACGATCCAAATATTATATCAAACATCAATTGGGACGGAACGTGCCCACGATCCAAGTTCACACTAACGGGTAATCATTACCCTAAGATCGGACCACACAAAATAATAGTGGGTAAAGTTACTACCCTCCAATTGGATCGCAAAAACGGACAATGGGAGCATAGCTACCCTCCAATTGGACCACACATAAAAGCCACACAAAAATACCATAACATTCAACATGCATACAATGACCACTTACAAGTCTAAGCACTTATTAAACCACATAATCATAGCAACTTAAAACTTATTTCAACACAAGCATCATTCCCATTCCAAGTTTAAAACAAAGAAAAATGGGACTATGAAACTCACCTGAATCTTTGCAGCTTCCAATACAATAATCACAAATCTAAACAAACAAAATAGGATCACATTACACGCAACCAAGCCAAAAGCTTAAGTCCATGTAACACACATATGATGGATTTCTAAGGGTTATATTAACCGTCATGGGTCACCTAGACTCCATACTAAATGCCACCAATCACTTATACTCACTAAATCTCTTGTATACACTTTATCAGAAAACGCAGATTTTTGGGGTGCTTCTACCCACATAAAATCATGACAAAATAAACTCCACAACTCGCACCAAAAATTCATTATGGTCTATTATGAGTATAAAATCTACTCCCAGAAGGCCATTGACTCCTCCTAAACCAACCAGTCAACCGGGTGCAGTTGATAGGCCCACCTAGGAGGGAGTGCAAGTATTAAATCTATTGAAGTACAGGGAAATCCCCTGGTCGTTAAGTCCCAACGAGATTGAATTTGTATTTGTAAACGTTTTTGGGAATGAATGGTACTGAGGACAGTAACCAAAGATGAAGTGGGTTTGATTTACACTACTAAAATTACTTGGATAACAATATATAACAAGCACATTAAATAGATATGTATACACATAAGCAAATTGCAAATCAGAAATGCTTACAGACAGAGAAAAAGGTGAGTTTTAAACAATTTAAAACTACAGGGGGTGCAAATGAAAATTTTACAAACTTAATTTTTAAAAGAAAATTAAATTAAAAAAGAAAATTATTTTTTTGATTATTTTATTATTTAATATTAATTATTTAAATAAACACTATTTAACTATTTAATTAAAACTACATAACTTAAAAACTTAATAATACAAATTTAAACTAGAAAATTGCAAAATTAATTTTTAAAATTCTAAAATGACTTAAAATAAATTTAAAAACTAAAAATACCTATTTTTGTCTTTTTGTGGATTTTCTATTAATTAAATACTAATAACATTAATTAAACTATTTAAATTAATTTAAATTACTAATAATACTAAAAATGGCTTAGAAAATTATAGAAAAATTTATAAATCTAATTGACCATTACAGGAATCCTAAAAATTATAAAAAGTTTATAAAAATTATATTTAGACTATTTTACTAATTATTAACTTAATTATTAATTAAAATCTAATTTAACTAAATTAATTAAGAAAATTAGAAAATGAATAGTAGTAATTAAGAAATTATTTTCTAAAAATACTAAATGATTTGTAAAACCTAGGAAAAATATTAAAAGGTACTGTTGTTATCTAAAAATTAATAAAACTATTTAATTACTAATATTACTTAATTATTTAATTAAAATAATATTAATTCTAATAATTACTAAATCAAAAGAGAAAAATTACTGAAAATACTTTAAGATGAAATAAAATTAAGAAAAATATACAAATGATGAAGTGCTTAATAATAAGCTGAAAAGAAAAATTAAAAAGATAAATCCTATTAAATAGAAGCTATCACTATTTTTAAAGTTGGTTTTGGTTGGTTTTTCTTTTTGACAGATGATTATAAGCTAAAAATAAACAACTTTTATGAAACCACTTTTGTTATAGCTTATTAATAAGCTATGTGCACCCCCTTTGTGCTTAACAGTTGGATTGTTAGCTTATTAGGACTTATGGACTTTTGAAAAAGCTATCAAATGAACTAATAAGCCAAAACAGATGAATATCAACTTGAAATAAGGTAAAAGGCACAAATAAGCACACTGAATAAGCTATGGCAACCAAATAAGCACTTATACAAAACACTAGGCCAAAACAGACCAAACACAGGGACTTTTGGACCTCTGTGGGGTCCACAGAAGTCAAGGGGGTCCAAACTAAGCTTCGAACCTTGAAGTTGACCTGGTCAGCTCTGGAATAAGCCAATAAGCTAGGCTTATGGCTTATTATTAAGTACTGGGTGGGGCATGGAATAGATGGCTAAACAATGAGTCACTCAGTATGAAGGGTGAAATGGACAAACTTAATGAGACTAGCAGCCCTACTAAATAAGCTACAAACTAAGAAATAAGCCCTGAAACTTGGAGATGAGCTTATTGGCTTTCCAAAAAGCTAAGAAGCATATGATGGGGCCCACTAATGAACTAGCTATGGTCTATTGAAGTTGGTGGTTGTATACTGAGCACTCAGTATACAAAGGCAAAATAAGCAATCTTCCAAGACAAAATAAGCTATGCTAATGAGAACTGAGATCCAATTTTATTCAAGATCTTAAAAAATAGGCTGAGAAGCTTTCCAAAAAACTAAAAATCAAGATCTAATGTTTTGGTTTGCACCCTGGACGGGGGTTTGAAAGTTTGACCAAATGCACAAAGTGCCCTGGTGCAAAAACAGAACTTGCCCTGCAGGCTTAAATAAGCTATTGCACAAGCTTGAATAAAATTCACAAAATTAAGCTGATTATGGGGGTTTGAAAGTTAAGCTAACACACTAAGACTTGTGAAAAGTTCAAGGTCCCAATCCAATCACAAAAATCACAACAATTCTTTCCATTTTTGGTTTTCTAAAAACACAATGAATTTTTACTTTTTGATTTTTGCTTTCTGTTGACTAAATTGAACTTGAATCTTGATTTTATGACTGAAATTGATTTAATAAGCTACGTTAAGGCCAAAATAAGCTAGACCACTCACTTGTGAAAGGAAATGGAGCATATGTCACTCTTTAACCAACACAGAGGGTTAATTTGACCTAATGCTAAGTGATTTTGACTTTTTTATGAACAATGCCTGTGTTTAAGTGTTGTTCTGAGTTAATGTGACACTAAGGTACTTGTGTGAATAAGAAACAACAACAAGAAAAGGCCTGATCACAGAGAAACAGATAAAGCCAAACACTACTTATGTAAGACAGATTTGAAGAAACTATAGCAAATAAAGATCTAAGCATAAGATACTGATTAAAAATACTCTAATAAGCTATAAGCAATCTAAAGAAACACAAATAAGCAATCACTGAACAAGTTTACACTATAAAGAGTAGAAATGAGAATTTGGCTTACAAATGCCTTCCAGCTTATACACAAGGACCAAGGACCACAAACCACTACCTATAGGCCCTCCACAGAACCACTAACCCAGGGCAATCCAAAATTCACCCTGCTCCAGCTTGAATCACCATGATACCTGAATTTTGACTTTCATTGACTTTTTTTGGTATTTTTGATTTTTTATAACTAAACTGATTTTAAGGATTACTAATAGCTTTTTTAAGCTATATGGGAGCTTATGTGAGCCTAGGAGTCCAAAACATTAAACAGAAACAACAATTAAGCTAATGAGAATTTTTGAAATAAAAGTGAAATTGCATAAACTGAGACAAATACTGAAACTTGAAATTTATTACTGAAAAGAGTTGAGATTACACTTGAATTAACTAGTACAATGCTTAAAAGCTTGAGATTTGACTGAGAATACAAGTTACAAACTAAACGAGACACTAAACTAAAAATTATACTACTACTTCTTCTTTGATGCCTCTTTCTCTTTTATAGCTGAGGATTAGGGTTTGGGACCCTTTTCTGATCATATCCCACTACCCTTGGATCTCTGAGATGCACCCTAGACTGTACACGTGTTTTGGCGCCAAAATGGAGACAGAGCAAATTGCTTCTGTTGCGTGTAATATGGGGGCATTTATTGTGGAGGTGATGTTAGGTGAAGGTGGTGGGGTGGTGATGATGAATTTGCAAGTGGTGGTGAAACCATGTGAGGTGGAGGGTGGTATTGGCTGTGGTGGTATTGGAGGGAAGTGTGAGGGAGAAGGGTGGTTTGACCGGGTTTGACCCTGGTATTTAATACCAGGGCGGGTTGGTTTGTATTTGGGCTTAGGGTGTAGTGGGCTGGTGATGGTTGTGTTGTTTATGGATTTGGATTTTTGGGTTTATATAATACAAAGGGTCCGTTTGATTTGGTTTTAATAACAAGGACCAATTGTGAAATTTGCTGAAAGTTGAGGGGCTGGTTTCATAATTTTCCCAAAGTACTCACAAGGGTATTTCTTGCCAAGTATGAATAGTACAGGGTCCCATGTTGATTTTTCACATTTAAAATTCCCAAGGACTAAATCTGCCATCTTTTGAAACTTGAGGGACCAGTCATGCAACTTTGCCCAACTTTCCACTTCAAGGACCATTCCTGCCAAAGATTAGTAGCACAAGGACCAAATTTTATTTTTCTCAAAGTTTTTACATCCTAGGGACCATTTTTGTCAATTTTGCAAAGTTGAGGGACTAAACTTGTAATTTTGTGAAACTTTACACCAAAGGACTTTATATGTTTATTTGTGATTCAAAGGGACCTTTGGTGACTTTTTCATGTTTTAGAATAACCAGGGACTAGTTTTGACAAGTTTTGAAAGTTGAGGGACCAAAACTGCCAATTATGCAAACTTTGTTCATATTTCATCCGTTTTTGATCATTTTGCATCTGAAACATATAAAACACAATTCTGGGATATTTTCAGTATTTTGATGCATATTTGAGTGTTTTTGGATGTTTTGGCAGCTCAGATTAGGTAAAAATGATGAGTACTTCCACACTCATCAGCCATGCACTAAAAACACACACAAGTACTCATAAGAAAACCAAACATAAAAACTATCCTGATTCGGATCTGCACATGCACCAAAAATTTTTGACCTAAGAATCATACTTGCGCAACTTATTAACGTCTAGCCTTCTCGTGGAAGTTAAAGGGCATATAGAATTCAACTTCCCCAGAAGGGGTACCCCTAATTACACTTTAAAACCCACGTTTGACCTCTTTACTTTTACCCCAAATCTGTCCCGGTTTAACAGTTTTGACACCTTTACTCGCAAAAATCATTAGACTGACCTCCCGACCTGGAAATCGATCGTGGCCGGACTTTTTGGAAAGTAGGTGATGAGTGTGTAAATAATCATCATTTTTTGTCAATCTGAACTGCAAAAACATTTAAAAACACTCAGAAATGCATCAAAATACAGAAAATATCCCAGGATTGTGTTTTATATGTTTCAGATGCAAATGATTGAAAATAGATGAAAAACGAACAAAGTTTGCATAATTAGCAGTTTCAGTCTCTCAATTTTCAAAACTTGTCAAAATTAGTCCCTGAACATTTTTTTTGAAAGATAAGTCAACCCAAGTCCTTTAAAAGTCAAAAGTTATCAAAAATAGTCTTTGGGTAAAAAGTTTCAAAAGTTTACAAGATTGGTCCCTGCAGTTTCTAAATTGGCAAAAATAGTCCCTGGGATTTCAAATTTTGGAATTTATCATTTATGGTCCTTTGGTTACTCATCTTGGCAAGATTGGTCCTTGGGTGAAGAGTTTGGATAAATTGCTTGTTTGGTCCCTGAAGTTTCAGAATTGGCAATTTTGGTCCCCGGATATTTAATTTTAGGAATTCTACATCGAAGGTCCGTGGGTAATTAAATATTGGCATTAATGGTCCTTGGTTTAAATTATGGAAGTTCGGCAGATTTGGTCCCTCACTTTCATCAAAATATAAGATTGGTCCTTGTGATTATCTATCTACAACCAAATGGACCCTTTCTTACTTCCAATCCAAAAGTAAACCCAACCAATCCACCTTATATCTCCCAAAAGCCCACAATCCCCTAGCCCAATCTGTTCTCCAGCCCACCTTACACCCTAATAATAAAACCTCCAGTCAAACCCCTTTGACCACTCCATCTCCCACCTCTTCAGGTTCCCTGCTGCTACTCCTGCCAAACCTACACCATCATCACCCCTACCTTTTTCCACATTTCACTCACCTTCCCACACTCCTGTTCCCTACAACCCCCCTCCTCATTTATTACTTCCACCAACCAAACCAACCCCACTAAAACTGCCTATCTCTATTTTCCCGCCAAGACTTCATCAACGGCCAAGATGAAAATCACTAATCCAATGGTTTAAAATAAATGTGGGAAAGAACCAATGGACCCTCTGGAAGGATATAAAAGAAAAAAAAAAGAAGCAGAGAGAAGAGTAGTAGGAGTTAATAGATTTTAATAGTTAGTAGTTTTAGTTTTTAGTGTAAATTAGGATCGGATTTAGTATAAACTAGTGTAATCTTTCTAAATTAAGCATTGTAATCTTCTGTTTCAATGGTACAATCATTTTTAAATTAATGCATTTCAGTTTCTTTATCTATGATCCTTCACAGTTAAGTTTTATTTTCAAATTTAAAATTCTTGTATGTTGAATTAGATACCCTAAGCTTTCACAGGCTTGAGTTCTGGGAACATAACTTATCTTAGCTTTTCATAGCTATTGGTGGGTTATACCTTTCCTTGGCATTGTTTAATTCTCAAATGCTCAAAATTCTCAATTGGTCAATGAAAGTCAACAAGCTGTTACAAGAGTGATAAGCCAATTAGGAAGGAGCTTGGGGGTTGTTATGCTCTTGTGTGACAACAAGGCAGAGTTGCATACATTGGTCCACTTTGTATTCTGAGCCTGCATCATTTGTAAGGCACCTATATATAATTTGTATTAATAAGCCATGCTTGTTGTTTGTTATTTATTCTGGTTCAGTGATGCTTAATTTATGTTAGTATAAGCATGTAAGTGAGTTTCATGGCCTAGTTATTGCAATTGCTTAATTAAAGTGCCAAAATGGATTTTAGAGGCAATGTTTGGATTAGTAGTAAAGTGGGTGATCTTGTTGTTGTTTGTTGTTAGTATAGGTTTAGACAGGTTACTTTAGGCATTGTTACCATAAGTACACCACCAAATTAGTAGTTAAAACATGTGATAGTCAAAAATCACCTCTTGGTCTCAATTCTCATTCACTGTTGGAATTTCGAGTTTGATCATCATCCAAATCAGTTCATTAGTGTTTAAGGTAGCTTAATTCATTGTCATTTTACATTATTACATCATAATCAGTAAGTAGGGATCATTAAAAGTTCATAATAGTCAAAGTTTCAAGGAAATATCAAAAGCCAAAATTGCATATTAGGAAGAAATCCAAATCTTGTAGGATTTTTAATGAGTTTTGTATTTGGATTCAAGGCCTGAGCTTTTTACATGATTAAGTCCCCCAGCTTATCTTTAGGAATCAACCTTGTGCTTATTTTTAATATTTTTCTTATTGCTTATTTAGTTGCTAAAACAGGCCTGTAGGGCATAGGTGTGCCCTGCACCAAGACTCGGCCCAAAAGTCCCATTTTCATTGAGCCATAGCTTGTACTATAATGGGCCCCACCTTCTGATTATTGGCTTATTGGAAAGCCGATAAGGTAAACTCCAAGGGTCAGGGCTTATTTTTGAGTCTAGAGCTCATTTGCTAGGGCTACATGTGCCTTGAAGTTTGTCCCAGTTCACATGTATGCTGAGGTTTCAGCTTTTGTGCCAAACTTTCATGCCCTCCCCTGACTTCATTAGTGGGTCTCAGTGGTTAAGTTTTGGTTTTTTGAAAAGCTAATAAGCTCAGCTTATTGGTTCCACCTTTACATTGGGCTTCCAACCTTCCTAGTGGGCCCTACAGACCTACAAAGTTGGCCAATTTGGCCTGTGTGGTCTGTGGTGATTTAGGATTTGCTTATTGCTTATTTCCAGCTTATTGCTTGTGGTTTTCTATTTCATTTTGCTTCTTTCAAGTTCCCATAAATCTGTTTTAGCTTGTTTATCCTTGTTGTAGCTTTTTATAAGCTTATTCATGTTCACAAAGTCCTAATAAGCTTGAACCACCCCAACTGTTAAGCAATTGTGATCCCACATTGCTTATTTTTAAGCATCTAGCCAAGTTCCTTTTTTAAAGTTTGTTATTTTAGGTATTTAAAGAGTTTTGAAAAAGAAAATCCCAAAAAAGTCCAAAATAAATTAAGTGATAGTTTCTATTTAATATTTTTAGCTTATTTTCAGCTTATTCAATAAGCAAACTTCATTTTTATAATTTTCCTAGGTTCTAGTAGTTATAAAATAATTTTAGAAAAAGTTTCATATTTTTCATTGTTCATTTGCTATTTTTCTTAATTTTAATTAGTTTAAATTAATTAATAATTAGTTTTTAATTAATAATAATTATTTAAAAAGTCTTAAAAATATATTTTCTGTTTTAAAATTAGTTTTATATTATTCTAGATTTTTCCATGTTTAAATTTTATTTTTCTAAGTTAAATTCATAATTATTTGTATTTTAGTGTAATTTAAATTAGTTTAAATATATAATAAATATTTTTTAATTAATAATAATTATATAAATAGTGTAAAAATTAATTTTCTTTTTCCAAAAATTTTCTTTTATCATTAGGATTGTAAAAATATAATTTTCATATTCATAGGTATTTTATTTCTCAAAAACTCGCGTTTTATTTTGTACGTTCACGTAAATTTTAATCAGGCGTACGCGTTTTTAGGTTTTAAACGTTTCTGGGTTTTCTAATTTCACGTTCTTGTTAATATAACTTATTTAAGCTATTTTCTTTCATATTTCAGTAGTGTAATCATTGACAACCCTTTTCTGTCCAAATTCACCCGATCACAAACCCGTTTTGATACCATCACACCTCGTCGGGACATAACGACCCGGGAAAACTCTGTATTCCACGGAGCATTGACCCTAAGCTGTTTGACCTTGTTGACCATTTACTTGGTCAATTTAGGTTGACCGTTTGGAGCCAATCAGTAGGTTCTCTGAACTACAATTTAGACTCAAGATTCATGTATTAACTCGTTACCATCTATTAAATAACTTCATTTTAATACAGCCCTACAAATCTGTCAAACCCTAACTCATTAATTCACATATTTTAAACCCAAATTCTTTCGCCAATAATCATAACATTACTAATTAATGATCACAACATGTTTTAAATCATTAAATTACAGATTGTAAGGTAAACCCTAATCCACCATATCTTTGTTACATGAATTATTAGTGAAGGTTTAATCCAAAAAGGATTTAATACATACCTTGAACTTTCGAATCTTGAACCCATGAATCACCAAGCTTCACAATATTGAAAACCCTAATTTTTTTTCCTTCCTTGCTAAAGAATCTCAACTAAATAGAGGGTTTGGGTGATTTGGTTTTGTATTTATACTACTCTAAGATAATTTTCTATAACCCTTTTAATTAGGAGTTGTAATTGGACTAAAATTGGTTTCCTTTTCCCCTAAAACTCCATATGGATCATTTTTTATTTACATATATATCTTTTTTTTTAATATTAAATATTACACTTAGAACCTTGTGTTTTACTATTTTATAAAAGCCTATACCGAAACCTAACATCTTGCGCGATAATCCTTCATTTTACGACAACTCGAATAATTATCATTTTCAAAACAAAGTTTCCAAAAATGGAATTTCCCACTTAATATTAATATAACCCATAAAACCGAATACCACGTAACTTTCTAACGCTCAAAAGCTTGAACAAAAACTCGTTACGCAGATGTCATTTTGGTTTTCAATCCCTTTCTCATCACAAAAACATTCAAGGTCATGATTTTTGAATTCAGTCCCATTATCAGTCCTGATTTGTTTGACCCTGATGTCATTTTGGTTTTCATCTTCCTGATAAAGGACATGATTGTTTCAGCAGTCTGACTCTTTTTGGTCAGGAAGTAAACCCAAGTGTATCTTGAGTATTCATCCATAATGACCAGAGTGTACTTCTCATGGTGGATTGACATAGGATTGATGGGTCCAAAGAGATCCATGTGAAGCAGGTGAAGGCAGCTAGTGATAGAGGAATTTTGTTTGGTTTTGAAGGATGCCCTGTGATGTTTTCCCTTTTCGTAGGCAGGGCAGGGTTTATCCTTTGAGAACACCAGTGATGATAAGCCAAGGACTTTGTTTTGTTTGGCAAGGTTGTTTATGTTCTTGAAATTTAGGTGGGAAAGTCTTTTATGCCAAATCCAATTGAGGGTTTCAGTGGCTTTAGCAAAAAGACATGTTCCATTCTAAGTGAGTGAGGACATATCTAAGACGTAGACATCTTGCCTCCTTGGTGCAATAAGAACAACTTCTTTGTTTGCATTGAAGATGGTGCCTTGCTTATCATCAAACTGAACTATGTACTTAGCATCACATAAGTTGACTGACACTGATCAAATTATACTTAAGACCATTAACATAGGCTATTCTAGTAAAAACTATTCCACTACAATTTACTGAACCATAACCTTTAGTGAGACAAGATGAGTTATCAGCAAATACCACCTTAGGTCCTGGTTCCTTAACATATTTGTGTTGATATTCCTTCACACCAGTCATGCTTCTTGAACATCCACTATCTAGATGCCAAACAGGCTCTTGGCATGTCTCTACACAAATGTAAACTGGGTTAGTTTTTCTTCTGAACCCACTTCCTGGTGGGTTTGGCTATGTTAGCCTTTTTGAACTGAGAAATAGATTCATGGTCAGTGGTGGTGTGAATAGTGCTTCCATGGACTTTGCATTTAGACGAAGTGGATTTTGTGGTTGGATTGTTGATGCCTCTTCTGGCCTGAATGACCTTTTCATGTCCTGAAGTGTCATGAGTAGGATCTCCAAAGATTTCACAACATGGATACATTAAGCAATCATCAGGAAGATGGTCATTAAATCCACAGTGTGAACAAGGTGGAAAGAGCTTTGCCTTTTTCCTTTGTATCTGTTTGGATCCTGAGGCATACTCAAAGGATTGAGCTTTGTAGTTGGATGCTACATTTGATGTGACTGTGTAAGATAAGTGATCTGAGGTTCTGTGATCTTCTTTTTTTCCTATCATGCAGAAAAGGATTCTATAACAGTCATTGATGCGTGGGAATTGCACCAGGCTTTACCTCTCGAAGGATCTCGAGAAGCCTACAACCCCCACCAGGCAGTGTACCTGATCGTTGTAATATAGTATAGTGAGAAGTACCAGGGGATTGATCGTTCAACTCAGGAATAGTGTCGCTAGGATTAGAAAGCCTAAGAACTAGGTCTAGAGGTGAGGGATGATTCTTTTTGTATTTTTTATATTTTATAAAAGCAAATAAAAATCTCGGTTTTTGGAGGAGTGGGTGGAATTAGTTGCTAGTCAACTAACCCAATAACTAAAGATGCAATCAAAATAAAATAACAAAAATGAAAATAAACTAAATTAAACTAGTGGTGTGAGCAATTTTTGGAGAATTGTGTTTACTTAGATTTCACTACTCCCTAGATATCTTTTACAGGTTAATTACTTGTTACAGTTGCGTGGATGACGGATTGTATTCCTTAATACCATTCATGGGGTGGCGTACTTACTTCCCCAATCCTATAAGCTCCTACTTCACTCCTATGTCGAGCCGGCTAAGAAGCTCCTAACATGGGATCACTAGAATTCGCTCATTCATTAAATACAATCATAAGAACCTAGTACACATCGGTTCATGTTTCTTAAGACGTTCAAGCAAGTTACACAATGGAGATCTGCCAGTTTTCTTAAGCCTAACATTGAAATCATTCATCCATTACAACTATAAACAAGCAATCAACCTATAATTAACATCTAGGTTTCATTGCATCTAAGCAAACACATGAAAGATCTAGCCTAGCATGTTAAAATCAAGACAAGCATAAGATATATTCAAACAACACATAGACATATTGAATGAATTGAAAGAAGACTTATCTTAATTGAACATGAAAGGTTTCAAAGGGTGAAAACCCTTGAAAATACTGTTACAAACGACCTAGGGTTTATTAGGTTCAGCCCTAGAATTCTCCACACAAGTTCCTCTTTTAATGAATGAAAAATAGAAAAGTATATATAGATTTTGTGAGGTGACGGCGTCATGAGGAAAAATCTGACGCCGTCATCTCGCCACCAATAAAGTTCTCGGACTGCCTAGATCCATGGGTGACGCCGTCATGTGTAATCCTGCTCCAGGCCGTCACCAAATTTACTCTTGACGCCCTACTTCTGACGCCGTCACGTTTTCTCTGGGTCGTCATCCACTTTGCTCTTGACGCCATCAAAAATTCCTTATTGACGCCGTCAGGTACTGTTCCCAGTAAGGAAAATTAAGTCTTTGTCGTTTTCTTCACTTTTATGCTCCAAAAACATCCAAAATGCTTGCTTTTCCAGAATTCACTCCCAAAGTACCTAAAATCACAAATGGGACGATTTAGGGCAATATTTAATCAAATAAATTCAATTCCGGGCTTAAATGACCCCCTAAAAACGGTTCATTTTTCGCCTCATCATATACCCTTACACTTGAGATTTGCTTGTCTTCAAGCAAATGCGCTTTTATTCTAGTCAAAATACAAGTTAGGGGTCATTTAACACTAATATAAAAGTAATTACAACAAATAATCGTTCCACTAAAGACCAAAGACAAGCACGGAGGTCATACACTAGCACCTCACAAATAGTGTTTAGATACTCACATCTCTCGGGTGTAATAAAGTAATATCACAATATGGAAATGGAAAACATATCTCACTACCTGTCATAGCAAAATAGATTACCATAGGCTTGGGAAAGGATCAAACCTCCACCACATGGTGTAAGCACCTAGGATAAACTGTCAAAGAGGTCTTTTTAAAGGGTTGTAACGTTAGGTGTAGGGATATGGAATACACGGTTTTGTTGGATATAGGCAATCTTTATTGGTGGAGAGTTAATAATCTTGGTTAATTACATGTACAATATGGCGTTGCTAAGCCAAGACTAGACTCGACTTAAGCTAATAAATGAAAAATAACAAAAACATAAAATAAACACAGAATGAAACGGGATGGTAGTCCGTATGTTTTTTCTCTTTTCTTTTTCTATTTTTTTTTCGTGCATACACTTTTACCCTACCATCCAAAATAATACATCATAGGGAATGAACATTCCCCTTACACTTGAATTTTTACATACTTTACAATAAACTAATCTAATGACTTGAATTAAGAAAATCAAAACACTTGGAGTACTTTTAAGATTAACGCACATATGGGGGTAATAATATTATGTTCTTCCCCATTACACCATAAAAAAAGTACTTTACCCATGAGTCTCAATCGTCCCAAAACAATATGTACAAGGATATGACTCGACTTAGCAACCATGTAATCAATTAGATAATTAACTAAGGGTTTAACAAATAACAATAATGCACTAAAGATGAGTGCATACACGGAAGGCTAAGGCGATTTGGGTGTACATTTAAGTGGGGTGTAACAAATTCTTCCTTTAAGTAAGATGCTTAATGTTAGAAACGAAAAGATAGGCTCGGAGGGGTGTACTAGGGGTTTCGTGTACTAAAAATGAGTACAACGCTAAGGGTGTCGGAAAAATTAGTTGACTTTACTAGCCAAGTAATATGACTTAAATGGTCAAGTAATTATGATACGGGTTTAAACACAAGGGTGATCCTAATGCCTCTTATCATGTAGTAAATCCTACTACACGAATGTAGTCTCACTAGCGGTCTCGGGATGCCTCACTAACGCAAGTTCTAGAATCTAAATGCTACCGGTACACTCATAAGCACTAATAGTAAATGCTTTTCCTATCAAATCTAAAGGCGAACCTCACATATTTGGGTGGAAAATTTTTCTAAATGGTACGGTTTTGTGCTAGTCATACGATCTCCTATCCATGAGACGCTTGTTATGGCTAAAGTTTCACTCCTAAATGTTGTAAAAAATTTTAAATTTGGCGCTAAAATTACACTAACAAGTATTTCTCATAGTTTTATTACACATTTACCATCAAACAAACCAACTCAAGCGAAAGTGTATCTATAAGGTATCATCATTTTACCCTCCCCTTACACTTAGGATGAACATTGTCCCCAATGTTCAAGTAAAGAATGTAAAAGTAAAATAGGTAAAAGAATGAAATCAAATACTCCCCTGATTCGCTCGGTATGGATAGTGTGACAACAAGGTTAGATCTTCCTCCGAGAAAATGAACAATCAAAGCTTCCCTTCCAAAATATAAATCATCTTCTTGTCATACATAACCTGTTAATCCTGAGAAAACAAACTAGGCAACCTCGCGTAAAATCGGCGGCAATCTATATATGCTAGCAAATCCTAGAAAACAAAATAAGATATAATGCTTGTGGAATGATGTTTGCAGATTTCCTGGAACTTGCGTTAGTGAGGCATCCCGAGACAAGATGAGTTATCAGCAAATACCACCTTAGGTCCTGGTTCCTTAACATATTTGTGCTGATATTCCTTCACACCAGTCATGCTTCTTGAACATCCACTATCTAGATGCCAAACAGGCTCCTGGCATGTCTCTACACAAATGTAAACTGGGTTAGTTTTTCTTCTGAACCCACTTCCTGGTGGGTTTGGCTATGTTAGCCTTTTTGAACTGAGAAATAGATTCATGGTCAGTGGTGGTGTGAATAGTGCTTCCATGGACTTTGCATTTAGACGAAGTGGATTTTGTGGTTGGATTGTTGATGCCTCTTCTGGCCTGAATGACCTTTTCATGTCCTGAAGTGTCATGAGTAGGATCTCCATAGATTTCACAACATGGATACATTAAGCAATCATCAGGAAGATGGTCATTAAATCCACAGTGTGAACAAGGTGGAAAGAGCTTTGCCTTTTTCCTTTGTATCTGTTTGGATCCTGAGGCATACTCAAAGGATTGAGCTTTGTAGTTGGATGCTACATTTGATGTGACTGTGTAAGATAAGTGATCTGAGGTTCTGTGATCTTCTTTTTTTCCTATCATGCAGAAAAGGATTCTATAACAGTCATTGATGCGTGGGAATTGCACCAGGCTTTACCTCTCGAGGGATCTCGAGAAGCTTACAACCCCCACCAGGCAGTGTACCTGATCGTTGCAGTATAGTATAGTGAAAAGTACCGGGGGATTGATCGTTCAACTCAGGAATAGTGTCGCTAGGATTAGAAAGCCTAAGAACTAGGTCTAGAGGTGAGGGATGATTCTTTTTGTATTTTTTATATTTATAAAAGCAAATAAAAATCTCGGTTTTTGGAGGAGTGGGCGGAATTAGTTGCTAGTCAACTAACCCAATAACTAAAGATGCAATCAAAATAAAATAACAAAAATGAAAATAAACTAAATTAAACTAGTGGTGTGAGCAATATATGGGAGAATTGTGTTTACTTAGATTTCACTACTCCCTAGATATCTTTTACAGGTTAATTACTTGTTACAATTGCGTGGATGACGGATTGTATTCCTTAATACCATTCATGGGGTGGCGTACTTACTTCCCCAATCCTATAAGCTCCTACTTCACTCCTATGTCGAGCCGGCTAAGAAGCTCCTAACATGGGATCACTAGAATTCGCTCACGCATTAAATACAATCATAAAAACCTAGTACACATCGGTTCATGTTTCTTAAGACGTTCAAGCAAGTTACACAATGGAGATCTGCCAGTTTTCTTAAGCCTAACATTGAAATCATTCATCCATCACAACTATAAACAAGCAATCAACCTATAATTAACATCTAGGTTTCATTACATCTAAGCAAACACATGAAAGATCTAGCCTAGCATGTTAAAATCAAGACAAGCATAAGATATATTCAAACAACACATAGACATATTGAATGAATTGAAAGAAGACTTATCTTAATTGAACATGAAAGGTTTCAAGGGGTGAAAACCCTTGAAAATACTGTTACAAACGACCTAGGGTTTATTAGGTTCGGCCCTAGAATTCTCCACACAAGTTCCTTTTTTAATGAATGAAAAATAGAAAAGTATATATAGATTCTGTGAGGTGACGGCATCAAGAGGAAAAATCTGACGCCGTCATCTCGCCGCCAATAAAGTTCTCGGACTGCCTAGATCCATGGGTGATGCCGTCATGTGTAATCCTGCTCCAGGCCGTCACCAAATTTACTCTTGATGCCCTACTTCTGACGCTGTCACGTTTTCTCTGGGTCGTCATCCACTTTGCTCTTGACGCCGTCAAAAATTCCTTCTTGACGCCGTCAGGTACTGTTCCCATCAAGGAAAATTAAGTCTTTGTCGTTTTCTTCACTTTTATGCTCCAAAAACGTCCAAAATGCTTCCTTTTCCAGAATTCACTCCCAAAGTACCTAAAATCACAAAAGGAACGATTTAGGGCAATATTTTGATCAAATAAATTCAATTCCAGGCTTAAATGACCCCCTAAAAATGGTTCATTTTTCGCCTCATCAGTCATTAGTGGAATGAGTGGTATAGTTACACAATTCACATCTTTACTTTGGTTTAGATGTAGCTTTAGATTTGGAAGAACTTGAGGAAGCTGGCTTAATTTCCTTACCCTTGAGTTGAGGAGTTTTCTCAGATGATTCAATCTTTTCACTCAGCTTCCTGAAAAGTTCAGCCAACTGGTCATATTTTGAATCGGGGCTTATAGTGGTAGTCTCAGTGGAGACTGAAGTTGTTGAGTCATCAGTGGGAACTGAGACTTCAGTGATTGGTCTTTTCAGGATTGTTCTACCCAATCCAGCTTTTTCTCTTTGAGAATGTTGAGTGTACACAAGAGGTGTTAATTCTGAGCTTGGTGTAGATCCCTGAAGTACATTCAGAGGAAGGAGTGGAGTTTGTGATTCTGATTCAGATTCAGTGATGGACTCAGTATGACTGGGTTCATCAATGACTCCAAGCATCTCCTTGATGGCCTGACTTTCAGGTACTATATTTTTCCTGTGTTGAAGTTGGGTAACTTACTATCTGGATTGATTCTTTCAATCCAGTCACTGGCTTTTGGTCCCATCTCCTCATTAATGGAAATGCCGACAGGCAGAAATGCTTTTTCACAAAGACTCTCACTGGGTGATTCAGTTTGTTGATTCTCACCAATAATAATTTTCTTATTGCTTGGTGTGAGACTCACTGAATCAAAGACTTTTGGGTTTTTCTGAGTCCAGCTATGTATGAAAGCCTTTTCTTTCTTAAGTTCATCCTGAAAAGCTTGATTTTGTTTTACAAGTTCAGTGTTTTGAATTTGAAGTGTAACAGCCTCAAGTTTGGCTTGTTTTAAAACAAGTAATTCATCTCTACACTTATTTAACTCAAAAACTAACTTATTGTAATTTGAAAACAAATTTTGTCTTTGCTCTTCAACAAACTTAAGATCAACATTTAAATAGTTCAAATAAGATTGCCAATCAGCATCATCATCCATAGATAGTAAAATGTTTACCTTTTTCATGGTGATGTTGACCCATTCTCCATTTCTAGCATGGCTTTTTCAAACAACCATCTTGTTATCATCTGAAAGTGCCATCAGTGCACTGACCCTTACTTCTTCTTCATCAGAGGAGACTTCTTCCTCATCCCAATCAAAGGCTTCAGCAACTAGAACCTTGTTCTTGACCTGAACAGGTTTGGTGGGTGCAGCCTGAGGTACTGAGGGTATGGTCTCAAGGAGAGAAAGTTTAGCTTTTGCTTTTCTGTACTTGGCTTCAAAATCCTTTTGAATGTTTTGAACATTTTTACTTTGAAAATGTTGAATGGACTGAAGCATTTTTGGTTGAAACTTGCTAGTACCTGAAGAAGAACTATTACCAGAAAATTTATATGAAGGGTCTGAGGTTGTTTTAGAAAAAAAGTCTTTAGCAAAGTGACCCTTTTTGGCACAATTGAAACATTCAGTGGACTCATTTGCTTTAGCTTTTTGAAAAATAGAATTGTTTCTTTTAATAAAATGTTTAGAATTAGCTAAAAGAGCTCTTTCTTGAAATTCTACTTGAAGATCATTGAGATACTCTTCACTAGTTCTTTCATCAACCTCATCATCATAATCATCTTGAAAATCCTGCACAACACCATTACAGTAGAAGGCAGTGGATATAGGTGAAATAGTCAGGGCCTTTTTGGTCTCTTGAGCTTTCTTAGAGTCAGGGTATCTCCTAGAGATTAAGTTGTCTTCATAGACAAACTTCCCATAGATCTCAGGGAGCTCAAGGTTCTAAATGTGATTAGCATTCCTAAGACCTTGAGAGAAGTTTAGCCACTTCTCAGGGAGAATGTCGACAAATCCAACATTGATTTCATGCTTAGACAAGACTACACCATCATTAGACAGCTCATTGAGCAATGTTTTGTATCGGGTATAGGTCTGAGAGAGACTTTCAGAGTCTTTGGCCCTGAAAGTGTTATACTCAAGTTTCAGGTCCATAATCCTGTTTTCCTTGGTATCTGAGGGACCTTCAAAGCTATGAACCAAGTCAAGCTAAGTTTGTTTGGCTGTAGTACAGTTAATGGCTGATTCCATAGTATCGTCAGAGAGACACGATATGATGTGTGCTTTTTCACACATCCTTTTTAGCCTTTGTAACAATTCGCAATTTCAGGTTAACTTTTATTCCCGAAAATTTCACTATTCACTTTTTACTATTTACTTTTCAATATTCATCTCAGAAATTTTTATTTCATATTCTCGTAAGTTAAACTATTTTAACGATAATCCGAGAGTTTGACGCTCGTCGGATCATTTCTGCAAAAATCACAAAGCCGTGTCCGAGATTTACTTTTAGGTTTAAACGTCCTTCCAGCATCCCGATATATCCATAAAACATTATAAACAATAGAAATATGATTTTCTCTCATTTTAGGACAATTCCAAAAGTTTCGGAATTTTACGTTTTTCAGTTCAGCGTTTTACGCGAATTACGCGTTTTAGACCCGTGTTTCCAGTTTTTAGCAGGGTTTTAGCACCCGATAGAACCTACCACTCATTTTATATTTTATTATGGACTATATTGACATGTTTAACAATACTTTCAAATTTCATATTTTTACGATACCCGGTTTTACGTTTTGAGGCTTAATCATTTACGGTTAGCGATTTACGGAGTCAAAACTAGCTACATACTTAGGATAATACCATCAAAAGTCCACACCTTGTTCTCCAAGTTCATGAACCGCCATTTAGGGGGGGGGGGGCATTCACACTTGTGGCATCATCTCATGACTTTAGCCATTAGATCATACTTATTTACAACTTTGTCTCCAAGTTTAGGCACTTTCCTAACACTTTCCTAACCTCCTCATCCTAGCCTATATAAATAACTCATCCATGACTTAGAAAACTCATTCTTCTTCCTTTCTTCATCAATAAAAATGCCACACCCTTTAATCCTAGCACCATGATCCTTTGATCTTCAATATACAAGTTACACTACAAAGTTCAAGGTCTTAGTATTCTCTACCTAGTTCTTAAGTTTGTTTGGTGATTCCATGGTTGAATTAGGAGCTACACAAGGTTACTAGGGCTGAAGTTAAATGGTTTTCACAAGGGTTATATCAAGGCTAGCAAGGGTTACAAGAGTTATGGTGAAGGGTTTACAAGCTTAGGTTTAGTGTCCTAGTTCTATACTTGACTTCCTTTCTTTAGAAAGCCAAAAGTTGTAAGCAAACCCTAACATACTCCTTGCTTAGTTATCATTTTCATGCTCTTTGTGTTCCTTTCATGCTATATATGTTCTTGTTATTGTGTTCATGATGTTTAAAAATGGATAAAACAAGTATTGGTATACATATGTTAACTTATGACAAGTAAACAAGCAAACTAGTGGTTTTTATGGAGAACCACGACCAAAATAGCACAACTATGATATTTGACATTTACTTGCTGTTAAAGAGGACTTCAAAAGGAAAATATAGCAATTTGAATCACCCAAAACGAGTACACGAGTCAAAAGATACGGCCATAAGAAGTTAGCGACACCAAAACGCCGAAACTGCCTATACCCTACTGTTTTGCATTCTGCCAATTTGAAAGTTACCCTTCTGGTCCGATTCATCAAAAAGTTAAAACATGAAAGTTGTCCGGAACGACGTTTTCGTTCAGGAACAAAGATGCTCGAGCCCTGAAAATGCTTTCTGATTGATAATTTTCTTCAAATTCTTAACAGCCCATTTTTAGACCAAAGTCACTATATAATAGTTATGATTTACTAAGACCAAGAGGTCTAATGACCTAAAGCCAAGACCACAACCATGGCTAAAGCCAAGGTTGAGTCTCAAGACCATGGTAACAATGACCAAGGTCACGGCAAAGCCACGGCTAAAGACCATATAACTTTTAAAGATCAAAAACTTATATATATGTTATCAAATACTACAATAGTAGGGAGCCTCATGTGAGGAGTTCATTAAGTAAGCCGTCGAGACGAGTTGTGGATTTACGAATTAAAGTGTCTTGGCTCCTCGAACGTTTACTCCATGACTTCTGAATTATGTCGGCCCGAACGGTAGTAAGAGATATACAACCTATACAAGTTTCATAAACCATTTATATTCAAAGACTTACACTATATACTAAGTACCACATCATGAACATTATGCAAGACATATATAGGCAATTCTTCGTATTCTTAGACGTTACTCCAAACCTAAGTCGCAACGTTCTATTATAGGCTGCTCTTAGAGACTTTCACGATTTGACTACCACTTTCATTTCTCATTACATAAGCTTAAGGTGAGTCATAGCCCCTACTTTTTCATACTTGTTTTAACTCTTTGGGGGGGATACATGCACAACTACTTGCTTACTTGTACAAATACTCAAAACATTTATACTTGATTGTTTTATACTTGATTGTCTTATACTTGATCGCATTATACTTGATGTCATATATACGTGATTGCATTATATTTGATTGTGAGACTTCCAGTGGCTCCAGATTAAGTTGCTGGATGACCATTGAGACTTCCGGTGGCTCCAAATTAAGTTGTTGGATGACCATTGAGGCTATTGATACATCCTAACATTTTCGAATGTTGGATACATCATAAACGTGAGGTCTTTGGAGATGAAGTGTAGACTCACGACTAATTGCTTAACTGTTTTGATGAACTTATACATGTCTTAATCATACTATATTGTAGCAGTGGGTTGTGAACACACAGGTTACAAGTCTCTTATGGCGGGACTTGTAACTGAGTGGATTCACAATGCCTTTGCTGTGTAAACATTCTTTTAAGGCTTTTCAACTGTTTTAAGACAAACTCTATGAACTCACCAACCATTGTGTTGACACTTTAGCATGTTTATCTCAGGTTAGTAAGGCGATAGCTAGTGCGTGGAACTTAGAGTCAAGCTGCATATTCTGAAGACTTACGCTTTTATCATTTACCATTCAAAACACTTTGTATACATTTATGTATCATACTTTGGAATCTCAAGTTTGTAACTCGGAATTTATTAATCGAATGGTAACTTTTCAAAACGTCTCATTTAGAGTTCGTTTTCTATAACTTGTACTTTGTATTATGAAGTAGCACCCCTGTGACACAGTCTTCCGCTGCGGTATTTTGGGGGTGTTACAGATTGGTACCAGAGCCTTGGTTATAGAGAACTAGGTTGCATTTAGTGCCTAGACTATAACTGCTATATACGTTGGGACCTTCCTCTTTATTTGCCTTACACACAAATACATACACATATGCTTTTTTGTTAGAGGTTTGCTTAGTTCCACGCTGTTAGATGATGTGACTTTAGTATTATAAGGAGCCCCAGAGATTAGCCGAGTCATTAAAAACATGGAGCTCAGTAATAACTAATTAGTTAACTTGATCTTGTGACAGTTCTTGTTTGATGAGACACAAGATTTGAGTTAAATAATATTATTGCTTAGCTTTAGGGATTTGATGGCTTGATTATCTTACTATCGGCCTCAGAAGGCGGATTTTGTGTCGAAAATTCTTAAGTAGGATGTTTTAGAATCTCCTTATTTAAATGGATTGGGACGCCTCTTCAGTTAAATAAAGAAATTGTAAATCACCGAACCATGAGTTTATGATCCCTTACTTACATAAATTTGGACGCTTCTTTATGTAAGTAAAGAGTTATAAATAAGTGGGCTTATTTACATCCGATACAACTCCTTAACCACAACCTTAGACGAATCAGAGTGAACACCACTATATTAGAGATCCCGAATTCTTTAAGACACACCGTAAGTAGTTAACATCAACTGAACTTCGAGACGAAGTTCTCCTTAAGGGGTACAGACTGTAACAATTCGCAATTTCAGGTTAACTTTTATTCCCGAAAATTTCACTATTCACTTTTTACTATTCTCTTTTCACTATTCATCTCAGAAATTTTTATTTCATATTCTCGTAAGTTAAACTATTTTAACGATAATCCGAGAGTTTGACGCTCGTCGGATCATTTCTGCAAAAATCACAAAGCCGTGTCCGAGATTTACTTTTAGGTTTAAACGTCCTTCCAGCATCCCGATATATCCATAAAACATTATAAACAATAGAAATATGATTTTCTCTCATTTTAGGACAATTCCAAAAGTTTCGGAATTTTACGTTTTTCAGTTCAGCGTTTTACGCGAATTACGCGTTTTAGACCCGTGTTTCCAGTTTTTAGCAGGGTTTTAGCACCCGATAGAACCTACCACTCATTTTATATTTTATTATGGACTATATTGACATGTTTAACAATACTTTCAAATTTCATATTTTTACGATACCCGGTTTTACGTTTTGAGGCTTAATCATTTACGGTTAGCGATTTACGGAGTCAAAACTAGCTACATACTTAGGATAATACCATCAAAAGTCCACACCTTGTTCTCCAAGTTCATGAACCGCCATTTAGGGGGGGGGGCATTCACACTTGTGGCATCATCTCATGACTTTAGCCATTAGATCATACTTATTTACAACTTTGTCTCCAAGTTTAGGCACTTTCCTAACACTTTCCTAACCTCCTCATCCTAGCCTATATAAATAACTCATCCATGACTTAGAAAACTCATTCTTCTTCCTTTCTTCATCAATAAAAATGCCACACCCTTTAATCCTAGCACCATGATCCTTTGATCTTCAATATACAAGTTACACTACAAAGTTCAAGGTCTTAGTATTCTCTACCTAGTTCTTAAGTTTGTTTGGTGATTCCATGGTTGAATTAGGAGCTATACAAGGTTACTAGGGCTGAAGTTAAATGGTTTTCACAAGGGTTATATCAAGGCTAGCAAGGGTTACAAGAGTTATGGTGAAGGGTTTACAAGCTTAGGTTTAGTGTCCTAGTTCTATACTTGACTTCCTTTCTTTAGAAAGCCAAAAGTTGTAAGCAAACCCTAACATACTCCTTGCTTAGTTATCATTTTCATGCTCTTTGTGTTCCTTTCATGCTATATATGTTCTTGTTATTGTGTTCATGATGTTTAAAAATGGATAAAACAAGTATTGGTATACATATGTTAACTTATGACAAGTAAACAAGCAAACTAGTGGTTTTTATGGAGAACCACGACCAAAATAGCACAACTATGATATTTGACATTTACTTGCTGTTAAAGAGGACTTCAAAAGGAAAATATAGCAATTTGAATCACCCAAAACGAGTACACGAGTCAAAAGATACGGCCATAAGAAGTTAGCGACACCAAAACGCCGAAACTGCCTATACCCTACTGTTTTGCATTCTGCCAATTTGAAAGTTACCCTTCTGGTCCGATTCATCAAAAAGTTAAAACATGAAAGTTGTCCGGAACGACATTTTCGTTCAGGAACAAAGAAGCTCGAGCCCTGAAAATGCTTTCTGATTGATAATTTTCTTCAAATTCTTAACAGCCCATTTTTAGACCAAAGTCACTATATAATAGTTATGATTTACTAAGACCAAGAGGTCTAATGACCTAAAGCCAAGACCACAACCATGGCTAAAGCCAAGGTTGAGTCTCAAGACCATGGTAACAATGACCAAGGTCACGGCAAAGCCACGGCTAAAGACCATATAACTTTTAAAGATCAAAAACTTATATATATGTTATCAAATACTACAATAGTAAGGAGCCTCATGTGAGGAGTTCATTAAGTAAGCCGTCGAGACGAGTTGTGGATTTACGAATTAAAGTGTCTTGGCTCCTCGAACGTTTACTCCATGACTTCTGAATTATGTCGGCCCGAACGGTAGTAAGAGATATACAACCTATACAAGTTTCATAAACCATTTATATTCAAAGACTTACACTATATACTAAGTACCACATCATGAACATTATGCAAGACATATATAGGCAATTCTTCGTATTCTTAGACGTTACTCCAAACCTAAGTCGCAACGTTCTATTATAGGCTGCTCTTAGAGACTTTCGCGATTTGACTACCACTTTCATTTCTCATTACATAAGCTTAAGGTGAGTCATAGCCCTTACTTTTTCATACTTGTTTTAACTCTTTGGGGGGGATACATGCACAACTACTTGCTTACTTGTACAAATACTCAAAACATTTATACTTGATTGTTTTATACTTGATTGTCTTATACTTGATCACATTATACTTGATGTCATATATACGTGATTGCATTATATTTGATTGTGAGACATCCAGTGGCTCCAGATTAAGTTGCTGGATGACCATTGAGACTTCCGGTGGCTCCAAATTAAGTTGTTGGATGACCATTGAGGCTATTGATACATCCTAACATTCTCGAGTGTTGGATACATCATAAACGTGAGGTCTTCGGAGATGAAGTGTAGACTCACGACTAATTGCTTAACTGTTTTGATGAACTTATACATGTCTTAATCATACTATATTGTAGCAGTGGGTTGTGAACACACAGGTTACAAGTCTCTTATGGCGGGACTTGTAACTGAGTGGATTCACAATGCCTTTGCTGTGTAAACATTCTTTTAAGGCTTTTCAACTGTTTTAAGACAAACTCTATGAACTCACCAACCATTGTGTTGACACTTTAGCATGTTTATCTCAGGTTAGTAAGGCGATAGCTAGTGCGTGGAACTTAGAGTCAAGCTGCATATTCTGAAGACTTACGCTTTTATCATTTACCATTCAAAACACTTTGTATACATTTATGTATCATACTTTGGAATCTCAAGTTTGTAACTCGGAATTTATTAATCGAATGGTAACTTTTCAAAACGTCTCATTTAGAGTTCGTTTTCTATAACTTGTACTTTGTATTATGAAGTAGCACCCCTGTGACACAGTCTTCCGCTGCGGTATTTTGCGGGTGTTACAGCCTTAAATCAGACTAAATACACCAAATACTAACCAAATATGCCAAGAGAATGCGTGCTTTTGTATTTGTGTATGTGCAGGTACGGATATGTGAAAAATGAACAAAAACAAAGCCAAAACCGACAAAAACGAGCACGAGATTGGAAAAAGGTCAAAAGCCAGAGCCGGGGAAGCAAAATGACAAAAGAAAACTCAAATTATCAATAGAAGTCCTCAGAGATTCATCAAAGTGCAAAATTAGTCCCTGATCAAAGTATGAGAGATTTGCAATTTCAGTCCTTCATCTTTCAGGAAATTACATAAAAGGTCCCTTGGAATAAATTTCAATGAAAAGTCAAATAGTGGTCCTCCAAGAATTTAGAAAAGTCAACATTAAACCTTGGAAGAAAGTTTGGAAGATTTACAGATTAAGTCCCTGGAATTTTCAGATTGACACATTTAGTCCTTATTAATTACACTACCTTTAAACCACTAATATTACAAACAACCACTGGATCCACAAAATATTAACCCAAAAAAAAAATCTCCCAAAGCCCAAAACAAACAACAAGCCCAATCCCCTTTATACCCAGACCACCCATTAACCCGGTCAACCCCACCCCTTTAACCCGGTCAACACCTCCATATAATAAAAACCCCAAATTAATTTTACCCGCCCCCGAAATCCACTTTACCCAGAAACTTAGAACCCTAAGTTACTATTCACAACAAAAATTCACCAAGTTACTGAGATTAAGGGCAAATTGGGTATTGTACGAGAGCTTCTAGAAGACCCTGACATGACAGGGAATGACAGAGTGGCGATCCGTGTGGTATTTCGTGCCTAATCATTAAGTAATCATCAATCAAACGGCTGAGGATTGTAGATTGGGGACCAAGGGTAATCTAAGGGCTCATATCTCTCATAAGAAACACAAATGCACCCAGGATCAGTGACGTGGAATGCTAAAAGGATCCAAGAGCTCTCCTGATAGGCCTATAAATACCACCCCCTCCTTCAGTAGTTAGTGTAGTTTTTTTTTTTATTAAAGTTATGCTGTCATTTTATTTTCCTTAATTGTAATTTCATTTCCAAAAGCTTGTACTCAGAATTTAGTTTTAAAAAAAATTTAGTTGTTCCTTTATAGTTTATTGTTTTACTTTTCTTTATTATTAAGTTTATTAGTGTTTGCTTATTAATCAGTTTAAATCATTAGTATAGTTTGTTTTATTAATATTTTGTTTCAATTTCTCTTATTCAAAACTCCAAAAAAAATTCAGAAAATAAAAGGATAAAATAAAATAAAATAAAATAATATATATATATATATATATATATATATATATATATATATATATATATATATATATATATATATATATATATTTGTTTAAATCTCTTATTTAAGTTTCACTCTAGTTTTATTCTGTTACTATAAGCTTATATCAGCTAATCAATAGTTGTTGTAAGTTTATTTCTGTCATAAAAATCTCAAATACTCATTGGTCAAAGCAAGTCAAACTGAACAGCTTATCTAATAAGCTCAGCTTATTGTGGATTAAAGGCAGCCAAGAAGGAGCCACTTGGCCTGTCAAAAGACAGGCTAGCTTAGTGACCCCCTTCTGTTTGTGCTGAGGGGGTATTAAGTTTGTAAGTTCAATTTAATTTCATTCAACTCTGCAATAGTATCTTAGCTTAATTACTACTTGACGAGTGTCTAAATACTCATCATTTTATACCAATCTGAACTGCCAAAACATCCAAAAATACTCAAATATGCATCAAAATACTGAAAATATCTTAGAAGTGTGTTTTATATGTTTCAAATGCAAAATAATCAAAAACAGATAAAAAACGTACAAAGTTTGCATAATTGGCAGTTTCAGTCCCTCAAGTTTCAAAAGTTGTCAAAACTAGTCCCTAGTAAATCAAAACATGAAAAATATCATCAAAGGTCCTTAGGGATTCATAAGTTGTCAAGATTAGTCCTTTAAAGTTAAAAATTGCAAAATGACAACTTTAGTCCCTCAAGTTTCAAAAATGTCAAATATAATCCTTAAGGTTTTGAAAATGGAAAAATATGAAAAATAAACCTTGAACTATTCTTAAATGGCATAATTGGTCCTTATTATAACTATGGAGAAATTACAGGTTAAACCCTTCAACTTTTAAAAAATTACAAGTTTGGTCCCTAGAGTTTGAGGAATTGGCAGAAAAGGTTCCTGGGTTTTGAAAATAAAAAAATTACATCTTTGGTCCTTGGGTTATTCATATTTGGAAATATTGGTCCTTATAACTACTTTAGGAAAATTGCAAAATCAGTCCCTTAATTTTATCTAAATTACAAAATTGGTCCTTGTTAAGTTATAATACCAACCGGACCCTTATTATTATTATTAACCCAACCAAAACAAATCCAATCCAAAACCTTTACCCAAGCCCACCCTTTTTTTTCCTAGGCCCAAAATAAGCTCAGCCCACGCACCCTTTATTATTAAAACCGCCAAACCAGAACCACTGTTCATCCCTCTCCTCCCCAGCCTGAAACCAGAAACCATGGTGGTTTTCCACCACTTCACCACCTATCCACCTCATCACCTACTCTCCCTTCACCACCTTTCCACCTCACAGCTAGCCCACAACCCACATAAATGCTTCCCCACTATTTTTTCACTCCAAACCATACCTAAGCCTCTGTTTTCATCATACAGCCTCAACATGGCCTCCAAACTATCTCATTTGTCCCCTGACACCTCCACAAGCTTCCAATATTCTTTAATTGAAGAACTTTGGCCCCAAGTAAACGTGTAGACTTTTTGGCGCCAAAAGCTAATTTAAATGGCGGAGATCAATTGGACAAAATCAAAGGCTCAGATGAAGTGGGAAAAGTCTTTAAGGACACCTGGAAGCTCATTCTCATCTATAAAGATCAAGAGAAGCAATGTGGATTAGTATCTAGTTTATTTTCAATAAATGTATGTCGAATGTATTAGTTTTCTAATTCCAGTGTAAAATTAAGCTTTCAAGTACCTTGTTTAGTGTTTTTCAATGTATTGTGAAACCTTTTTAGTAATCAAATTCAAGTTTGTATCTCTATCTCAGTTTATGCAAGTTTAATTTTATATCAAAAATCTCAATAGTCTCTACTGTTGTTTGTAGTGGACGGTAAGGATCAATAAGCTCATATAAACTACTAATATGCTCAATAAAGCTTTTAGTAACTTACAAATCAGTATAAGCTAAAAAATTCCACAAATATAAAATCAGTCAACAAAAGTCAACTGTGGGATTTGGTTTTGATTTCTGGGATTCAGAGTTGATTTGGAAGCAAGAAAGCTGTGGATTGCGGGTTTAGATCCTCAGGGAGGAGTTAGGAATTCTATGGTTCTCTGGTTCTTGTTCTTGGTTTAGCTTGAAGTGCTCATTGTAAGCTCTCTTTACAAATTTTTACATTTAACTGTGTTCTAGCTTACCATTGTCATTCTCTTTGTTTCTTATGTTTAATTAGTATATTCAAGTGTAGTTGTGGTTTGAGATTGCTAGGTTGTTAAGTAAAATACTTGTTACTCATTTTCTAAAATCTCACAGTCAAAATTCTACTTGGGCAATATCTTAGTTTCATACTTAAGTTGTTGTTATTTCATGTTCCTTTGATCTCTGTTGATGATAGCATAAGGTTTGGAAATAGATTTGAGGGTCAAATCATTAATTTGCTTTGTTAATCACAAAATCAGTAATCAATAGGGGTGTTTGGTTCATGCTGCTTATAGGTATTCAGGATATCTTTTGTTGTTATTTTTGCTTTCAACAGGTCACATTAGGTTTATATAGATCATATCAAGCATAAAAACTAGGTCTTACATAGCAAAAAAGTCAAAATCAACATTTAAGCCTTCACTTATGTGTTCTGTTGAGGTTTTCAGATCCAAATCTCACCATATCATCACATAAGTTAGTCACCTAGCTTAATTTAACTTAATCTTAGCTTATAACAACTTATTTAGTAAGTAGGATCAATCAGAAGTTCACATAAGTCAAAGTTATTTCATAAATTAAAAAGTCAAAAAGTTGTATGATCAGAAATCCTCAAAATTGCATGATTTATCTAGAATTTTATGTTTAATCTTAGGCTTTGAAACTTGTTGGGAGTAATATTTATCAGTAGAACTTAAGATTTCCATGGTTGTTACATTTTTGTGAATTTTATTTGTGGACCATTTTACCCCTGGAACACACCTGCAGGGAAAGGGCTTTGCCCAGCTACACAGATACCATCTCACCACCACCACTTTGGTGGTTGTTTGTGGCTACCCCAGTGGGTCCCACACCTCCAACCTTGGTCCTTTGAACCCCCTCCTACCAGGGTTCATACTTTGACTCTTTGTTTGACCTGTGCATCAGTGGACCCCACCTAAATCAACCTCATAACTCTGTCCCATTTCTGTCTCAGAAACCAAGTTTTGAATTGCTTATTGTGGTCTTGTAGCTTATTCTTATTGCTTATTTGACTAAAACTTGCTCAAACATGTCCAAGTAACTTGTGTGTATCTGAGTTAACCAGTGTGGACCCCACATAACTCCATTTGAGCTTATTTATTTGTGTGGTCAAACTTAGTCAACTGTATAAGCTAATAAGCACTCACAGTGCTTATTCTTGGTTTCTAAATTAGTTGTCTTTGTAAAAGTTTCATAATTTAAGTATTTTAATAGTTCTATAAAATAAAAACCAGAAAAAGCCAAACTTAATTATAGTGATTGCTTCTATTAAATAGAAATTATCTATTTAATTTTCCTTTCAGCTTATTAATAAGTACTTTTCCATTTTTATAATTTTCTTAATTTCCTATTACCTTTAAGTATTTAAAATAATTTTCTTAGATTTTTCCTAAACAGTTTACTATTTATTAGAATTAAAAGTAGTTTAATTAATAAATAAGGAATATTAGTAATTAAATAGTTTTCTTTAATTTTAATTAACAACAGTAGAATTTTATATTTTTCCTAGGTTTTATAAATTATTTAAAACTTTTAGAAAATAGTTTCATAATTTCCACTGTTCATTTCCCAATTTTCTTATTTAATTTAATTAAATTAGATTTAAATTAATTAATAAGTAATTAATTAGTCAAATAGCCTAAATTTAATTTTTAGTAACTTTTTATAATTTTTTAGGATTCCTGTGATGGTTAATTAGTTTTATAAATTTTTCCATAATTTTATAAGTCATTTTAATATTATTAGTAATTTAAAATAGTTTAATTAGTTTAAATAATATAATTAGTTTTTAATTAATAGAAAACTCATAAAAAGACAAAAATATTTATTTTCATTTTTTATACTTTCTTCAAGTTCTTTTTAAGATTTAGAAATTATTTTTGCAAGTTTTTAGTTTAATTTGTAATCTTTATAATTTTTAGTTTATTTAAATTAGGTTTAATTTACTTATTAAATAGTTTTAATTAATTAAATAATAATTAAATATTAAAATAATCAATTTCATAATTTTATTTTCATTTTAAATTTTCTTTTAATTCTAAGTTCTAAAAAGTTTCAATTGTACCCCCTGTAGTTTGTAATTTGATAAAACCTACTTTTCTCTGTCTGTTATCTGATTTACTAATTTGTGCTTTTGTGATTATATCTGTATTTCTGTTATTGTTTATATCATTTCATATTATCCAAGCAATCAGTAGTATAATCATTTCCCAATCATTTTGGTTACTGTCCTCAGTACCACTCATTCCCATAATCGTTCAAAAATACAATTTCAATCTCGTTGGGACTTAACGACCCGGGCATTTCCCTATATTTCCACGGTTAATATACCTTGCACTTTCTCCTAGGTGGGCCTATCAACTGCACCCGGTTGACTGGTTGGTTTAGGAGGAGTCACTACTGCTTATTTCTGTTTGAATTTATAGTATATTAGTCTGTGGTAGCTTATTTTCAGAATTGCTATTTGATTTGTTGCATTTGATTTGAGTACTGTTTTATTAGTCTGCCATACTCCTAGATCTGTTGTTTCTTTTTGAGTTTTATACCTAAGATCTGTATTTCTAGGTTATATTGGAACAATATTTGCACTTAGGTTGAGGATTGGTTTGCATTGGATAGATTTGAGAGGTGTTTGAGTAGTGATAATTTCATATCAGTCATCTAAGAGGGTGTTTGGATTGATCTGGTTTGCTGGTATTTCTATTGTTTCAAAGGCTATAGTTGGTTTAGATACTTCACTTAGGAAACTTTTAGACTTAGTCAAGCATTACTTAGTAGATTATTTCATAAAAAAGTCAAAATAGCTTTTCATTTGTCATATCAGTTAGTAACCTAGATTTGTTAGTTGCATTATCTCAAAAAATAGTTGCATCATTTGTAGTTATAGCTTAATTTGCTCAGTAATTAGCTTAAAATAACATTTATAGTGAAATTCTAGTGATCAAATTTCATTTGAGTCAAAAGTTTTTGTAAAATCAAAAAGTCAAAACAATTGAAATTCAGATTTTGATAAAACTTTGGGGTCAATTTTAGAGTTGATTTGTTATTGGAAATACTTATAGATTGTTGATTTGTGGACTTTAACAGTAACAGATCCAACATCAAAAAGAAAATTTCAATTTGAGTCTCATTTGCTTATTGGGATATTGGCTTGAAGTTGACTGTCTGAATAATATTCTACCCTGCTCATCAGTTTTTGACCATACTTCTAGATAGCTTTTAGGTAGCTTATTGGTTTAGGAATTGTAAGATATTGGTGAAATTGAGTTCTCAGTTGGTTAGTGTAAGAATTGCCCTCATTAGTTTTGTCTCATCAGTTTATGTGAACAGCTTATTGGCCTGTTTTGTTTAGTGTTTGAGCCTAGGTTCTGTTTCACTACTTAGGGCTGCAATTTGGCTTTGTTGATCATAATTTGAGTTTGGGTGTTCATTTGAGTTCACATACACTAGTAGTTGCTGGTTCCATTGATTTAGTGCTTCTGCTTATTTTGTGTTGCTTATTAGCTTTTCAAGTGTGCTTATTTTAACTGCTTGGCTCCATTATCTGAGTTCTGAGTGCTCTTTTGATCTTAATTCTGTTTATCTAAGCTATTTAGAGTCTGAATATCATTTGTCAAAAGTTTTGTCAATTTTGGTCAACTGTGCTTATAAATAAGCACTTTGTCTTAAGCTATTTTCAAAGCAAGTAGTTCATACAGTGCTTATTTTCAACTTTTCAAATTTTTCTCAAGTTAAGAATATTTAATTAGAATTTCCCGGAATTTTTCATATTTTTCCAAGTTGATTTGCTATTTTTCTTATTTTATTTTCATTTTTATTCAATTTTTAATACTTTTTAATTACCAAAAAATCCAAAAATATTTTAGAAATTTATTTTCATTTATTTTAGAATTTTAGAAATTTAGTTTGTATTTTTCCCATCTATTTTGAATTTAATTTGAATTTTTAATTAGATTTAATAGTTTTTAATTCCAAAAAAAATACACAAAAAGCCAAAAAAAATTAGTTTTTAGTTTTAAAATTACTTTTTAGTTATTTTATAATTTTCAAAATTTATTTTTCATTTTTCTCACTTTATTTGCATTTTCTTTTAATTTTTAATTAGATAAATTAGTTTTTAATTCATAAAAAAATAAATAAAAAGTCAAAAATATCTTTATCTTTTTCTAAAAATTGTCTTTTATCATTTTTAACTTTTTAAAATTATTTTCAAATTCATAGGAGTAGTGTAGCTTAAAAGTCGCGTTTTATTTCATACGTTAACGTTTTTTTTACGTTTAAGCGTACGTTTTCAATCTTTCGATACGTTTTAAGTTTGCTTATTTGATTTACGTGCTTGGTTGGTTATTTGTGTTTCATTTTCATATTTTTAAGTATAATCTCATAAAAATCACTTTTTACCACTTTCACGACACGTTTCACGAATCGGGAATTCGAAATTCCATTCATCCTTCACACGGACTACGACCTCGGGTTATCCGTATTTCTTTGCGGATCTCTTGAGTAATACTATACTATATATAACTTGATTTTCTCACGAATCAATTTTGGTGCCGCTGCCGGGGAAGGTTGAAGTGAATTTTTATTTTCGTTTTTCGAAATTGTGTTTTGAAAACCTTCCTTGTATATATTTTCTATAAAAACCAAAAAAAATTGAAAAAAAAATCAAAAACACTTTTCCTAAAGTGATTTCGAAAATACCAAAAAAATAATAACGTTACAGCCTCGACTCTCCCGTTGAAGGGTGGGCGTTGTAAACCAAATAAGCTTCTCAATATAACAACGCGTGAAATTAGTTGCTAATCGGATTACTTTGGATTCTACGACCGAATAAGCGGAAAATACGGAAGCTTTGACATTAAATTGCAAGCTGAAGAGAGATCCATTCTTCTCTCCCGCTCCGTCATGAGTAGATTTAAGGGAAACGGTTTACAATTAACGTAACGTTTGAAAAAGGAAAAAACAAAAGTTTAAGTTTTTGAAATTTTGCTTTATAAAAACAAAAATACAAAAAGATTTTCTTTTCAAATTTGTTTTCCTTTTTCTTTTTACTTTGGTTTTCTTTTTAGTGTATGATCACACGTTCACGGTTGAGATTAATCAATAATTCTCTGACCATACCGAACCAACACTATCGTAGACATCGTAAACAAGCTTACGTACCCGAGTTACGTACTCTTGTTAAATCACCCATCACCAAGATGGCCGATCAACGTACTATGCAAGAATTTCTCCAGTGTCCCACCGAGGGATACGGGGATGCAATTGTTTTACCACATATACTTTCCGATAATTTTGAACTTAAAACTGGATTGATTCAACTTGTCACATCAAACCAATTTCACGGTTTTGAGAGGGACGATCCTCACACACACGTCCGATGGTTTAATAAGTTAACTTCGACTATGAAATTTAAGGATGTCCCTCACGATGCTATTAAATTGATGTTATTTCCATTTTCACTCGAGGGTTCAGTCTGGATTTGGCTCGAAAAAGAACCCCCTCGTTCAATTCACACATGGGAAGAACTTGTCTCGAAATTTGTTAATCATTTCTTTCCTCCGTCCAGAACGACTAATCTCAAGAATGATATAACTAATTTTCAACAACGTTTTGATGAGAACTTTGGTGAGGCATGGGAACGTTTTAAGGATCTTCTTCGAAAATGTCCTCACCACGGTTTCTCCGAATTACACCAAATCGACACGTTTTATAACGCTTTGACTCAAAAGGATCAAGATTCGTTAAACGCAGCCGCCGGTGGCAATATCTTGAATCGTACGCCTAGGGATATTTTATCGATCATCGAGAACAAATCTAAGGTTCCGACTTCTCGTAACAAACCGAATGTTTCGAAAGTGACTTCTTTTACTCCTTCTTCTTCTTCGTCGGTCCAATCATTGGAATTGGCCGAACTTACCGACGTTATCCGTTGTATGATGAAAGAGTTAAAGTTCCTGTAGAATACTAACTATATTGGAAACATGATTCCTCTTGTGATTTGTGTGGCGTTGGAGATGCAAGAAAGAGAGGGAAAGTGGAACCTTGAGAGAAAAGAGAATGTTAGATTGAGATTGATGGAAGGTCCAACCCTCTCCACATGTGGAGAGGGGTATTTATACTTACAACATAAACGCCCACACCCGGGCTGTGGATCAGGCATACAGTGGGTAAAGACCCGTCCTTCTTCCACGGTGTTACTTAAACTAATACTAATTAACTAATATATAAACTAACTACGAGCTAACTTAATGCTATTACTATAATCAGGTGACCGAGACTTTTACAGGAATATTTGTATTCCTAACAATCTCCCCCTAAGTGAGGTCACCTTTGAAATTAAGCTCTTTGGTCTTTAAGCATTATTTCATCTCTGTAGCTCGTAGGATCTGATTCTTCACTTTTCTACACACTTTGTACTTCAAGCAAGCAAACTTGTGATTAGAATTCCTTTGTGATATGTGATCTTTGAGCTTCTTTGAGATCATCAGCCAAAGTAAATCTCCAAGCTCATCCATAGTCGTATTGCCTTCATGTGATGTAGTGACTTTAAGACCATCATGCTCACACCCTTCGGGATCAAGAGACTTTGCATTAGAGTTGTGGATCAGGAGACTTTTTCATCAGAGTTGCGGAAACGTTGTTGGTAGTCTCTCAACATCTGTTGTAGCAAGTCTCTCATCTTCATTGATAGTGTGGAGGATGTGTGAGCATGAGGTATGGATTGACCCGATTCAGCTGGAAACTGGAGCCATCAATGCCATCTTTATATGTGTCCCTGAAATAAAACAGTTAGCAATAAAGATAGAGAACAAACATGGCTTTGTCATTCGTTCTGCGTGGACAGACTACCCTCCGGTTTTGTGAAAACCGACCTGTGATCAGGTAGAGTCTCTTTTAAAGAAGACTCTCCTTGACAGGAATTTCCAGCTTGTAGTAATGAATTTTCCAAAGAATCCACTTTTGGAATCTTCATATCTAGCATGTTCTCATACCGGAACGTCTCAAAGCAGACAGCACGATAGAGTGAATCGGTGAATTGATATTCACGGATTGATGAGAAATTGATTTATAGAAATCACTTGCGTGTCCTATGATAAACATTTTTGAGACACGATGAGAGTATTATACTTTGAATCACATTTCCATCAAAAATAATTTTGTTTGAAAGATATTACACAATCAATGTGCTCGAAAATTAGTTTGTGATCACACTGAAAGGTTTTTGCAAAAGTATCCGTCAATCCATATCCTGGAACAAGTTTGATTCAATTTAGAATCGCACCAATGTTGCTTTCCAGTTGTCACTTGATCATTGATCCAAGATGGATCTCACATGTCACCTACCAAGAGCTTGAAAGGTGTTCGCTCTAGAAGGATTTCCACCGTCATTGTGAATATTTTCATATCACTCGGATGTTCTGGCAATACCACCAGGATAATGCGTAGGACTCTAAATATATTATCTTACTTTCCACATTGTGTGAAACAATAAGCATATTTGGAAGTGTGTCCTATCGAGATTTATGGATGATCTCATGGCTCTAGACTCAATAGTGCGTTTTTATCCGCTCCTGGAGACTGGGGAGGCGTCTCCTGTTTTAGGTATCAACATAGCTCGCAATGAGCAGTCGATACATTGCACAGGGTTCCCCGTGAGATTGAAACAAGCTCTTTTAAGAGAACTTGAGTGGTTGGGAAGTTTGGTGCAGTGCGTCACTGGGTCCATGACGTCTTGTCTTCAATACTGGTGTTACCTTAGTAACCGCCAGTAGATTATGAATTGAACCCGGTTTCTGCCCTAAGGTTGAATATTTGGAGGGCTATTTCTTTTCACCCTTTCTCATTTCAATTCTTTTTAATTCTTCAACCCCTTCAGTGCTTACCGAGACTTCACCACTAGAACCTTGCTGGGTTTGTTCCAGTCCTAGTTCTATCTCAGTCCGCACTCTTCCCTTTCTCACTTTTCTCCTTTTTTTCCAATCATTCTTAAGGACTTCTAATCTATCTATGGATTATCCCTGGGAAGATCCTTCCGGTTCTGGTGGATCATGGGAACTTATACCTAACCTTAACCGTCCTTATAACTCCATGCATAAAGATAAATGGTTGGTCTTAGGTATTACTTCCACAAACGCCTTTGCTCCCCCTCAATATATGCATCGATATTCGAAAGTTTTTAGCACATATGTGGGAGCCTATTTATTGAGTCCAAAAGATCACTTTTGATTATCAGATTTGATATTTAAATCACATTCTCTCCCCCGATCAAAAATTTCAAATCATTCAAGATTTTTGATCTTAATTGATTTAAATAAGTTAGAAAGCTTTTGGGAGAGAAATGCGGTCAATTTTAATATTTTCTGATAAAAGGAATTTTTTCTTGCTCCCCCTCAATCTGTAAGGGAGGTTGTTATGTGTCAGATTTGATGAGTTTACAAAAAAATTTGAAGTTGTAATGAAAACTCTTTGAAAATTTCTCATTCTGACACATATACATCACAAGATGTATTATTGCTTATTTTTGTACAAAGTGTGGGGAGTTTTGATGATACATAAAATTTTGAGAAATCGCTCTCCCCCTCAATCAATGACGGATGTTAAAACAGAAATATTTTCATAAACTATTGACGTCATTGATTGAGTGAAATTTTTTATCAAACTTTTGAGTTCAATTTGATTTTCATTCAAAATTTCATGGTGCCACCAAGTTTTGCACAAATACTTTCCGGAAAAATCATAGAAGGGAAAGTATTTGGCGATAAAAAGAAGACTTCTCTTCTTTATCAAGAAATAATGCACTGAAACGTACATTAGATCGAGGAAACATGGATATAAAGTAATCCATGCCCAGGTGAACTTCACCCGGTAAAAGGAACAACCGTCTTTTTGGCGACGTGTTTTCCCATTTTGAAAAGCGGGTTGCTATCTGAAGTAATAGCAAACCATATTTTTGAAGTCCGGGTTGTAGCCTGAAATGACTACAAGCCATAGTTTTAAGTCCGGGTTACAGCCTGAAATGACTGTAAGCCATATAGGCATGTTTTGAAAAACCTTTTGAACTTCTGTTCGAACTTCATTTAAAGACCCGTGTCATTATTGAATGACATTTCTAGGACCGTAAATGTTATCGATGCCAGAAGACATGCCTTAAAAAAACTATTTTTGGAATTTTCTAATTTTCTGATTTTTATGGGTTTTTGTTGGTTTTATATATCTATATACAAGTTATTAATGTGTATATATAAGAGTACAGATATATATATATATATATATATATATATATATATATATATATATATATATATATATATATATATATATATATATATGTATATACAATATGTAGGAAAGGATATACGATAGGGAACAGAAAGAGTCATAAGGATACAAAAAGAGAGCCACAAGCAAAATACAGTACATGTTACAAAACAATCACCACATCCAAAATACATGTATGACACTAAACCCCACCACTTAGCACATCATTCAGTGCGTTGTAGAAGGCGGTAGTCTCCAGCTCGAACTCTGCCACCCACGTAGCACTCCAAGCTACGGAAGATTCTTCGCAACTTCAATCTCTTGCGGATACCATCCAAAAACCTCTTGTTCCGTGTTATGTCATTGTCAGTCCAGTGGTTGGTATAATGTCTAGATCCATGGTCATAGACACGGTATTCTTTCACTCTGAAGTCCAACGCCTCTTCAACCATTCGTAACGTACCGTCGCTGAACTTGTGTATTTCGTTGAAGCGCAAAACCATAGGAATGTTGTATTTGTCACGAAATACAACGGCCAGAGGAGATTCTATGACTGTAAAGTCAGCAACACGTTCCAGACTATTGACATTCCATAGAGGTCGCGTGAGATTGAGTTGAGATTGGTAGCTTTCGATGCCAAGCTGGAAGTCTTCTACCCGTTTTCTAATGACGATACCCCTGATCCAGTGAAGTACGGCAAACACAAGAGACTTCTTTTCATGAGAGGGTAGATGATGCAGCTTTCCTTGAAGATGGAGCAGATACAGATCTTCGAAATTATTAGGGCGAAGGTGTTTGAAGTCACCTTCGGATATGATGTAGTCCTTGAAGTCAGCTCGACGGAGTGTTATACTCTTAAGATAGTCATATCCATGGATGGGATGAATCTGTACCTTTACCACACTGATGATTTGAAGTGGTGATCGAACAGACTTTCGGTCACCTTGAGCTTGAAAACGATCAATGTAAAATTGCTGCTTCTTCAGCCACCAATGAGAAATACCAAGAGATGCCGAGATGTCGTAGTCACATTCTTGAGTACTCCACATGCTGTCAGGGACAAGCTGTTCTAACCCGATGTCTGAGTAGAGGGCAGCCTTCATCTTGGTGATGGACAAGGCCGACTTGCATTGTCTACTTCCAAGCTTAAGATATTCAAGGTCTTTGTTGAAGAAGAATTCTACTTGGATAGTAACATTTCCAGGAGTTCCACCCAAAGGAAGTGGATTGTTGTAGTTATACTTCATGATCCCTTCATCCACAATGTCGTTGAACATTTTGTGGCACTCTTCCATCTGGTATTATAGATGATTAACATCCTGATGAAATGCTTTGATAGTGTTGAAAGCCGGACCTTCCAGGTCTTTCTGAGTAAGCCTTGATAGACCACGCTTCTTACAGAACCATGAGATGAATGTCCCCATATCACCAGTTTGTGAAAGTAGAGAGTCTTCTGATGGAGGGACGAAACTGGTGGTGATGGCATTGATCCAGTTGTTGTCATTGGTTGGCAGATCGGAGGAAGGAATTGTCCATTCAGGTTCTGGTGATTGTGATTGCTTGTCATCGGGTTTCCACCATGTCTCTTTGTCAGCCTTGGTTAGGAGAACATGCGGTGGATCATTGGAGTCACTTCTGGTGAATGATTTCCACCACTGTCTTCCAGGGATATGAGTCGTAGAGGCATCATCTTCATCGTCATCGGAAGAATCAGAGTGTAGAGGAGCAACAGATGCTTCATTGAAGACAAGATCATCATTGACTTGAGATGTTATAGAGGTTGTACCAACGTCAATGGTAGTCCAAGCAGCATACTTAACTTGTTAGGCCTGTTTGGAAGGTGCTGACTTGGATGACTTGTCTGTTTGATGTTTGTGGGATGGTGATGAGGTGGGTTGTGATGGTCCACTAGGAGCATGAGACCCACCAGGCAGAGAAGGAGTGCCTGATGGACCAGATGCCCCAGCAGGTGGTGGAGGTGGAGGTGGTTGAGGAGGTGATCCAGATGGTGGCCTGGGATGACCCTGACGCCTCTGTTTTCTTTTTCTTTCAATTTCCATGTCTCTCGCGTGTTCCTCAGCGTTATCTTGTATTATGGAGGCCTTTAATGCTTCATACAGTTTGACATGAGCATCATGTCCTGTATGTTGACCCTGTTGATACATGTTGTTCTGCAGAATTACCTTCATATCATTGATAGGTAGGTCTTTGAATCTGGATCTGAGGGGAGCTTCAAGAGCAATGCTGACCGCTTCAGCTACCTGTTCGTTGATTACCTGAGATACTTGTCGTTCAAGGTCAAGATGCTCCAACTTGTATAACCTGCTGCCATGATTAGTAATTGTTTTCGGCAGATTAAGATTTACTAATGTTTGAATTAAGGAGGCATGCTTATCCAACTTCTCATGGATGGTGAGGTTATCTTGAACAATATCAGCTGTCATTCCAGCTAATGTATTCAGATCCAGCTTCTTCTCAATGGTAGCAGGAGTGGCAGATTCAGTCGGTTTCTCTTGAGTTGTAGCTGCTTGTGGGGTGTCAGTGTTGTCAGGGCCAGCAGTAGGAATTGGTGCAGACCTGGTAGGAATGGTGGAATTGTCTTGCTAAATAGGCACATCAACCATCGACACAACTTCTTCTCGGTCATCACCAGACTTGTCACCTTCAGCATCATCCGGCTTATCCACGAGGAATTGATCTCCAAAAGTATCCAGATTCTTGTACGATGCCAGGGTTCCAATAGAGCTGTCAGGTTCCATGGCGAGCTTAGGATCATCAGTTTTCAGTTTGAAGTTACCTTGTAGATCCGGATAAGCAGTAGAAACAAATTCGTCATTGAGTGGATCAATTGGAGTACCAGACTCAACAGTTTTATCCTGTACCGGTTGGTGGCTGGTAACATCATGTGTAGCTAAGTTAGATTCATCACCTTTGAGAGCTGAGCTGGTATCAGTCTCAGATCCGCTTGTGTTAGCGGGTTGCCCAAGACTTGGTGATGGAGCATTGTCGGGAGATATTCTTGCAGATGAGGATGTTGGTGATCGTTTTTTGAGGATATACTTGGAGCTGGTCGATTTGGAGGCAGGAGATGATATTTTCAACAGAGTGTGTGCAGCCAGTTCTTCCTTGGCAACATCCTTGCCTTTTCCTACCACATGCTGGATTTGTGATGTCTTGTCAGACACAGGTTCTCTGATGCTGACACCACTGACTGGTGGCACAGGTGGCATGTATGCATCCTTTAAACTTTCAGCAGTTGCCATTTGAACCATTTCTTCTTCTGTGAGAGGCAACTGTGTGGTGCTAGGCGCAGCTTTAGGATCTTCAACACTTGGTGGTTTATTCTTTGTGCCGGTTCTTTTACCTCCTGTGGTCCGCTTTACTCGTTTAGTACCTTCAGAGGACGCAGCTGAGGTTGTTACACCCTTGCGTTTCTTGGATGCGGTTCTTTCAGACTTAGTGGATAGGGAGGGCTCATTAGCATATGCTTCCCGACTTGTCTTCAGAAGTTTAAGATATTCCTCATAATATGGTGCAGTCAATATATCACGAGTGAGAAGGGCAGTGGGAATGTCCATGCCGAAGATTATCTCGCATGTACCCTTTGCATCATATTTGAGGAACCCAACTGGATGTTCATCTGTGGGTTGATGAAGAGGAGATTCATCTCTAGGGTGGAATTTGAGAGATCTTTGAAGACTTAGTATGATCAGCTTAGTGAAGCGAATCCTTGGAATCAGGAGCTTGGCTGGTCTTTTCTTACCATCTTTGTTTGCTTCAAGGTTTGCCTTATCGACCAAGAAAGAGTGAATGGACTGACTAAATTCCTCCCAGATCCGTTCAGCAAAGTTGATGTTCTTACCATTAACAATGCCTCAGAGAATTTGTAGAGATGGAGCTCTAAGTCTTTCATACCCCAATGTTTTGCCCGTCAGACACAAGTTGATAAGGCTTGCAATTGCTCTCCATGGTTGATAGAGGTCATGGGTGATAACCGTGGAAAGCGTAGATACTTGAGTGGGATACCCAAGTTCATTGACGAAGTCAATAAGGATAGCGGGATTAGGTGGGGGAGTGTATTCAACATTGTCACCCGTTGGCAATATCTGCAGTGCGCTACCAAGAGTTTCCATCGTGATGTTCAGCCAATGCTCATCCAGCTGACACTTGTAAGTGTTGGTAGCTATATCATGGCATATAGTGTTCCAGAACTGCTGGATATAGATGGATGGGATTGAGGAGGATGCGGTGAAGGCATTGAAGAAAGTGGTGTTTTTCAGTATGTCCAGGGCCATTCTGAATATGGGATGATTCTGAGGTCTATCAGTCTTAACATAGCAGTTGCTCTTTCCAATAGCTACCCACTTGTTGAATGGCAGAATGTCGTTGTCAGAACGAACGGGTGGAGCCAATTGTCCTTAGATAATAGGTTCTGCCATAATAGCTGCATTTGACACAAATCAACAAACAAAGTAAACCATGTGACATTGAGTGTTAGTAACTAGTGGAACCCTAGCACCAAATGGTAAGGAGATATGACCAGGGCCAAGAGCCATGTTAGAACAGTAATAAGCACTCATGAGGGATATCATTCATCACATAGAATAGCAATTAGGACAAACAAGAATGAGTGCCATAGGGTCATACCAAGCAATGCATGGATAATTAGACACCCATTTACTAACACACAAGCAGTGTACACCTAATTAGAGAGAACATAGATTGACATAATTGTTGTAAGACAGAAATTCAATGCTAGACAAAGTGGGTCAAAATAATTCCCAGCTAGAGTTAAACGCAGAACCATTAGCCCTTAGGAAAGGATACACGTAAGATAAGAAGCCCACAAAATAAATTAACCGCAAACTCAATTTAATCGCAAAATGAGTAATCCACTAGGTGACATAACCGCAAAACAATCGAACCGCAACAAGTCAAGAAAAACACAACCAATTGAATCGCACATCACTTTAAACGCAAGTGCAGGTAACCGCAAAGCTACTTAACCGCAGTCAAGAACATATGCTAACCGCAGTCAAGAACATACGCTTACCGCAGTCAAGAACATAAGCTAACCGCAGACAAAAATACTCCACACACTCCGATACAAACCGTCAGATCTTACGACTAACACCAAGGATGACAACAAGATCCCTCAATCAAAGTAAATAACAATACAATTCCCTACTCAACGCCTAAGGTACTACGCACGGTATTTCCACCCTAAACGCAACTCTAACAAGACCAAAATCTCACACTCACATCCATGAATATCACACATAAGCAGTTAATGAACAATTAAATGCAGTAGAGAGCAAGTGTGATTTAACCTATTGTCAAATAAACGCAATTACACGAGATAACAACCAACGCGAATTCCCACCTATAATAATGCAACTCGTGAGAATATGAAATCATGGAAAGTTATAGTAAATGAGAAGATTAAGCACTTGACGTACCAACAAATAAGCAATCAAGGGAAACAATCAAGACTAAACGCAATAAAAGTGAGTAGAGAATGAGAGATGTGAGATTAAATAGCAAGAGGTGTTGTGGTTAACTTTTTAATCGCAAAGAAAATAACCTCTTAAATATGTGTTGGGTACACTTTGCTATAATGACACAAACAGTCCTTGTACTTCACTACCATACATTAGACAACGATACATGTGCACAAGATTGGTCCCTGAAGTTATGAGTGATACCCAAGTGATGAGAAAGTCTTCAGGATGTGCATATAGTACCATGAGGCCAGATATGAGAAACAACATGTAACACCCCCAAAATACCGCAGTGGAAGACTGTGTCATTGGTGTGCTACTTCATAATACAAAGTACAAGTTATAGAAAACGAACTCTAAATGAGACGTTTTGAAAAGTTACCATTCGATTAATGAATTCAAAGTTACAAACATGAGATTCCAAAGTATGATACATAAATGTATACAAGTGTTTTGAATGGTAAATGATAAAAGCGTAAGTCTTCAGAATATGCAGCTTGACTCTAAGTTCCACGCACTAGCTATCGCCTTATAGACCTGAGATAACATGCTAAAGTGTCAACACAATGGTTGGTGAGTTCATAGAGTTTGTCTTAAAACAGTTGAAAAAGCCTTAAAGAATGATCACACAGCAAAGGCATCGTGAATCCACTCAGTTACAAGTCCCGCCATAAGAGACTTGTAACCTGTGTGTTCACAACCCACTGCTAACATATATAGTATGAATAAGACATGTATAAGTTCATCAAGACAATTTAAGCAATTAGAAGTGAGTCTCTACTTCATCTCCGAAGACCTCACTTTTATGATGTATCCAACATTCGCAAATGTTAGGATGTATCAAAGACAACTGGGAGTCAATTCCCAAAGACAACTGGGAGCCACTTCCCAAAGACAACTGGGAGTCAATTCCCAAAGACAACTACTAGTCAATAAATAGAATAACGCAATTAAGTATAATGCAGTCATGTATGTAAGCAATCAAGTATAACACAGTCAAGTATAGACGTTTTGAGTATTTGTACAAGTAAACAAGTAGTTGAGCATGTATCCCCCCCAATAGTTAAAACAAGTACGAAAAGAGTAGGGGCTATGACTCACCTTAAGTCTATGTAATGAGAAATGATAGTGGTAGTCGAATCGCGAAAGTCTCTAAGAGCAGCCTATAATAGAACGTTGCGACTTAGGTTTGGAGTAATGTCTAAGAATACGACGAATTGCCTATATATGTCTTGCATAATGTTCATGATGTAGTACTTTAGTATAATGTGTAAGTCGTTGAATATAAGTGGTCTATGAAACATGTATAGGTTGTAAATCTCTTACTACCGTTCGGGCCGACATAATTCAGAAGTCATGGAGTAAACGTTCGAGGAGCCAGGACACTTTAACTCGTAAATCCACAACTCGTCTCGACGGCTTACTCAATGAACTCCTCACATGAGGCTCCCTACTATTGTAGTATTTGATAACATATATATAAGTTTTGATCTTTAAAAGTTATATGGTCTTTAGCCGTGGCTTTGCCGTGACCTTGGTCATTGTTACCATGGTCTTAAGACTCAACCTTGGCTTTAGCCATGGTTGTGGTCTTGGCTTTAGGTCATTAGACCTCTTGGTCTCATCTAAATATAATCATTATATAGTAACTTTGGTCTAAAAATGGGCTGTTAAGAATTTGAAGAAAATATCACTCGGAAAGCCTTTTCAGGGCTCGAGCTTCTTTGTTCCTGAACGAAAACGTCGTTCCGGACAACTTTCGTGTTTTAACTTTTTGATGAATCGGACCAGAAGTGGGACTTTCAAATTGGCAGAATGCAAACAGGAGGTTATGGGCAGTTTCGGCGTTTTGGTGTCGCTAACTTCTTATGGTCATAACTTTTGACTCGTGTACTCGTTTTGGGTGATTCAAATTGCTATGTTTTCCTTGTTAAGTCCTCTTTAACAGTAAGTAAATGTCAAATATCATAGTTATACTATTTTGGTCGTGGTTCTCCATAAAAATCACTAGTTTGCTTGTTTACTTGTCATAAGTTAACATATGTATACCAATACTCGTTTTATCCATTTTTAAACATCATGAACACAATACAAAGACCATATATAGCATGAAAGAAACATAATAAGCATGAAATGATATTGAGCAAGAAAGTGTATAAGAGTTTGCTTACAACTTTTGGCTTTCTGAAGAAAGGAAGTCAAGTATAGAACTAGGACACTAAACCTAAGCTTGTAAACCCTTCACCATAACTCTTGTAACCATTGATAGACTTGATATAGACCTTGTGAAAACCCATTAACTTCAGCCCCTAATCACCTTGTGTAGCTCCTAATTCAACCATGGAATCACCAAACAAACTTAAGAACTAGGTAGAGAATACTAAGGCCTTGAACTTTGTAGTGTAACTTGTATATTGAAGATCAAAGGATCATGGTGCTATGATAAAAGGTTGTGGCGTTTTTGTGGTGAAGAAAGGAAGCAAATGAGCTCTCTATTTATAGTAAGAATGAGGAGGTTAGGAAGGTGGCTAGGAAACTACATAAACTTGGAGACAAAGTTGTAAATAAATAAAGAATCAATGGTCAAAATTTAACCACAAGTGTGAACCCCCCCCCCCCTAGTGGCGGTTTGAATGAGGATAAGGTGACTAGATGATGACTCTTGGTCTTTGGATGATAATATCCTAAGTATGTAGCTAGTTTTGGACCCGTAAATTGCTAACCGTAAGTTTTTAGGCCACGAAACGTAAAACCGGGTATCCTAAAAATATGAAACTTATAAATATGGTTAAACATGTCAATATAGTCCATAATAAAATATAAAATGAGTGGTAGGTTCTATCGGGTGCGAAAACCCTGCTAAAAACTGGAAACACGGGTCTAAAACGCGCAATTCGCGTAAAACGCTGAACTGAAAAACGTAAAATTCCGAAACTTTTGGAATTGTCCTAAAATGAGAGAAAATCATATTTCTATTGTTTATAATGTTTTATGGACATATCGGGATGCTAGAAGGACGTTTAAACCTAAAAGTAAATCTCGGACACGGCTTTGTGATTTTTGCAGAAATGATCCGACGAGCGTCAAACTCTCGGATTATCGTTAAAATAGTTTAACTTACGAGAATATGAAATAAAAATTTCTGAGATGAATAGTGAAAAGTGAATAGTAAAAGTGAATAGTAAAAAGTGAATAGTGAAATTTTCGGGAATAAAAGTTAACCTGAAATTGCGAATTGTTACAGTCTGTACCCCTTAAGGAGAACTTCGTCCCGAAGTTCAGTTGATGTTAACTACTTACGATGTGTCTAAGAGAATTCGGGATCTCTAATATAGTGGTGTTCACTCTGATTTGTCTAAGGTTCTGGTTAAGGAGTTGTATCGGCTACAATTAAGCCCACTTATTTATAACACATTACTTACATAAAGAAGCGTCCAAATTTATGTAAGTAAGGTCTCATAAACTTATGGTTCGGTGATTTACAATTTCTTTATTTAACTGAAGAGGCGTCCCAATCCATTTAAATAAGGAGATTCTAAATCATCCTACTTAAGAATTTCCGACACAAAATCCGCCTTCTGAGGCCGATAGTAAGATAATCAAGTCATCAAATCCTTAAAGCTAAGCAATAATATTATTTAACTCAAATCTTGTGTCTAATCAAACAAGAACTGTCACAAGATCAAGTTAACTAATTAGTTATTACTGAGCTCCATGTTTTTAATGACTCGACGAATCTTTGGGGCTCCTTATAATACTAAAGTCACGTCATCTAACAGCGTGGAACTAAGCAAACCTCTAACCAAAAAGCATATGTGTATGTATTGTGTGTAAGGCAAATAAAGAGGAAGGTCCCAACGTATATAGCAGTTATAGTCTAGGCACTAAATGCAACCTAGTTCTCTATAACCAAGGCTCTGGTACCAATCTGTAACACCCCCAAAATACCGCAGCGGAAGACTGTGTCATTGGTGTGCTACTTCATAATACAAAGTACAAGTTATAGAAAACGAACTCTAAATGAGACGTTTTGAAAAGTTACCATTCGATTAATGAATTCAAAGTTACAAACATGAGATTCCAAAGTATGATACATAAATGTATACAAGTGTTTTGAATGGTAAATGATAAAAGCGTAAGTCTTCAGAATATGCAGCTTGACTCTAAGTTCCACGCACTAGCTATCGCCTTATAGACCTGAGATAACATGCTAAAGTGTCAACACAATGGTTGGTGAGTTCATAGAGTTTGTCTTAAAACAGTTGAAAAAGCCTTAAAGAATGATCACACAGCAAAGGCATCGTGAATCCACTCAGTTACAAGTCCCGCCATAAGAGACTTGTAACCTGTGTGTTCACAACCCACTGCTAACATATATAGTATGAATAAGACATGTATAAGTTCATCAAGACAATTTAAGCAATTAGAAGTGAGTCTCTACTTCATCTCCGAAGACCTCACTTTTATGATGTATCCAACATTCGCAAATGTTAGGATGTATCAAAGACAACTGGGAGTCAATTCCCAAAGACAACTGGGAGCCACTTCCCAAAGACAACTGGGAGTCAATTCCCAAAGACAACTACTAGTCAATAAATAGAATAACGCAATTAAGTATAATGCAGTCATGTATGTAAGCAATCAAGTATAACACAGTCAAGTATAGACGTTTTGAGTATTTGTACAAGTAAACAAGTAGTTGAGCATGTATCCCCCCCAATAGTTAAAACAAGTACGAAAAGAGTAGGGGCTATGACTCACCTTAAGTCTATGTAATGAGAAATGATAGTGGTAGTCGAATCGCGAAAGTCTCTAAGAGCAGCCTATAATAGAACGTTGCGACTTAGGTTTGGAGTAACGTCTAAGAATACGACGAATTGCCTATATATGTCTTGCATAATGTTCATGATGTAGTACTTTAGTATAATGTGTAAGTCGTTGAATATAAGTGGTCTATGAAACATGTATAGGTTGTAAATCTCTTACTACCGTTCGGGCCGACATAATTCAGAAGTCATGGAGTAAACGTTCGAGGAGCCAGGACACTTTAACTCGTAAATCCACAACTCGTCTCGACAGCTTACTCAATGAACTCCTCACATGAGGCTCCCTACTATTGTAGTATTTGATAACATATATATAAGTTTTGATCTTTAAAAGTTATATGGTCTTTAGCCGTGGCTTTGCCGTGACCTTGGTCATTGTTACCATGGTCTTAAGACTCAACCTTGGCTTTAGCCATGGTTGTGGTCTTGGCTTTAGGTCATTAGACCTCTTGGTCTCATCTAAATATAATCATTATATAGTAACTTTGGTCTAAAAATGGGCTGTTAAGAATTTGAAGAAAATATCACTCGGAAAGCCTTTTCAGGGCTCGAGCTTCTTTGTTCCTGAACGAAAACGTCGTTCCGGACAACTTTCGTGTTTTAACTTTTTGATGAATCGGACCAGAAGTGGGACTTTCAAATTGGCAGAATGCAAACAGGAGGTTATGGGCAGTTTCGGCGTTTTGGTGTCGCTAACTTCTTATGGTCATAACTTTTGACTCGTGTACTCGTTTTGGGTGATTCAAATTGCTATGTTTTCCTTGTTAAGTCCTCTTTAACAGTAAGTAAATGTCAAATATCATAGTTATACTATTTTGGTCGTGGTTCTCCATAAAAATCACTAGTTTGCTTGTTTACTTGTCATAAGTTAACATATGTATACCAATACTCGTTTTATCCATTTTTAAACATCATGAACACAATACAAAGACCATATATAGCATGAAAGAAACATAATAAGCATGAAATGATATTGAGCAAGAAAGTGTATAAGAGTTTGCTTACAACTTTTGGCTTTCTGAAGAAAGGAAGTCAAGTATAGAACTAGGACACTAAACCTAAGCTTGTAAACCCTTCACCATAACTCTTGTAACCATTGATAGACTTGATATAGACCTTGTGAAAACCCATTAACTTCAGCCCCTAATCACCTTGTGTAGCTCCTAATTCAACCATGGAATCACCAAACAAACTTAAGAACTAGGTAGAGAATACTAAGGCCTTGAACTTTGTAGTGTAACTTGTATATTGAAGATCAAAGGATCATGGTGCTATGATAAAAGGTTGTGGCATTTTTGTGGTGAAGAAAGGAAGCAAATGAGCTCTCTATTTATAGTAAGAATGAGGAGGTTAGGAAGGTGGCTAGGAAACTACATAAACTTGGAGACAAAGTTGTAAATAAATAAAGAATCAATGGTCAAAATTTAACCACAAGTGTGAACCCCCCCCCCTAGTGGCGGTTTGAATGAGGATAAGGTGACTAGATGATGACTCTTGGTCTTTGGATGATAATATCCTAAGTATGTAGCTAGTTTTGGACCCGTAAATTGCTAACCGTAAGTTTTTAGGCCACGAAACGTAAAACCGGGTATCCTAAAAATATGAAACTTATAAATATGGTTAAACATGTCAATATAGTCCATAATAAAATATAAAATGAGTGGTAGGTTCTATCGGGTGCGAAAACCCTGCTAAAAACTGGAAACACGGGTCTAAAACGCGCAATTCGCGTAAAACGCTGAACTGAAAAACGTAAAATTCCAAAACTTTTGGAATTGTCCTAAAATGAGAGAAAATCATATTTCTATTGTTTATAATGTTTTATGGACATATCGGGATGCTAGAAGGACGTTTAAACCTAAAAGTAAATCTCGGACACGGCTATGTGATTTTTGCAGAAATGATCCGACGAGCGTCAAACTCTCGGATTATCGTTAAAATAGTTTAACTTACGAGAATATGAAATAAAAATTTCTGAGATGAATAGTGAAAAGTGAATAGTAAAAGTGAATAGTAAAAAGTGAATAGTGAAATTTTCGGGAATAAAAGTTAACCTGAAATTGCGAATTGTTACACAACAGACTACCTAAAGCAACACATAGCACGTAGAGCAAGCATATAGACACAATGTGAAGTAAGAAAATATATACAGAAAGATAGCATGAAAGTAGAATGAATGTAAAACAAATATGTTGGGATCATACTTTTGTATTTTAGTCAAGTCTCGGTCATTACCTTTTGTAACAGGTTGCTTAGTTATTTATTTCACTATGTTAATGTTACTAGGCTTAAGTAAGCTAGTCCATGGGCCTTGAAAGCCCACGTTGAAGTGTAAGAGGGAGGAAGGGAGTGTTGCCCTACTCCTCCCCTTATAAATACCAAGCTCATGTACACTTTATTATTGTTGGTTATTTCATTATTCTATGCAAACTCTTTCATTTCTATTTCTAATATTGTCTTAATCAACCATCTCTCATTCTCATCTATTTTCTCATACTTGTGTTTACTAAATGGTGACCTATCAAGTGGTATCATTCGCCTAATAGAGATTGAAGTGTGTTTCTTGGATTTAACGTGGGGTTTAAGGTGTTATTTTGCTTCTTTTTGCTTCTTTCTTTGTTTCTTACACTCAAATCTTGAAGCTTGGATAAGTTTTAAGGTTAATATAGTGTTTAGAAGCTTAGATTTTGCATAAAGTTTTGATTTTTTAAGGTTTTTCTACTCAAAATCTTCAATAGTTAGTGTTTTCTAAGTATTGGTGAAGTTATTTGATCAAAAGTACCTTATTTCTAAGCAATTTTCTTCAAAAATTTGAGATTTTTCAAGTTTCTGACCTCCTTACGCGTAACTTTTGTGAACAGTACGATTCAAAAGCTGTCAACAGTACTTTTTGTCCCTTCTACGCATAAGATTTGGTCAAAACCCTTTTCCTACGCGTAACTAGAGTCAAAACCCTCTTTTTACGCTTAACTTGGAAGTCTACGCCTAAATCCTACGCGTAAGTCTATTTCCTACGCCTAAGTCCTACGCTGAAGTTACTTCCTACGCAAAAGTTGCCTTTTTCTACGCAAAAGATCAATCCTACGCATAAGAGTGAATCTTACGCGTAAGTTTCCAGAATCTACGCTTAAGTTTCATCAAAGGTCTTCTCCTTGTGTTACGGTGACTCAGTACTTCCCTAGCTTGGATAAGTTAGTGGAATACTTCGACTTCGGATATCTTTCAAGCTTGGATAAATTTGAAAGATTTGTTTGGTTGTTTAACCTTACGCATAAGTCTAAACTTACGCATAAGCCAAAGCTTACGCGTAAAGAGAAAACTTGCGCATAAACTCTTTGTTTACGCATAAACTACTCTTTACGCATAACCTAAAGTTTACGCGTAAGATTATTGTTACACGTAAGAATTCAACTTACCCCAGGGATTTTGAACTTAACCAAAGGAACGTGCATTTCAATCTTCTACAAGATCCATCTTTCACACAAGTCTCTTTCTACTATCTTCTAACTTATTTTCAAAAAAAAAATAAATTAAAAAAAAAATAAAAATAAAAAAAAAAAAAAGTTTTTTGGCGTTAAAATTTGAGTAAAATTTAATTTTTACAGGAGACTAAACTTTCAATTTTTACGCGAAATTTAAATTTTGGTATAACGGTGAAAATTTTGGCCCAAAATTCAAATTTTTAGGCCAAAATTCAAATTTTGTTTGGGTAAAATTTGGCGGCAAAATTTTTAAAACTCAAATTTTTTCTATAACCTTAAAATTGCATTTTAAAGTGATTTTCAAAATTTTGGAAGAGAAAAATTTTCAAATTATTTTGGAGGGAAAACCAGAAATCACTATTTTGACCTTGAGTGTGACATTTTGTTTGATTATTTTGATTACGTCGCAACAATCAAGGGGGAGAGATATGTCATCTACAATGTCTCAATTACCTTCTTCCAACTACCTTCCTCACCAATATTCTCATCAGCAGCAGTCATCAGCAACTGTACCTTCTTCCAACTACCTTCCTCACCAATATTCTCATCAGCAACAGTATCATCAACAACAAAGTCACAGCTCCCACATTCGTCATGTTCTGCTCTTTGGCAATGAATCAAGGCCTCCAATGTTGCTACCAGGAACATATACTGATTGGAAACGGAGATTTCTACAATGGCTCACAAATCGTCCTGCTGCAGGTCTCATGCTCAAATCCATTCAAGATGGTCCATACAAAATGATATTTCTTGCTGACTCAACAAGGACTATCAGACTACAAACAGATGAAGATTTGAATGCTACTGAACTTGCTCAGTACGATGTTGACCAACAAGTTGCATGGTTCATGACACTAGCACTTCCCAACTTAATTTACATGTATATGGGCTTTCAAGCCAGTGCTTATGAAATGTGGAAATATCTTGAAGCTATGCATCGTACAGAAGAACTTCATCACATCAGAATGAAGCAAACTCTTGAATCTTGTTTAAGCATGAATCCACTAAAGACCATTCTCCCTACTCCACCATCTCCAGCTGTTGACCATGGATCCTTAATTGACACTCCAAATGGTCTCTTCTTCATTCCTCCGAATGCACCTGAGCCTTTCTTCATTCCTCAGTACCATCCTGCTACACTACATAATAATGTGCAATCTCTTCTGCAAAATCTAGTGAAGCTTAGTCAAGTATCTACTAAGAAAGGCAATGGCGCTATGACTTCAACTTTTGAATGCTTAAACACAATGAAAGATACTGATGATGAAGAAGATCTTATCGAACCGAGCATGGCATTCTTGGCATATACGGAATATATTGCAGATGAGGAAACTCAAGATTATGATTCAACCTCACTCTCTGACGATAATGTTGAATATAATGCCACACTTAGTCAAATGGAAGTTGAAGGGGGTAATCTCAATGCAGTTTTGCAAAGTGTCATGGGAGTTATTCCTTCTGATGATGAATATGCAGATTTAGAATCCAATACAGCAGATTTGGAAACCGATACAACAGATGTGATGTTAATGGCAAACATGCAGGAATTTCACATGATAAATACTGGCTCAGAGTATGATTCTGATGATTCTGAAGATCCTTTTATGGAATTAAACCAAGAGAAACGCCTGACATCTTTAAGATTACTTTATTCACACCTTAAGCTTCTCTCAAACAAAGACTTAGCATAAACTCGTTCCGAGTATGGATTCAAATGGGTATTTCCAGACCTGTTTGGAGAAATAGTTGATATTTTCACTACTACAATGTTCGACAACGTGAATCAACTTGAAAAACAACTTGAAACTGAAGAATTTCACGAGAGTGAATCCAATGCCGCCTTCAGAGTGCTCAAGAAACAATTTCAACATTTCATCAATTATGACTGTGAAGTGGTAAGCGAGTATTTTTTAGAATACACTCGAATTGAGGCTCAAACCTTCAAAGATATATTGCTCCAACACCTGGATGCTATTGAAAAGTCAATTGTTGAAAGGGTACTTCACAGACTAGAGTATGAAAAAAGGATGAAGTTGCAGATTCAAGAAGAGTTAATTCATAAAGTTGATGCATTGGATGCTAATTTGGTCGTCATGGAAAGCAATGGGACAGAATTAAAAGAGCAGGATGACAGCAGTAGATTAGGGAATGATACAGATGCAGACTGTGCAGAGATCAGACCCTCCTATGACTCAAAACCCAACTTTGACAAAGAACAGATGGATGAGGAAGATGTCATACCCATCTATGACACAGAACCTAACTTTGACAAAGAGCAAACGGTTGAGGTACAATCTACTGTTGATCATATTATGCTTGCAACTGAGATACAACAATCTGAGCAACCTAACTTCAGTAATGAAGGAGAGGTTGACCAGAATGTTGTTCAATGTCCTGACAATCGTTCTAAGTCTATGTCCTTACCTGATAATCTTATAACTGATACATCATACCAAACTCTTGAGTCTGAAAACATTCTTCTCAAAAAGACCATTGCCCAGTTTCATAAAGATTTTTCTAAACTGGAGGCACATTGCATCTCACTGGAACTCAAATTGCAAAACGAATCTCTAAATTCGGGCAACAATGGTCAATCTTTGAATGAACAAAGTAAACCTGTGGATACATTAGTTAAAGAAAATGAGCTTTTAAAAGGTCAAATTCAAGCAAAGGTGTTTGCACATGCTGCATTGCAAAACAAATTAAGAAGACTGACTGGTCAGAGTGTGGATACTAAGTTTGCAAAACCATCAATCTTGGGGAAACCGCCTTCTCATACAAACAGAAAACAATCAGTGGTTAGACAACCAACTGCATTTAAATCTGAAAAACCTAAATCTTCAAAATCTCGGTTTGCCTCCCAAGTTGTTGAGAAAAACAATTTGACAAAACCAGTCACTCCACATTCTTGGCCTAAGGAAAATACATCTGTGTCTGCTAAATCTCAACACGTGATTATACTTGGCTCATCTAGGATTAGTTCGAAAACAGTGTCTAAAACGAGCATTAAAAGTAAAGATTCTTATGGAAGATATGACATGTACAAGAACTATGATCTAGAAAAGGCTAGGAAAAAGGCGCTACTTCAAAAGGATGGAATTCTAGGTTCAAAACCTCATGTGATGCCTTCCACTGTAGTACAGAACACTGCTTGTAGTAGCACACCAAAACCTAAGAGTAAACAACAAACTAATAGGAATTGGCTAGCTTCTAAGAGTAGTTGCGTAAATAATCATGTTGTTTGTGCTTTAAAATATCTTCAAAAAGGAAATTCACTAGAAAAGGCTCAATCGACTAAGACAAATAAACCCGTTGAACCAAAAGCTATAAGTCAGAAACCTAAGAAGTAGATCAATATAGGACGTAGGTTTTCTTAACCAAGTGATGCTCCCACTGCATCTAAAAGGAAAACATCTCCGAGATCTAACATTAGGTGGGTACCCACGGGTAGAATTCTCAAATCGATTGGTCTTAGGTGGATTCCTACAGGAAAGAGTTTAGACATTTGCACCAAAACTAATGTGATTTCCACAGCATCAACCGCTGAGACAAATATGAAAACCATCGGAATTGTGTGTTCGAGTGTCAAGAAGATAGTTGACACTACATCTTTATGCTTCTAACACCTGGAACCCAGTTACCCTTAGGGCTCCATGTTCTCTGTTTTGTCTCTTCTTTCTTTCTTTGCAGATTCAACAGGAATGGCTTCGGAACAAATCAGTTTCGGACCCGAGCTTAATGTCAAACATCAAAGTCTTTCTGTAAATACTTTTTCTACAAAAAGAATCTTCTTTCTTTGTGTACAAACTTCAAATCTTCAAAACTATGTTCCTCCATTTAAACAAATTTTGCTTTTCTCTGTCAAAATGGAACATGTTTTGAGGGGGAGAAAACTTTTCACAATATCATGAAGTTTGGACACCTCATTTTTTATTCATCAAGGATAAAATGTTTCTTCATCATTCGGATTTAAACTCATTTTCTAAAAGGTTCTACGATCTCTCGAATTAAAAGTGCAAAAAGGTTTCACAAAATATATGCTAATTCAAGGGGGAGAAAAGGAATTTTTTCTGCAACGAACCCAAATTAATCTAGTTTGGACTTCAAATGGAAAAGTAATTAACCTTTTAATGAGTAAAGTTCACAAAAGTCTTAAACTTAGGTTAAAGGACCTTGCAAGGAAAATAAAACAGGCTCTAATCAATGCTTTCACACATGTTCTCAAAAGTTGCACACATGATTAAAACCTCAACGAATCTGACTAACGATTTTTTCCTCAATTATCTCCATAATTGTGAGTTTCTAATTTCCTCATTGTTGTTGTCTAATCGTTCCCTAAATGTTTCAAGTGTTTTCAACGGTCAAAAAGGCATAATCAGAAACTAAGGTTAATGTAATTATCGATCGGGGCATTTCCTTTTTATGTGTTTAGTCTAATTTATTATTTCATATAGCTTTAAAGAACACTAAAGTGTGCTCGATTGGTGTGTTTGCACGATTAGAAACAACATAGGTTTAAAATCAAGTGATTTAGGGTTTAAGATTTCGATGTCTTTGCTGCTACTAGGATGTTTAATTTGTACAATATTCATGCATTATGATGCTAAAATGCGTGCAATGTCTCTAATCATAACCCCTAACCATTATCATAATTGGAAAATCTTGAGTGATAGGATGAGTTAATCTGTGATCTTGTGCGTTAATTAGAGAATTCTGAGCATTTTGGTAGATTTAGAATGAATTTCTTGATTCATCTGTATACTTGTTTGTGCCTTATGCATTTTCTCTGTGTGCAAGTACATGTCATCCCATTGAAAGTCAAAATTTCAACATTCGACAAAATGTTTCTTATGGAACATATTTTGAGGTTAAAGGGCAAAATGTGTTTAAAGGCTAAATTGGTAAATGGATTCAAAATGGTGAGAAACAAATTTTTTCCAAACTCTACACTCTTGTTTTACACCGGTAAAAGCAAGTGTGAAGACCAAAGCAAAGTTGTTCAAAACCTTTCAAATTCTCAAAATCTGGAATGCTTTGGCTACAATTAAAGAATGTCTCTGATTTAGGCATCCCTAATACCGGAAGTTTTTCCATTCATCACAATAACAAATTTTCAAAAAGAACCCAAGAGGTTCAACTTTAGATGAAAATCTTCTTCTTCAGATTTTAAAACTCAAAAGAGAGACTCCGGGTCTCAAACAACTTTTTAAAGTAAAAGAGTTCTAAATTTCCATTGATTCGACGAGTGTTTTATCATAATGAAACTAAGATTTTTCAATCCTCGTTGGAATTCAACATCTTTTAATCAGATTGACACAACCTACAAATGGATTTCAAATTTTGGTAAACAAAGATTTTCAGTCTCGAGGTTGTTGTCTAATCTGATTTTCATGCATTCTTTGTTGTACAATACTTGATTGTGTTTTCTGAAACCTTGAGCAGAATCATCTCACGAATTTTTCACAAAGTATTTCATAAATACGATTCAATATTCTGCTCAAGAAGACTATCTCTCGAATAAACTTCATTATTTGAGGGGGAGTATTTTGTTAAAAGAAAACTAATTTTGTATTAAAACAATGGCTTGTGCACACATTACAGTGCATAACCCGAACTTGTAAAGAAAGGACACTGAGGTACGCATCAGTGCCTCAATCCTAATATAAGGAGCGAAGGCTTTTTACTTTTGAGTAGAATTAATCAAATGTTTATGAATTTTCATAATTCTGCTCAAAAGGACAAGTATTTCACCTCAATAAGACCTAATCACTTGTTGAGGGGGAGTACTTGTCAAAACAAAATACTTTGTTCAAAATCAAAAAGTTCTTGGTGAATCTCCCTATAAGACTCAAAAAGGCATATTTTAATCTAAAAAGTTTGTCAAAAACATCATATTATATGCTATTTTTGAGGGGGAGAAAATGAAAAAGTGTTTAAAATATAAGTAGTCAAAGCTAAAAGTTGTATCATGTGCGAGCTAGACTCAGAATTGACCCAGGAATTGACGAGACAATAAATGTTAGTAATATCGAAAAGACTTATCCTCGACGGGTAATAACATCAAGTTAGTTACTAGAGCTAGTTGTCACCTAAAAGCTGACAATGGAACTCTTTAACTAACCACGTAAGCGTGTCTCGAAAAGGATTTGTCTTAGTAGAAATGTACCATCTCGAGAAACTTTCTGTGGACTTGACCAGGCCGGGTAATAACTTCAAGCTAGTTTAACTAGTGATGTAAGCGTGTCTCGAATCGGTCTTGTTCACGGAAAGTGGATCAATTCAAAATGCTTGCTCCTCCCGCATGTGCAAATTTATTAAATACTTATGAGCACATGTGAAGGGGGAGCCCTTCAAAAGTGTACACAAAACTCTCAAAGTGTTGACCAAAATATTTGATTATCTCAAACACTTTGAGAGATTTTCAATCAAAGGTTTCTTGGCTACTGTCGGAGTTATAAGGTGATTAAGATAGGATAAAACCATCTTATGATCCGCCAGAGCCGGAGGGATCTACCCAAGGACATCTCCCATAGTTAGAATTAGAAGTCCTTAGGTATGATACGAAAAAAGGAGAAAAGAATGAAAGGGAAAGGAGTTGAAGAATTAAAAAGAAAAGTAAAGAAAAGGGTGAAAAGAAATAGCCCTCCATATGTTCAACTTTAGGGCAGACACCGGGTTCAATACGTATGCTACTGGTTGTTGCAAAAGACAACACCGGTATTGAAGATAAAGTCGTCATGGACCCAGTGACGCAATGCACTAAACCTTCTTAACCACTCAAGTTCTCTTAAAAGAGCTTGTTTCATTCTCACGGGGAACCAGTGTAATCTATCGACCTATCTCTTAGAGATGGTTGATATTGAAGCAGGAGACCCCTCCCTAGTCTCCGCATAGGAAACCTAAGTGTGCACTTATAGAGTCTAGAGCCTTGAGATACATCAAAGATCTCTTAGGAACACTTAGTATTTCTACAACTGGTGTTCTACATCAATGGACACCAGCTGTAAATTATCGAGTCCTTCGCAGATCGTAGCAATCTGCCGAGAACGTTTATGAGAGGATTACTAATGTATTTCTCAGTGATTGAACGGAAATCCTGCCAGGGTCAACATCAAACAGCCCTGACAGCAGGTCACTTCGGTAACCCCACAAGGGTTACGCTTAGTGTTTGCGGTGGTTCCATAGCGGTCTACAGTCGTGGAGTGATCCCCAGCGACTCACCCAGTCATTGAGCTACCTAGTAGGTCTCGTAAGCTCCTTCGGGAGTATCTGATATGGGAACGGCCTGGATAAGGATTAGAAGGAGTCTTCACAATATGCTGTTGATGAGCTCTAATTCCTTATCTGTAAGTACCGGTTGTTTTATTGCTAACTGTTTACTTGCAGGTACCTCACTTCCATGATGGTAGATTCCAACATGCTCATACATACATCTTGAAGCAAATGATAGCTCCCCCAAAGATCTTAGCACCACAAAGTCCAAAGAAAGATTCTACGTCAATAAAGAAGAATCTACAAAGTATAAAGACTTAAAGATCTCAGAATATGACAAAGGAACTTCATGTACGTGAAAGTATAAGTCCGAAGATGTATGAGTATGTTGGAATGGCGGACAACCACCACAGACGCAGGAGTGACGAATGGCAGACTACTTCATGACACAATCACTACATCATCACCAAAGAACAAAGACATAGAGCAAAGTGCATTTATCATTCAACCATTTTTGAAGACGTCTAGAGTTTTACATGTCACAAGTCAACGACAAAGATGAAGACGTCAAGCAACCGTGATGACCGACCCTTAGGGGGAGATTGTTGGGATCATACTTTTGTATTTTAGTCAAGTCTCGGTCATTACCTTTTGTAATAGGTTGCTTAGTTATTTATTTCACTATGTTAATGTTACTAGGCTTAAGTAAGCTAGTCCATGGGCCTTGAAAGCCCACGTTGAAGTGTAAGAGGGAGGAAGGGAGTGTTGCCCTACTCCTCCCCTTATAAATACCAAGCTCATGTACACTTTATTATTGTTGGTTATTTCATTATTCTATGCAAACTCTTTCATTTCTATTTCTAATATTGTCTTAATCAACCATCTCTCATTCTCATCTATTTTCTCATACTTGTGTTTACTAAATGGTGACCTATCAAAATACACTATATGTACACAAGCTACTGACATAAAGCATATACAGGGAATATATCAGTAGGTGAAAAGGTGAAATACGAGTCCTGAAAAGAATTAGTCAGGAGTCTACATGATGTCATCTCACATGTGAGTAGACATATCTCCAGTCGTGGGAGATGTCAGTGTCTTTGGAAGCCACACACAGGTTTTTGTGGACCTATTGTGTAATCCCTTTGTAAAACCAGTGTCAATGGTACACACATGTGACCATTTGTGACCATTCATCATGAATGTCCTTCCAGTTGGTACCCATATCCAAGAAGATCTAAGCCTGTATGTTGTTTCATGCATAGTGACATTCTTGTGGTGAACAGTTCTACGATCATATTTCCTTGGTCTATGTCTCAACGGTATTACAGGTTTCTAACCATTTGATTTATGAATTTTAGGTTTTGAGCTCACAAACTTAATCAAAGCACGTTTTTTATCTACTTGAGAAACACATCGAGTTTTCGAGAATTTAGGTCTTTCATAAATAAAAGCATTTGGTTGTCTAATGGTAGTTAGATAACCAGCAGTTTTCAAGACAGGTTTTCCCAAGATAGATGGTTTTGAAAGATTAAGGCTCATTTGACTCTTTGAAACATAACTTGGCACGATGTGCTCACCAGGAATTTTAGGACATGAAGTCAGACTTTGAACAGAGAAATCATTGTGTTTAGTAAATTGTGGAGTAGTCAGATTGATGTTCTCAGCATTTATTTGTTTAAGTGACTCACACAGTTCATTACATTTTACTTTAAGATTCTCATTTTCCACACGTAATTTAGCCATTTTGCAATTAGTTTCATAAGTCTCGTGTTTCCATTTGGCATCATTACATTGCTCATACATCTTGATCTGATTTTTAAGACAATTGATAGTTGAGTCCTTGTCATACAGCTGAGTTTTCAGATTGTTAATCATAAAATATTCATTAAGATCAGGCAATTCTGGATTAAGACACGGTTTGCAGTTTTGAAGACATTCTTCTTTACGTTGTATTTCAATTTCAAGTTCAATGCAATGTTTTTGTAATTGCGAGAACCTTTTTTGGAGTTGATTAAATGTCTCTTTTTCAACCATGTTCTGGTCCATTGTCTTAGAAAACTCAACTTTGAGACAAGGGCTTTCATCGAACAGATAATTTTTGAAGACATCATACAGATCATTTTCTCCCCATTTATAACACATATTTGTTGAATTAGAGAAGAGAAATACACAGTCAGTCTGTTTCAATAGATTTGTGTTATAACAAAGATTACTTTGATCTGTATGGTGACATACATTAGATGGTGTATTGTATTGATCAATTGACGATACCTCATTGCTTGAGTCAGGTGTGAGTATGTTCTCCATAGCCTGGGTCACCAACTTATAAGAAGTGACACTCTTATCATCTTCTGAATCCATGAGTTCAGTGTTGACAGACTTTGCATCCACTGTTAAATCCAAACCCAAACAACCACTTGATTGTCCACCATGTGTCTCAGCCTTGTCATCATATACTGGTTCATGTTTTGGCTGTCTCTCGAGTTTTAACGTAGCATATCTCTGTAGTTGTCAACATCTATATTTGTGTGGTCAGCGAAGCACTTCATAGTCATCTGACTGTCGTAATCATAGATCATGGAGGATTTAGAGTTAAAGAAGCTATGCAGTTGTTTACTGAGCACACATAGGGCAGCAGAGGATCCCTCATTAGATGTTTCTTTTCTGACCAATTGTTGCCGTAATTGATCCAAATTCAAGATCATGATGTCTGTGAATGTTTGAACATCTTGACCGAAAAGTGTTATGAATGCACGTTCAAAACCCATTGTGAATCCATTGCCCTCTAGCAGCATAGAAAGATGTGACTGAAGTGTTTGAAAGCATTCAATGTGACATTCTCTTGCCAATTCAAGCAATTTGCTTGACTGTGGAGTCGCATTCTCTTTAGGGTCCGAGCATGATTGTGCACTAGAGTCAACATACGATACTGGTCCTTTCATTTGTAAATGAAGCATGCCACTCATATGAGAACCAAACTAAAATCAGGTGATTAAGTTGCAATTAAGGAGCAACTCACAAGTAAGGAGATAACCGCAAGATATGTTAACCACAAGACCTAACCACAGAATACTTAATCGCAGAAGCAGAATACCCAAACCGCAAGATATGCTAACCACAAAGACCTAATCGCAGAATACATAATCACAGAAAGCAAATCACAGTGAGCTAACCACAATAATCTAACCGCAGACTACTCAATCGCAAGAGCTAATCGCAGTGTACAAAAATCCAAATCTGTCACTTTCCTTGCGATTTGTTTGTATTCCAAAAATAGTAATCACAGTCACCCTAACCGCAGATAAGCAATGGAACAGTAGACTTAACCGCAACTTAGAAATCCACCCAAAATCTAATCCAAACTTCACGTAGATTAAAGATACGATATAACCAACTGAAACACAATGCATTACTAACACCAGTGATCATAAAAGTACATCACAAACACGTGTAGTAACACTAGAAAGATCAAACCAAGAGTTTATACAAGAAAGTAAGACCAAACTCACAAAACCACACAAAACCACATCAAATTCGATTCTACAATGCCCTAAGATGAAACCTTGGCTCTTGATACCAATTGTAGAATACTAACTATATTGGAAACATGATTCCTCTTGTGATTTGTGTGGCGTTGGAGATGCAAGAAAGAGAGGGAAAGTGGAACCTTGAGAGAAAAGAGAATGTTAGATTGAGATTGATGGAAGGTCCAACCCTCTCCACATGTGGAGAGGGGTATTTATACTTACAACATAAACGCCCACACCCGGGCTGTGGATCAGGCATACAATGGGTAAAGACCCGTCCTTCTTCCACGGTGTTACTTAAACTAATACTAATTAACTAATATATAAACTAACTACGAGCTAACTTAATGCTATTACAATAATCAGGTGACCGAGACTTTTACAGGAATATTTGTATTCCTAACAGTTGCAGAACCAAAAAGCCGAGCCCGTTAAAGCCGTTAATGAAAAATGTGTGATTTGTGGTGGATCCCATCCGTATTATGATTGTCAAGCCACCGATGGCCAAGTTTATAATGCTAACATAGCAGCCGTAAACTACAATCAAAACCAAGGTTTTCGTATTAACCAAATAGGTCCACCTGGGTTTCCACCCGTGCAAACTCATCAAGACCGTTATACTCAAAATAACCAAGGTTATCAAAACCAAGGTTACAATCAAAACCGTGGAACCAATTTCAACCAAGCTCAAAATTATCAAGTTCCTCCACCCCAACAAGTTTATCAACCACCACAACAAGTACAACCTTCTCCTGAGCTTGCTAATTATATGAAAACAAACGATGTTAACATTCGAGCAATGCAAAATCAAATCAACAACATGAGGGTTGAACTTAAGAAGGAGATCGACACAACCATGACTCGACAAACGAATGAGCTTAAGCAAATGATGAGCAGTTTTTTTCAGATGAATCAACCATCGATGTCTGGTTCTCTTCCGAGCAACACAATTGCTAAACCGAGGGGTGATGCAAAAGCAATAACGACTAGGAGTGGTGTTTCATACGATGGACCAACGGCTCCGACTACCCCTTCTTCTTCGTCTCCTAAGGTAGTCGCCCGTGAAACCGAGGTGACAACGGATACAGGAATTCCCACTGATAATGGAAGGACCGAAAACATCCAACCTCCGGTGGTCCCAACGTCAAAAGGAAAAGATAAAGTTGTTAACGAAACTGAAAATGACATTCCCGTCAAAACAAAATTACCTTATCCGTCACGCTTAAACGAACAAAAGCACTGTGAGAGAGATAAAAATCTGATGGAAAAGTTTTATCAAGTTTTTCAAGAACTACATTTTCACATAACTCTCGCGGATGCTATACTTTTGATGCCTAAATTTTCTTCAATGTTGAAAGGTCTTTTGAATAATAAAGAAAAATTGTTTGAAATGTCACGAACCCAAATGAATGAAAATTGTTCGGCGGTTATCCTCAAAAAGCTTCCCGAAAAGCTTGAAGACCCCTGTCGATTTCTCATACCATGCAATTTTCCTGGGATGGTTCAATGTTTCGCCTTGGCCGATCTTGGTGCTAGCATTAACCTGATGCCGTTATCCATTTGGAAAAAGTTATCTTTACCCGATTTAACTCCGACTTGTATGACCCTCGAGCTAGCCGACCGAACTACTTCCCGCTCGATGGGAATAGCCGAGGATGTCTTCGTCAATGTTGGGAAATTTAATTTCCATGCGGATTTTGTCGTTGTTGATTTTGATGCTGATCCGCGGGTACCCCTCATTCTCGGGAGAGGTTTCCTAAGGACCGGTCATGCGTTAATTGATGTTTATGATGAAGAAATTACCATACGCATTGGTATCGAAGCCGTAACGTTTAATTTGGATCAAACCACGAGGTACTCCTCCGATTATGACAAATATTCCGTTAACCGAGTCGACGTTATTGACGAAGTTACGGAGGAGTATTCTCAAGAGTTACTTGGTTTTACCGAACATGCTTCGAGTGGCAATCCCACTCCTTCTTTTGAACCGATTATTTCTGATCCTTCCCCTTCCCTTACTCCGTTTGAGGGAAGTGATTTCATCTTGGAAGAGATCGAGGCCTTTCTTGCTAATCATTCGATTTCACCGGAAATTGATCATTCCGATTGTGATCCGGAGGGGGATGTTCTTTTGATTGAAAAAATGTTAAATGAAGACCCTAACCCGTCCCTCCCTCCGATGGACCTTAAAATGGCCGATTTTAAAGAAGTTAAGCCGTCTACTGAGAATCCTCCGGAGCCCGAGCTCAAGGATTTGCCTCCGCATCTCGAATACGCATTTTTGGAAGGAACCGACAAACTTCCCATCATAATTTCAAAAGAATTTAAAGATGAGGAGAAGAACCGTCTCTTAGATGTGCTCAAGAAGCATAAACATGCCATCGCTTGGCAAATTTCCGATATCAAGGGTATCGACCCTCGTTTTTGCACGCACAAGATCTTACTTGAAGACAATTACAAACCGTCCATTCAGCAACAACGCCGGGTTAACCCAAAAATTCATGAGGTTATCAAAAAGGAAGTTATCAAACTCCTCGATGCCGGAATGATTTATCCAGTCTCAGATAGCTCCTGGGTTAGCCCGGTCCACTGCGTACCGAAGAAAGGTGGAATGACCATCGTAACAAATGAAGATATTGAATTGATTCTGACACATCTTGTTACCGGATGGAGAGTTTGTATTGATTATCGAAAATTGAATGATGCGACTCGTAAGGACCATTTCCCACTTCCATTTATGGATCAAATGCTAGAACGCCTTGCGGGAAATGAGTTCTATTGTTTTCTTGATGGATTTTCCGGTTACTTTCAAATACCGATTGACCCTCCGGACCAGGAAAATACTACCTTTACTTGCCCTTATGGAACGTTTGCCTATCGTCGTATGCCTTTCGGCTTATGCAATGCTCCAGGCACGTTCCAAAGGTGTATGATGTCTATATTCTCAGACATGATCGAGAAAACCATGGAAGTTTTCATGGATGATTTCTCGGTTTATGGAGATTCTTTCACTTCTTGCCTCTCCCATTTAGAAAGAATGCTGAAACGGTGTGAAGACACCAACTTGGTTCTAAATTGGGAGAAGTGCCATTTCATGGTTAAAGAGGGCATTGTCCTCGGCCATAAGATATTGAAATCCGGGATTGAGGTCGATAGAGCTAAATTCGATGAGATTGCAAAATTACCTTATCCCACCACCGTTAAAGGAATTAGAAGTTTTCTCGGTCATGCCGGCTTTTACCGACGTTTCATTCAAGACTTTTCTAAGACAGCCCGGCCCCTGACCCACTTGCTAGAAAAAGATGCTCTGTTTATCTTCTCAAATGAATGCATCGAAGCATTTAATATTCTTAAAAAGAAGTTAACGGAGGCTCCAATCTTAATTGCCCCCGATTGGGACTTGCCCTTCGAGCTAATGTGCGATGCGAGCGATTATGCCATTGGTGCAGTCCTAGGGCAACACAAGTCTAAACATTTTCAGCCGATACACTATGCTAGTAAAACAATGACCGATGCTCAATACCATTATACGACTACAGAGAAAGAAATGTTAGTCATCATTTACGCTTTTGAAAAGTTTCAACCTTATTTGCTCTTAAAGAAATTCATAGTGTATACGGATCATTCGGCTCTCAAATACCTCATGGCAAAGCAAGATGCTAAGCCACGCTTGATGCGGTGGGTTCTCCTCCTTCAAGAATTCAAAGTTGAAATTCGAGACAAAAAGGGATCGGAGAACCTTGCTGCTGATCACCTATCGCGTTTAGAGAATCCCCATCAAAGTGTTTTCGAGAAAAAGGAAATTAACGAAGCATTTCCTCTCGAGACACTGGGGAGTTTATCACATTGTGAAACTAGTACCCCATGGTTCGCCGACTTTGCGAATTACCATGCGGGGAATTTTATCTGAAAAGGGATGTCGTTCCAGCAAAAGAAGAAATTCTTCAAAGATGTTAAGCATTATTTCTGGGACGACCCCTACTTGTTTAAGATTTGTGTGGATCAAGTGATCCGGCGGTGCGTTCACGGCAAAGAAGCCGCTGAAATTCTCATGGCATGCCACAATGGACCCACGGGGGGACATCATGGTGCCAACTTCACCGCTAAGAAAGTATTTGATTCAGGCTTCTATTGCCCGACGATTTACCGGGATGCCCATGAGTTGGTTAAATCATGTGATTCTTGCCAGCGTCAAGGAAAAATTTCTCAGAAGGACGAGATGCCTCAAAATGCCATCCAAGTATGTGAAATTTTTGACGTCTGGGGTATCGATTTCATGGGTCCATTCCCATCTTCTCGTGGTAACAAATATATACTCGTGGCCATCGACTACTTGTCTAAATGGGTTGAAGCGAAGGCGCTACCCACAAATGATGCCCGAGTTGTAGTAAAATTTCTCAAAAGTCTCTTCGCCAGATTTGGTGCACCTCGTGCTATTATAAGTGATCGTGTTTCTTGGTCACAACAAGTGGTATCAATCGCCTAGGGGTAATATAGGTTGTTTTAGGTTTGATTTGGTTGAAAAAACTTGGTATAAAAGTGATTTTTTGTGATTAAGGTTACTGTTCATCGCAAAATTTTCGAGTTAGGAAATTTTTTTCGAAAAAGAATTTGCATGAAGTTACTTATGATCAAGTGTATGACTTCTTGAAGCAAAATCAAGATGAAGCTAATGAAGTAAGAGCTGAATTACTTGCTAAAAAGCATGATCCTCTAGCATTAATGGCTGATACACCAACACCTATACCAGTGAACACACAACAACAACCATCATCATCTTCCACTCACAACTACTTGCAACCATCCTACATTCAACAACCAACACCGATCTACCAACAACAATTCTATCCACAACAACAACATGTTATTCCACAACAGCAATACCCACATTTCCAAGAACCAGAATTCACTGACAATGATGAAGCTACTGCAGCCTTGACACAAGCGTTTGCTTTTCTGACTAAAGCATTTCAAGGATGCTATTCTACACCAACAAACAACAACCAAAGGATTTCATCGAATACTCGCAACAGGCAGATCGCTCAGCCGAGTTTCAATATGGGCAATGGAGGCCAAATGGTTGGAGTTTATGGGAATCAGCAAGGATATGCTACTGGAATTAACATGGGTAATTAGAATATGCAGAATGCAGGTCAGTATGCAGGGAATCAGTATGGTCAGTATGCAGGGAATCAGATGGGTCAGCATGTTGGAAATCAGAGGGGTCAGAATGTTGGTAATCGGGCAATGGGTAATCAGAATAGGAATGTGGCAGCTCCAGTTGTTGGGAATTATGGAAATGTGAATCAGGGTAATTAGGTAAAGTGTTTCAACTGCCAAGGAGTAGGTCATATGGCAAGGAACTGTCCTACTAAGCTGAACAAGAAAGATCTAGAGTATTTGCAGAAAGCAGTACTGTTGGCACAAAAAGAGAAGGCAGGGTTTCAGTTGAATGCAGAGGAACATGATTTTATGGCTCTTATGGATGAAATGGAAGACAGAGAGGATATCGATGCGAACTGCATATTCATGGCGAATCTTCAGGAAGCTAAGTATGACACGGATTCTGACACACTTCCTGTTTATGACCCCAGTGCACCATCTGAGGTATCAAATTTCAACACATGTCATAATAATGATATATTTGATATGTCTCCTCATGAGGAACAGCATTCTGAGAAGCAAGCACCCACTTATGATACATACCTGGACACACCAAGTAGTAGCAATACTTCTTCAGCAACTCCAGATGTGAATCATAATGGCGGCTTCGTTTCACAGCATGCTGAGAATGATGAGGAAACACGTGCTTTATTTGAATCATTATTAAATAATTGTGGTATTGAAATCGAGAAAGTGAAAAAGGTCAATCGCGATGTTAAGGCCGCGAATGAGAAATTGACCACTGAGCTTGAGAGATACAAGGAAAATGCAAAAAGTTTTCAAATTCACAAAGAACGCGAGTCAGAATTTGAAATTGGTTATAAAAAGTTACTTGTTAAAGATAGGGAATGGAAAACCAAGTTTGCTAATCTTGAAATAAGTTCAACAAAAACCATTAACTCTTTAAAACAAGAAATTTCTGAATTAACAAACCAACTTTCAAAACAAGAAACAGCTTACACCAATCTTGAAAAAGAAAGGGATGAGTTGAAAAAGGATTTTGCAAAGAAAGAAGATAAACTTTTGGAAGAAATCGTAGAGTCAGAACACAAGATTGTACATCTAGAAGAATTAGTGGTTAAGTCGGGTCAGTCAAGTCAAACAATGAAAATGATTTCAAATCAAACTAATCCGATTTACCATACGAAACACAAAATGGCTCTTGGTAACAACAATCCTTGTAATCTCAAGAAAGCTCAGGAAGAACAGAACGTCTTGTATAATGGTAGTGTTTTTTACACCAAACATGATCCTCCCGTCGTTCGGGATTCTGTGCAAACGATAGAACATGTCGAAGAGAGCATTTCTAAAATGAAACAAAAGGATTTGAAACCCATTGATTACAACAAATTGAACAAACTTTCGGGAATTACTTTTGTTCCACAAAAAGAACCATCTGTGTTTTCCATAAAACGACCATTCTCAAAAATGTTTTCTAAGAAAGTAGTTGCTTCCAAATCGATTTCTAACATGGAACAGATTTCCTCAAACAACACTTTTAACACAAGTGCTGCACGGGGATATCTTGATGATCTTAAAACCAGAATTGGGCAACTTAAAACGACTTTAGAATCAAAAACGAGACTTAATGAGATCAACTGGAATTCCACGGTTCATTTACAGCTTAAAAAGATTCTCGAAAATGAATTTGCTCCTCAAATTAATAACATCCATGCTCGAGTAATTCATTTTGAACAAGCATTTTTGAAAGAAACAGCTGACTTCGTCACGGATCACAAATCCCTGATAAAGAAGGCAAATGAATCTTTTGAGCAAATCAATGTTTTGGAAAACCTAAATGATTCTCTCTTCGAAGCAGTTCTGTCTACTGATATTATGTCCATCATTTTACAAACATATTCTGTTCATGACGATGAAAGACTGAGAGCTGAGACCTCCGAAATTGTTTCAAAATATGAAAATGCTCTTATTAAGCTTGAAAAAGAAAATGTGACATATTTTAAACAACTTGATCGAAAAAGCGAAGAATGCAAATATGACAAACTATCGTATGAGCGTGAATTAAAGAAAATGAAAGAGCAAAATGATCTTTTGAGGGCTCAGCTTGAAAGTCAAAAAGGGAAGGGTGAGGAAACTAAGTTTGCAAAACCATCAACTTCGGAGAAACCAAATGTTTCAAACACGGTTCAAAAACCAAAAATGTCAATTTCTAGGTTTGCTCCAAAAGTCGATGAGAAAAAGGATTTGACAAAACCAGTCACTCCAACACCCTTGCCCAAGAAAAGTGAAAATGAAAAGATTGTTGATAAAGGAAAAGCGGTTGTCGAAACACCAAAAGTGATAGCACCTGGCCTTTATAGGATTAGTCCTACTAATGCGTTTGCCTCCACATCTGAGACTTATGAGGGCAAAAAGGATAATTCTAAAGAGTCTAGTGATGCTAAAAGGGACAACAATATAAATCCTAATGTGTGTGCCTCAACTTCTACAGGATTAGAAAGCACCTCTAGGAGCAGCAGACTACAGCCTAGGAGCAATACAAGGAACAATAGAATCTCGCCTGCCTCTACGAGTAGTAGCAAGAATAAAGTAGAAGACCACCCTAGGAATTAATCGCTTTTTAATAAGAGACATGTTTCATCTGAATGTAATGTCGAGAGTACTGGTTCTAATGCATATAATGACTCTGTTTGCTTGACATGCAAGAAATGTTTAATTAAGTATGTTCATGATGAATGTGTTTCTAAGAATGTGAATGTTACGCCTGAACAGAAGAAAGTTCCAAAAGGAACTAGGGCTAGATCTAGATCTACTGAAAGATTAGTTGCACGCTTTAGGTCTACCACTAGTAGCCAAATGCCTTGGAACTATCTTAAGTATTGTGTATGGAAACCAACGGGTACAAAATTCATTCTCCAGGATGGAACATTGAAGGTTGTTCAAATTGAACATGTTGAAACATTCTATGAGTGTGAAATGGATTTTACTCCTAACCCAATGGAACCAAATTCAAAACGGTTTCCAAATACAAAATCTTCTGTTCTTCGCAGGTTGTCGAAATATGTCTTTGGATCGTCGACTCGGGTTGCTCCAAGCACATGACCGGGAATTTAAAGCTGCTGATCAATTTCATCCGAAAATTCATGGGTATTGTACGCTTTGGAAATGATCATGTAGCAGCTATCCTGGGTTTTGGAGATCTTCAGTTTGGGAATTTTTTGATCACTCGAGTTTACTACGTCGTAGGGTTGGGACATAATTTGTTTTCAGTTGGGCAGTTTTGTGATGCAGATTTAGAAGTTGCATTCAGGAGAAACACGGTTTTTATTAGAAATTTGGTTAGTGATGATCTCTTAACTGGTAATCGTGGTACAAACTTGTATGCTATCGACATCAACCAAATGGCTTCTACATCACCAATTTGTCTTATGACAAGGGCAACCGAAACTAGGTCCTGGCTGTGGCATAGAAGATTATCCCATCTCAATTTCGACACCATCAACAAGTTAGCCAAAGACAACATCGTCACTGGACTTCCTAAGTTCAAATACACCAAGGAATACCTATGTCCATCATGCGAACAAGGAAAAAGTAAAAGAGCATCATATAAACCCAAAACCGTACCTAGTTCGGAAGCAAGGTTACATATGTTGCATATGGACTTATGTGGCCCAATGAGAGTTGAAAGCATTAATGGGAAAAAGTATATTCTTGTTATCGTTGATGATTATTCAAGATATACATGGGTAAAGTTTTTGAGATCAAAAGACGAAGCACCAGGCATCATCATCACCTTTCTGAAGCGTATTCAAGTTCTTCTTCAAGCTCCAGTAAGGATTGTAAGAACAGATAATGGCACAGAATTCACAAATCAGGAGTTAAGAACCTATTTTGAAGATGTTGGAATCACACACCAAACATCAGTTGTTAGAACTCCACAGCAAAATGGGGTAGTTGAAAGAAGAAACCGAACTCTTGTGGAAGCTGCTCGCACAATGCTAATCTATTCTAGTGCACCACTATTCTTATGGGCTGATGCTGTAGCCACTGCTTGTTTTACTCAAAACCCATCCCTAATCCATCCAAGATTCAATAAAACCCCATATGAGCTAGTAAACAACCGTAAACCTGACATCTCTTACCTTCACGTGTTTGGCGCTTTGTGCTATCCGACGAACGACAGAGAAGATCTAGGAAAGTTAAAAGCTAAGGGTGATATTGGAATCTTCATTGGATATTCAGAAAACTCGAGGGCATTCAGGGTGTATAATCGAAGAACTAAAAGGATAATGGAGACGATGAATGTGAAGTTTGACGAGATTTCACAAATGGCTTCTGAGAGATACGCTCTAGAACCCGTGCTTAATCCGATGGCTTCTAATCAAACCAGATTAGGACCCGCACCAAACATGCAGACTTCTGGACACATCAGTTCAGGACTCGTGCCTAATGGAGCTCATTCAACAAACACGGACAAACCTTCAGAACAAGAACTGGAAAATTTCTTCGAGTTAATGTTTGATGAATATTATGGTGGAACTTCGACAAATGCATCTCAACAACATTCCGCTGCACCCGCTCAAAACCATCAACCACCATCACCACCACTGGATGTATCTACAACAATCGAAGTTGAAGCACCAACTACCTCAACATCATCTACATCTACTCAAGCCACTCCAGTACTTGAAACTGAACTACCAAGAGTTGATGAGCAAAATCAAAACACAAATTTTCAAGAAGAACCAACAAATAATTCAAACGATGTTGCGTTAGAAGAAGGAGAAGAAGTATTTGAAAACCCGTTTGCAACAGACTCTGCTGAATCTTCTTCAAGGTTACAAGAACCGTCTAACACACATACGTTAAACCCAAGGTACCCCTCTACATTTCAATGGACAAAAGACCATCCAATAGAACAAGTTATTGGTGAACCTTCAAAGCCAGTTCAGACGAGGAGACAACTTGCCACCGATCTCGAATTGTGCATTTATATTTGCTCAATCAGCCTCAAAGAACCAAAGAACATTCGGGAAGCAATGGCAGAATACCCTTGGATAGAAGCGATGCAGGATGAACTTCTTCAATACCTGTTACATGATAGTTGGGAACTTGTTGAACGACCACTTGATAAACGCGTTCTTGATCTCAAGTGGTTTTGGAAGAACAAATTGGATGAGGAAATGACTGTAATTCGTAACAAAGCTCGTCTCGTGGCTAAAGGATATCCACAAGAAGAAGGGATAGATTTCGAAGAACCATTCGCGCCTATAGCTAGACTTGAAGCAGTCCGGATTTTCTTAGCCTATGCAGCTCACAAAAACATCACAGTCTATCAGATGGACATTAAGACAGCTTTCTTGAATGGAACTATGAAAGAAGAAGTGTATGTGAGTCAGCCAGAGGGATTCATTGACAAAGATCATCCAGACTACGTCTACAAGCTTAAGAAAGCCATCTATGGTTTAAAACAAGCTCCAAGAGCGTGGTATGACGAACTATCATCTTTCTTGCTCAAAAACAATTTCACAAAAGGAACGGTTGATGACACCTTGTTTATCAAAAAATTCAAAGATGACATTTTGATCGTTCAAATTTACGTGGACGACATAATTTTTGGATCAACCAATCCTAACCATTCAAAACATTTTGAAAATCTCATGAAAAGCAAATTTGAAATATCCATGATGGGGGAACTAAAATTCTTTCTTGGTTTACAAATACATCAATCCCCTCGTGGTATTTTTATCAATCAAGCTAAATATACAATAGAGATTTTGAAAAAACATGGAATGGAAAATTGTGATTCTGTTGGTACTCCAATGGTCACTTCACCAAAAATTGATGCTGATTTGTTTGGGAAACCCGTCGATCTGAAAAAATATCGGAGCATGATCGGTTCTCTCATGTACTTAACTGCTAGTCGACCTGATATTCAATTTGCTGTTTGTTTGTTAGCACGGTTTCAGGAAAAGCCTACCGAACTTCACCTCAAAGAGGTTAAAAGGATCTTTCGGTACCTACGAAGAACCATTAACATAGGACTTTGGTATCCGAAGGATTCGGGGTTTAATCTAACAGCCTTTTCAGATGCCGACCATGCAGGAGATCAAGTTACAGCAAAAAGTACATCAGGTGGAGCACAATTTTTGGGTGGAAAGCTAGTAAGCTGGTCGTCAAAGAAACAGGATTGTACTGCGCTATCAACCGCCGAAGCCGAGTATGTGTCTCTATCTGCGTGTTGTGCCCAAGTTCTTTGGATGAGGACACAACTCACAGATTATGGCTTTACTTTTGACAGAACACCTATGTATTGTGACTCAAAAAGTGCCATAGCCATCTCGTGCAATCCCGTACATCACTCTAAGACGAAGCATATCAAGGTCTGCTACCATTTCATCAAAGAACACGTGGAAGAGGGTACTGTTGAATTATTTTTCGTTAAGACTGATTACCAACTCGCCGATCTATTTACTAAAGCCCTTCCAAAAGAAAGGTTTGACTATTTAGTTCGACGAATTGGCATGTGAAGCCTAACTCCTGAGGAGCTAGATCGTCTTCTCGAATCTTCTTGAAAAATATTTTTCAAAATCGATTCGCTGTAAATATTTGTTGAAAAAACAAAATACAAAATTTGAAAAACCAACAAAAACAAAATACAAAAATATAAAATTTTCAAAAAATACAAAAACAATATGAAATCAAAAAATCCAAAAATATTCTTCTCACGACATGTCTCTCGTATAAATCAATATTCTGTACGTTTCTAGAAATGTCATTCAAAAATGATACGGACATGTACAGATGCTTGAACGGGAGTTCTTTAAAATGTTTTTCTAAAACATGTCGTTTCTCAAAAGTTTCTTCACAATGGCTTTCGTACACTTCAGTGCGAAACCCGGACCCGAATGATGACTTCTGATTACTTCAAATCAAGGACTCGTATTTTCAAGGACGAAATCTTTTTCAAAAAGTTCGAGTCTAAACAAACGAAAAGGATTTCAAACATAAACTCGTTTTCAAACATATTTCTTGAAGCACATTTTAAAGATTGTTCAAAAGATTTTTCATAATCTCTCAAAATTAGTGCTCAAGATAACTCCCTCAAAACCCTTAATTGATTTTTAAATGTGCTATCATTAAGGGGGAGTACAAAAACAAAATAGTTCCGAATTCATGCAACAACAAATCTGTCTTTCTCTCCAAAAAGCTTTTTCTTAATCTGGTGATATCAAAAATATCACGATATGCTATTTTTTAGGGGGAGAAGACATGATTAAAATGTGATCAAAGATGTTTAAAGCTTGTGACTGAATCTCAAAAGAGCTCGACTCAGAATGTACCAATGAATTGACGAAGCTTAAAATGTCAGTAATCGAAAAGACTTGTCCTGGACGGGTAATAATTTCAAGCTAGTCTAACTAGTGATGTAAGCGTGTCTCGAATAGGACTTGTCTAAGTAGAATGTACCGTATCGAGAGACTTTCTTTGGACTTGACCAGGACGGGTAATAACTTCAAGCTAGTCTAACTAGTGATGTAAGCGTGTCTCAAATCGGTCATGTTCACTGAAAGTGGATCAATTCAAAAAGTGCAAACTCCTCACGCATGTGCAAATTTCTTAAAAAATTCATGAGCACATGTGAAGGGGGAGTCCTTCAAAAGAAACAAAAACTCTCAAAGTGTCAACAAAAATGTGTTTATATTCATAAACACTTTGAGAGATTTTCAATCAAAGGTTTCATGGCAATTATAGGATTCATGGAGTTATAAGGTGACTAAGGTTAGGGAAAACCGTCCTATGATCCGCCAGAGCCGGAGGGATCTACCCAAGGACAATTCCAATAGATTAGAATTAGAAAGTCCTTAGGTATGATTGAAAAAAGGAGAAAATGAGAAAGGAGAAAGAAGGGGTTGAAGAATTAAAAAGAAAAGTTATGAAAAGGGGTGAAAAGAAATAGCCCTCATTTGTGAGTATAAATACTCTTGTAAACCTCATTTGTGAGGTTGGTTCTCTTAGTGATTCATTTAGTGTTAACAAAGTTATCATTCCACACACTAGAGTTCCCACTCTCTCTCTCTCTCTACTTACTTTCTCTCTCTAAGATTTAGGCTTCATTCTATAGTGATTTAGGTTGTTCTACGGTCCTACAGGACCCATTTCTGTAATGACCAATTCGCTAAAGTTATGCTCAAATATGGTGTCACACATCGTCTTTCTACAGCATATCATCCACAGACAAGTGGACAAGTTGAGGTCTCTAATCGTGGCTTAAAACGAATTTTAGAAAGGACCGTAGGTGAACATCGTGCTTCATGGGCAGATAAATTAGATGATGCACTTTGGGCTTTCCGTACAGCTTACAAAACACCCATTGGGTGCACTCCATACAAGCTGGTTTACGGAAAGGCCTGCCATTTGCCCTTTGAACTTGAGCACAAGGCCTACTGGGCCTTGAAACATGCTAATTTTGACCTACAAACCGCGGGTGATCATCGTAAAGTTCAATTAAATGAATTAGTCGAGCTTCGTGATCAAGCCTATGAGAATTCTTTGATCTACAAAGAGAAGACAAAGAGGATTCATGATGCTAAAATTAAAGATCGCGTCTTCAATGTTGGTGACCAAGTCCTTCTTTTCAATTCTCGATTAAAGATTTTCTCGGGCAAGTTAAAAACCCGTTGGTCTGGACCATTCACCATTACGCAAGTATTTCCTTATGGAACCGTTGAGCTCGCTCAACCTAATGGTCCCAACTTTAAGGTGAATGGTCATCGTCTTAAACATTACTTCGGAGGGGACATACCACCCATGGTTGTCCCGGATCTCCAAACTTTCCCTAAGGATAACTAAATTCGGGGATCGAGTCAAGCTCATATGACTCGGTAATCAAAAACAAGCGCTTCGTAGGAGGCACCCCATGCTTATCCATTTCATTTTATTTATTTTCTATTTTCTTAAGTAACGTGACGTGAATATTTTGTGGATCCGGTGGTTGTTTGTAATATTAGTGGTTTAAAGGTAGTGTAATTAATAAGGACTAAATGTGTCAATCTGAAAATTCCAGGGACTGAATCTGTAAATCTTCCAAACTTTCTTCCAAGGTTTAATGTTGACTTTTCTAAATTCTTGGAGGACCACTATTTGACTTTTCATTGAAATTTATTCCTAGGGACCTTTTATGTAATTTCCTGAAAGATGAAGGACTGAAATTGCAAATCTCTCATACTTTGATCAGGGACTAATTTTGCACTTTGATGAATCTCTAAGGACTTCTATTGATAATTTGAGCTTTCTTTTGTCATTTTGCTTCCCCGGCTCCGGCTTTTGCTCGTTTTTGTCGGTTTTGGCTTTGTTTTTGTTCATTTTTCACATATCTGTACCTGCATATACACAAATACAAAAACACACATTCTCTTGGCATATTTGGTTAGTATTTGGTGTATTTGGTACGATTTAAGGCTAAAAAGGATGTGTGAAAAAGCACACATCAAAATCCCCCAGACTAAGGTATAGTCGTGTCCTCATGCAATGTCATCACCTCACGCTTAAGAGATAAATAATTTCAAAACCTCTCTTTACTGACGTTGTAAAGTAGCAATGTTGTTCAAAAGAGATATCAAAATCACTTATTCTCAAAAACGCTCCGTTTTCCGATTTTTATGAATAACAACTACTACTACTCTTTTTGTACTTTTTCATGTTTATATATGTGACGGTTTGCCTTGACTTTCATTATCAATTCTTATCTGTTGATAACTTTCAGGGTCAACGAGTAGAAACACTTCTCACAGAGAAGAGACCATACGGATAAAAATCGTCATCATTGATTTTTCACAAGCTCCCAAACTAAGCGTAAAATCGAGATCATTGTTTATCCACAAGTTAGGTGCTAACACTACCCACAAAAGTTAATTGTGTCATTACCTCTTGTTCCCAGGTCCTAAGTTTTGTATCTCAAGATTTTAATTTGTGAGAAATGAATTGCTTCATATTTTCTCGTTTTGATATTTGTTAGTCCGATAAGAGCACAAAATTTGAACGCTAAGTAGTTTCCAAACTTTCCCTCGAAAATCCCTGCACATAGAAATCGGGTCCACATGAAGGTCTCTGATTTAACACGATTTGTGGAGGTCCCCCTTTTTATTTACGACCGAGACATCTCATGTCTGAGACCCGAAACGGAAGCTTTTTATTAGTGAACCCCTCGGAGTCGAAGCTTGGCATTTTTTTGCACAATTATAAGCACTTTAATAATACTTGGTCCTTAGTCCTTTATTTCTTTTACAACAACGGTTTTTGAGCCGCCAAGATGTAAGAGCTTTATTATGACCTTGGATTTATATCCGCTGCTTTTTATAGCTTTGGATTCCTCTGCCTTTTTATTTAGCTTTGGACTATTATTATTGATATTCATAATCATATGCCAAACCCCAAGTCCTACGGCCTTTACTAAGATCACAACATCGGCTGCGAACCGGCAAGATGCAATAGTCTATTTCACCGTAACACTGACAGTACCCCTATGTGTACCAAACCCCCATATGCCGAGATTTTGTTGGGAACAAGAAAAAACTAAGTATTGCCCAAACCCCATACACTTAATTAATCCTAGAGATCTATTTTTATTGGTGTGCAATCTTGTGGGAACAAGGAGGCCACAAGTACCTTTCGTGGGCTCTAAAGAGATCCAACTACTCCACGTTTAGCACGAAACTTCTAAATAAACTCTATCATTCCTCGATCTCCGCAAATTTAAAATCCCAAGTAATGAGATCCACGGATGCTTAGCCATAATCTTTTGATTACGATATAATAATGCTTTTCAGGCGTTGGTCCTGATTGACCACCTTTCTCTCATCAGGAGTCCATTGTGCTTTAGGTTTAGGTAAACCTTGAGCAGTTTTTGGGACAAAGGGACCTTCATTGATGCATGTGATATAGTATGGTTCCATACCAGTCAAGTAGCAAAGCATTCGCTTTTTCCGGTTGCTAAATTTACCAACTTCTAGTTTAGGAGCTACAACTGAATAGCCACCTCCTTTTTGGTCAACTAGCTGGGGTACATCGCTATCAGCCATGGTGGGATCTTGATTTTAAACTTTAAGCACTCTTTTGTTTGAAATGTTTTTGAAAAGTTTTACAAATCAGAGGCACTGATACCGCTTGTTGGACCCTTATACTTGGTTAATCTTAACTACGAAGTTAATCTAACCAAGTTCCATGGTTTAGCAATGTAATGATTAATGACCAATAGTAAATAAACGTTAAAGATAAGAAACAATGTTTTCAACGTTCAACTCTTTATTATAAATTAATCAAAAAGAATTATACCCAAGTGTTTGCGGAACAACACTTGGGATTGAAATGACAAGTATGGTATAACTCCTCACTAAACCCAAACTAAGTTTGAGTGACAACTTAAGATCCTACTGAGCTATCTCAAGGATTGTGTTGTTCTTTGGAGAGAGTAAAGATTTGGTTTGTGAATGTCTAAGCATTTAGTGCATGATAACGCTCTAATTATATATATTTCTCGAGCATTTATATTGTATGTTTATGATCATTTAGTGTGAACTTTTGGTACTTAATAGCATGAAATTAATGCAGGTTCACTCTCAGACATTCGGAAGCATGGAACACTAAAAAGAACAAACTATCTCATCATTCGAAGCAACAAAATAAGAAGTCCATTATAATCCTAGCAAGTGCGCCGTTTTCCATCTAAGTGCGCCGCAATTGTCCTCTCGGTCAAAGGAAGTCAATAAGATATATTAAATAAAAGTGCGCCGATTTTTTATTTTAAGTGCGCCGTACTTCCTCTGCATTTATGAAACTTTGGTGCTAAGAAAACAGCAAAGTACGCCGTACTTTGGATATCAGAAGCCTATAAATAGAGCTCATTTGATTGAACTCTCCACTCAATAACCAATTCTCATGAAGCAAAGATAAGAAGTACTACGTGATCCTGAGCCTTAGCCAGATGTAAACAGGTAGAACAAGGGGTGTTGAATGCGTGTTGGTGTCGAGATCTTGGTTACTTGTGACACCTGTGTAATCCATTTGATCAATTCGATTCGTATGTCTCCTGTTTACTATTTAATCATTTCTGTTGTTATGAACTCATTAGCCATGAGAGGCTAAACCTCTTGTGATTGCTTGGATATGTGAAATAATAAAGTGACTTATGATTATGTTTTGATCTCTAGCAATTTCAAGTTTGTGCTGTGAACTATTTTATCTCTAATCTTATCCCGTTTTGATATTGAAACTGGTTGAATATAATGTGTTGGGATAGGTCGAAAGAACCAATATGTTAAAAGCAATTCTAGGGACTTTTCTGCGTTCCTTGCCTTTGAAAGGAGAAATCCACTTAGGAGAATCAATACTAATATAGACTTGATTTGGAATACTATTTCGAGAGAAATCACTTGATAGATAAACATGAATCTTGAATTGAACCTACAAATTATGAAATTGCTCTTTTGACAAAAATAGCGATGTTATAAGTTGTGCACTACTAAATTATCATACTGAGATAAAATCATAAGCATTGTTACTAGATTATCTAAGCTATCCAAGCAATCATATGTTTTATTATTCGAATCCTTCATATTATCATATTTGCTATTTGTTACTTATTGTCTTGTTTACTACTTACTTATACTTAAACTCGAACGAACTAAGTCCCTGTGGATACGGCCTGGTCTTACCTAAAACTTATATTATCAACGAGGGTTATACTTTACCTATGTGTTTGGTTTATTAAAATCGGTGAAACTAGTATTATAAATTTAAAGCTTTCCATACACATCAAAGTTATTGGCACCGTTGTCGGGGACTTAAATTTGTTCCTTAAGTATTTTCCAAGTAAAATTAACAAGAAAAACCATAATTCTCTTCAAAATTCAGACCCTCTGTTTTCTCTATTGCAAAAAACATGCTGCATGATAGTGCGTTTTTGAGTGCATATCAAAAATATACACAAAGTAGATGTGAGTGGAGTTTACCGATCAACCTTTAGGAAAAGGAAGACTTGTAAAGACTCGCGAATACAATATATATATGTGATACCGGGTAAGTGATTACCTGGGTCGTGTCCCAACGAGATGTGAATGGGCAATATCGTGTGAGATTCGTGATTAAAATGCTTGTAAGGAATGGTTTTGATTATTTGGTATTGTGGAATTACGAGAACCGGCAAATAACGTACGAAAAATTAAATAAGCGTAACTAAAACATAAATACAAACAAGGAAATGAAAATTAGAACTTAAAAACTACTTATAATTCTACGGGAAACATGATAGGGAATTTGGGAAATCCTAAAGCGTAAGCTAAACTAAAAACGTAAAAGTTAATTTGATAAAAACGTAAACGCGCAAGATAAAACGTAAAATTTATGATACACTAGTCCTACGAGTGTAAAAATGATTTTTCTACGATCCTAATGATGAAAGAAATTTTTGGAAAAAAAGAAAAACATTTTTTTGACTTTTTAATTTTTTATAATGAATTAAAAACTAAAATAGTAAAATAAAAGATTTAAAAATAGTGAAACTATTTTAAAAATTATGAAAAATTTTTGGAAAGTTTATTATACTAAAGAGGAGCTAAAAAAAATACAAAAGTGAGATAAGCAGATAAAATAAGCAGAAATAAGCAATCCTGAAAGCTGATAAGTTAAATAAGCTAATAGAAAATGGAAGGTAATAAAAGGACTATTAATGTAAAAGGGAACAAGAAACACTAACTAGAACAGATGGTATAGGAGTCGTTTGTGTGGTCTATGATTGAAGAAGGTAGGGGTTCGAATCTCCACTTCCCCTATCTTTTTTTTTTGAAACATATTATTTTTCAAAATTTCTTTTTGCTAAGCCTTTAAACAACAGCAAAACACAATTTTAACAAAACCATTATTACTGAAATGCTAAAATCTAGTTTAAACAAACTCAAAATATCAACAGCAAGGATTTTATGCCAAAAGGAGTTCAAAAGATTAGCAGCTAAGCAAGTTGTGCTCAAGAACCAAAACTGAGGGCAAACATAAGCAAGCACAAACCTAGGAACCACAAACTAACAACCATCAATGATTACGCAAATAATTTTCAGACAAAAAAATAAGCAAGATACAGAATCAAATACATTCAGTATGGAATGAGTGTATCAGCAGGAACTAGAAGGCTAGGGGGTTTTAATCCTCACAACCCCATTTTTCTTTTCTTTTCTATTCCACAAAACTTTTGAACAATCTTTAATAAAAGCGAATCATATGAACTTTTGTGAGAAACTTTAATTTTAACAAAACCTGAAAATAAGCTAAACAAAAGGCAGAAATTAAATCGGTTATGATAAAAATATTAAGCATGAAACAAAATAATCTTTGAAAAATCTTATGCCCAAGCTTGGAAAAGCTTGTACTTAAGCTGAATTTAACGACAAAAACCTACAGCTAAACTTATGGACAGACGTAGAAAACTAACAAGCTTAGAAAATGAACAAGCCAAGACCTTAATGTAACAGATTCAAACAGTCCCTACCCATCTGATTTAAGCAGTAGCATCAGCTAGCATGCAATAAGCCACCACCTAAAAGAGACAGTGATGCTATATCGAACAACCACCAATAATGCAATCATACCAAAATTTAGACAACAACAGCTTATACAGAGCATGCTAAACTAGTTAAAATAGGGGAAGTTTTTGCAAGCTATTTGCGATGAGTAGACCTAAGTGCTGCTTATGGGGGCTGTTTCAAGCTGATGCGACAGTCAACAAATGGGTCAAAAGGGTGTTTAACGGACTAAAAATGAACCAAACCAAAGTTCTTAATTTCCAATACAAGCTAACACTAAGTTTTCCTAAGTTCCTAAAAGCTAATCCTACTGAAAACTAAACCGAAATCTAATTTAAACAAGCAGCTAAAAGTTCAAAGAACATGCTCAGTTAAAATAAGCAAAAACAAACATACCTAAATCAGTCTTAGTGGAGTGATTTGAGCAGTCCTAGAAGCTTTCTAGAATTAAGCACATGCTGAAACAAACTCAAAATGTTGAAGGGTATACCACTAACAAAATCAAATTCCAATCCTAATCCTACCTCAAACAGCCAAACACTACTTAAGGGGGGTGGCTGATTTAGTTTTCAAGGGGTTAAGCAAGTTCAGAACCTAATTTTGACAAGTAAATGATATAACAAGATTATCAAAGTACAAAGAGGCTAAAGTGACTAGTAAACAAGCAGTTGATAAGCAATTAAAATAAGTGGATAAGCAGGGAACTAAGCTGTATAAAATTTTTAGAAAATAAGACTTTCATTAAACTTAAAGGAAAGAGTTTACAAACTGAAATTTAAGAGCTAACAATAATTAAACTTAAAACTAATTTTACCCTAAAATTACATACTAAAAACCTAATGCCCCAAGGCTTACAACCGTTTTCTATATATAATGGAAAAAGTCCCAAAATCTTCATATTTTGTTTGTCCTTTTCTTCTTGTGCTTTCTTTTTTTCTTTCTCTGCCGTTGGATGAAGCTTGGTTACTAATCCTTTAAATCTTGGCCATTGGATAGGTTTTGGAGGCTTTTGTTACCCACGGATTGACGAGGTGGAGTGGACACCCGTGAGGGGTTTGGTATCATGTGAAGGATTGGAATTGGAATTGGTATTGGTGAGGAGGGACTTTTGAGATGATGGAGATGGCGTATTGTCGTGTAGCAGGAAAAGATAATGGAGGATGGGTTTTGCTTGGTGGGTAATGGGAGGAAGAAGAAAAAGGTGGAGGTTGTGTTTGACCAGGAAAAAGGAAATACGTTTTTATTAAAAACGTATATAAGTGATACTTTTTTTTTTTAGTGTGGGTTTGGGCTTTGGTATCAAATTGGGCCAAGGGTGGACGTGGACTGGATTGGGTTTTGTATTGGATTAGTATTTGGATGAAAACAATACAAGGATCCGTTTGATATATTAGTTAAACACAACAAGGACCAATTTTGTGCAAAACTGAAAATCGGAGGGCTGGACTTGTAACTTTCCCAACTTAGTTAAAGGGCTTTTCCTGCCAAGTATCAATAGTCCAAGGAACCTTAATTGTTATTTTCCAATTTTTTAAATCTCAAGGATCATTTTTGCCAAAATCCAAACTCGAGGGACCAAAACTGTAAACTTTTGAAACTTTTTACCCAAAGATCATTATTGATTACTTTTGACTTTTAAAGACTTGGGTTGACTTTTCTTTCAAAATTATTTTACCAGGGACCAATTTTGTCAATTTGTGAAAGTTCAGGGACTGATTTTGACAACTCTTCATATTTTGCTCGTTTTTCGTCTGTTTTCAATCCTTTATACTTGAAACACACAAAAACACATTTCAAAGATATTTGTAACATTTTATTGTTTATTTGTGTGCTTTTGGTCGTTTTGACTCGAAAATTAGACGAAAAGATATGTTCAAAAAGGCACATATCAAATCCCCCACACTAAGCAATTGCTAGTCCCTAGCAATTTTTTGAAAATTTAATGGATTTGAAGTCTCTTTACCAAAAGTCATTACTTCTGGAGTAGCCAAATGTTTCGATTCAAGTAAGAACTATGGTCCATCTGATAACCATGTGATTTTGAGCAAACCACCAGCTGTCAACGGATTTGATTTGTCTTTACCAGAAGCCGTTTGCTTCTGGACTAGCCAACTCTTGATGGACACAGTCAACATCTTGGTGAGTTGATTACCAATTATGGTTTTCCACTGCCTTTACCACAAGCCATAATCTTGCGAGCTAGCCAACTCTTTCACTTTTTAGGATATGGCGAGTTGAGATACCATACAATTTTTGGCAAATTGTAAGCCGTCAATGGATTTGATATATCTTTACCAAGAGCCGTTTGCTCCTAGATTAGCCAATCCTTTTGTCGGTTTGACATGGCGGACTGATAACCACAAAAAATTTTGAAGCTCAAGTGAAAAAAAAAATTTTAATTTTTGCCAAAAACGGGGGTACTAGATGGTAAAATGTGATTAAAATTCGCTAGAATTCCCCCCCCCCCCCCCCCCCACACACTTAGAATTGAATATTGTCCTCAATATTCAAAGTCCCGGCTATTATGCCAACTCTTTGAACGTGAAAAGGGCAACATTACAAGCTAAATGTGGAAACACCATTTTTTTCACTTTATTTTATTTATTGATATATATACATGGTAACAACGGTAGGGGCACTCCCCCACACTTAGGGTGAAAACCCTAAGTACATGCTACTATTTTTGTTTACCGAGTCGCTAGCTTGACTCGACCCCGAATTCATTGGTTCTTGGGGAAGCAAGATGTGGAAGAAACAATCTCCATCGGACTTTCATTCAAGATGTTTGGACAAACATTTGAAGCACGTGAAAGTTCCATACCGATGAGATAAGTACCCGGCTCAAAAGAATGATACATGAAAATGCCGGGTCAAATATAGTGTCTTCATTCCCGAATGAGTGAAGAAGAGAGGACGTCACGGGATAGGTGGAGAAAAGGAAGAAAACCATGGTGAAAATCATGATTAACTCATCCTCACCCATAGGAGAATCCATAATTTCTAGATTATGAATCTCATCGTTTAAGCTCGCAGGATCAAGACATATCCCGGGTGTGTCGTGATCAAAATGGAAGTTATCATACTCCGGTGGAGATATGATATGAGTGAGTTCACCGGAGAACTCCTCGGAATGAGAACCAATCACCAGATGTAAATCTGTGAACTCATGTTCTGGAGTAGACTCATCACAATCCTCAATCTGAGTACCAAAAATTGGATTATCAGAAATCAAAGTGAATTCTGATTCGAATTCAAATAGAGGATTGGTGAGAGTTGTTTTGAATGCTTCAGGAACAAAGTGATCAATATTCTCTATTGGACTGTTTGGATAAGAAGTGAGTGACTGATCATGATAAAGGAGACTTTCAATTTCTCCCAGATCGGCTTCAAAGTCAACGAGATCATCGTCACTTCCCGTTGGAAGTGGACTGATGTGAGTGAGTTCATCGGTGAACTCCTCAAGAAGATGATCAGCATCAGAATGTGGAACTGATGCCTCAACATACTCGATGTCTCCATGAGATGTACAATCATCATTAAAATCTGAGAAAGTCTCAAAATGATCGTTTGAACACTCAAGAGGGGAAGGTAAATCACACATATGATCCAAAGTTCCCTGTGACTCTCCTGGGATTGGGACAAGGTCCTCAACACTAGACTTTATGAATTCGTCCGATTCCTTTTCAGGAACAGTGTCAAGATGCTCGTCCCCCATGTTTAGAGAGTGAGTGTGAACTTCGGGTGTAATAACAACAGACTGAGGAAGTTGAGAAGTACCAGCAGTTATGGATTCATCAAGTTCCATTTAATCAACGGCTAGTGACTTCGTCACATTATTTTCTCCTTGATTCTTCATGGAAGGAACCACAACTGATGAATTTGATGAGCCTTGACGAATATCAAGGGTATCTTCATCATCACTATCGTCATCGTCATCGTCATCGTAGATGATAGTTTTACGCATTCGAAATCTTACTCTAGCTGCTTCTTCTGCTTCTTCAGCTAGTATTTCTTTGTAAGACTTCGGACGAGGTTTTTCCGGAGCAGGTTTGTTAACCAAATCCTTAAGATCATTTAAAGTATTTAAAACATTTTGCAAAAGTTCATGAGGAAATGGTTGAGGTTGTGTTTCAAAAGTTTGGTATTGTGGAGGTTGGTCGTGATAATTGTTGTCACAAGGAAAAAGATTCCTAGTTTGACAGTCGGTGCTAAAATGCGGACCTCCACAATACTCACAACCGTATTGTTGTGAAGTTGGTGCATTTTGAAACGATTCGGCATTGCAATTTTGATAACACGGATTATTCTCATATGAAATGAAATTATTTTGTGGCTCATTGCAAAAGCTCGGATTAGAATCGTAAGCGAATGAATTACTCGAACCACAAAACAAACAACTTCCATTTTGAATATCATTACCACATCGTTCACATGTGCACCAACGACATGGTAGACCGAAAAGTGGCTCACCACAACCGACACAAGGAATAAAAGTCAGAGGTGGGACAAGTGGTATGCTCTGAGAGCTAGGAATTTCCACCACTTCCATTATGGTCTCTGGTTTTTGTTTTTGATAAATGTGAGATTAGGCAAGTCGTTCTTTTCAGTCACTGCTCTATGCTCTGTACATTTGCTTGACAAACCTTTAACCGTAAATCCTGAAAGGTTAGGATCAATTCTTGATGGTTTGTCATTAATAGCGCGTATCTCAGGCAGTGATGGGTAGTTGGAAGAATTCGGTGAATCATCGAGAGAATTTGGATGCATGAACAAATTGCACGTAGTTCAAAAGCTGTTACTACAATTATTTCCACACTTCTCACAAATACACCGGAAACAACGATAGCCATTCTCAATCGGGCTCTTACAATGAAAACACGTGTAGCCGGGAGACGCCATAAGAATTATACATGAGAGGGGTATAAGAAGGTAGAATCAAACGGATAGAGGGTAAGGAAAAATATTTTTGGGTTTTTCAAAAAACACATCAATTAAAACGAGACCAACTCAAAAAGACAATGGTGAACTTAAACCAATAATCACAATGTAAATGGCTTCTTTGAAAAAGGTACATCAATTCACAAGGATACAATGGCAAGTTTTAATCTTTTGTTTGGGAACTTATTAATGTTCACACCCCCAGTTGGTAGGTGTTCTGCCTTGGTTCTCGGCGGTGTGTTTTATGCTTATTTTTTATTTAACAAGAAAAACGGAAAATGTTTTTGTATTTTTATATGATAAATATATATACAAAAGAAAAGGAAAATATTTTTGTGTTTTATAAGTTTTTGAAAATGATAACTTCTTGACGAAGGTTCTACAAGTCACTAATCGTTAAAATCATAACGATATTGTCGCAACACAACCTCCTCGGCAGCGAAGCCATTTTGATAGTGCGTTTTTTAGTGCGTATCAAAAATATACACAAACTACACGTACACGTGAGTGGAGTTTACCGATCAACCTTTAGAAAAAGGAAGACTTGTAAAGACTCGTGAATACAATATATATATATATATATATATATATATATATATATATATATATATATATATATATATATATATATATATATATATATGTGTGTGTGTGTGTGTGTGTGTGTGTGTGTGTGTGTGTGTGTGTGTGTGTGTGTGTGTGTGTGTGTGTGTGTGATACCGGGTAAGTGATTACCCGGGTCGTGTCCCAACGAGGTGTGAATGGGCAATATCGTGTGAGATTCGTGATTAAAATACTTGTAAGGAATGGTTTTGATTATTTGGTATTGTGAAATTACGAGAACCGGCAAAATAACGTACGAAAAATTAAATAAGCGTAACTAAAACATAAATACAAACAAGGAAATGAAAATTAGAACTTAAAAACTACTTATAATTCTACGGGAAACATGATAGGGAATTTGGGAAATCCTAAAGCGTAAGCTAAACAAAAAACGTAAAAGTTAATTTGATAAAAACGTAAACGCGCAAGATAAAACGTAAAATTTATGATACACTAGTCCTACGAGTGTAAAAATGATTTTTCTACGATCCTAATGATGAAAGAAATTTTTGGAAAAAAAGAAAACATTTTTTTGACTTTTTAATTTTTTATAATGAATTAAAAACTAAAATAGTAAAATAAAAGATTTAAAAATAGTGAAACTATTTTAAAAATTATGAAAAATTTTTGGAAAGTTTATTATACTAAAGAGGAGCTAAAAAAATACAAAAGTGAGATAAGCAGATACAATAAACAGAAATAAGCAATCCTGAAAGCTGATAAGTTAAATAAGCTAATAGAAAAAGAAAGGTAATAAAATGACTATTAATGTAAAAGGGAACAAGAAACACTAACTGAGCAGATGGTATAGGAGTCGTTTGTGTGCTCTGTGATTGAAGAGGGTAGGGGTTCGAATCTCCACTTCCCCCATCTTTTTTTTTTTTTGAAACATTTTATTTTTCAAAATTTCTTTTTGCTAAGCCTTTAAACAACAGCAAAACACAATTTTAACAAAACCATTATTACTGAAATGCTAAAATCTAGTTTAAACAAACTCAAAATATCAACCGCAAGGATTTTATGCCAAAAGGAGTTCAAAAGATTAGCAGCTAAGCAAGTTGTGCTCAAGGACCAAAACTGAGGGCAAACATACACAAACCTAGGAACCACAAACTAACAACCATCAATGATTACACAAATAATTTTCAGACAAAAAAATAAGCAAGATACAGAATCAAATACATTCAGTATGGAACGAGTGTATCAGCAGGAACAAGAAGGCTAGGGGGTTTTAATCCTCACAACCCCATTTTTCTTTTCTTTTCTATTCCACAAAACTTTTGAACAATCTTTAATAAAAGCGAATCACATGAACTTTTGTGAGAAACTTTAATTTTAACAAAAACTGAAAATACGCTAAACAAAAGGCAGAAATTAAATCAGTTATGATAAAAATATTAAGCATGAAACAAAATAATCTTTGAAAAATCTTATGCCCAAGCTTGGAAAAGCTTGTACTTAAGCTGAATTTAACGACAAAAACCTACAGCTAAACTTATGGACAGACTTAGAAAACTAATAAGCTTAGAAAATGAACAAGCCAAGACCTTAATGTAACAGATTCAAATAGTCCCTACCCATCTGATTTAAGCAGTAGCATCAGCTAGCATGCAATAAGCCACCACCTAAAAGAGACAGTGATGCTATATCGAACAACCACCAATAATGCAATCATACCAAAATTTAGACAACAACAGCTTATACAGAGCATGCTAAACTAGTTAAAATAGGGGAAGTTTTGGCAAGCTATTTGCGATGAGTAGACCTAAGTGCTGCTTATGGGGGCTGTTTCAAGCTTATGCGACAGTCAACAAATGGGTCAAAAAGGTGTTTAACGGACTGAAAATGAACCAAACCAAAGTTCTTAATTTCCAATACAAGCTAACACTAAGTTTTCCTGAGTTCCTAAAAGCTAATACTACTGAAAACTAAACCGAAATCTAATTTAAACAAGCAGCTAAAAGTTCAAAGAACATGCTCAGTTAAAATAAGCAAAAACAAACATACCTAAATCAGTCTTAGTGGAGTGATTTGAGCAGTCCTAGAAGCTTTCTAGAATTAAGCACAAGCTGAAACAAGCTCAAAATGTTGAAGGGTACACCACTAACAAAATCAAATTCCAATCCTAATCCTACCTCAGACAGCCAAACACTACTTAAGGGGGTGGCTGATTTAGTTTTCAAGGGGTTAAGCAAGTTCAGAACCTAATTTTGACAAGTAAATGATATAACAAGATTATCAAAGTACAAAGAGGCTAAAGTGACTAGTAAACAAGCAGTTGATAAGCAATTAAAATAAGTGGATAAGCAGGGAACTAAGCTGTATAAAATTTTTAGAAAATAAGACTTTCATTAAACTTAAAGGAAAGAGTTTACAAACTGAAATTTAAGAGCTAACAATAATTAAACTTAAAACTAATTTTACCCTAAAATTACATACTAAAAACCTAATGCCCCATGGCTTACAACCGTTTTCTATATATAATGGAAAAAGTCCTAAAATCTTCATATTTTGTTTGTCCTTTTCTTCTTGTGCTTTCTTTTCTTCATTCTCTGCCGTTGGATGAAGCTTGGTTACTATCCTTTAAATCTTGGCCATTGGATGGGTTTTGGAGGCTTTTGTTACCCACGGATTGATGAGGTGGAGTGGACACCCGTGAGGGGTTTGGTATCATGTGAAGGATTGGAATTGGTATTGGTGAGGAGGGACTTTTGAGATGATGGAGATGGCGTATTGTCGTGTAGCAGGAAAAGATAATGGAGGATGGGTTTTGCTTGGTGGGTAATGGGAGGAAGAAGAAAAAGGTGGAGGTTGTGTTTGACCAGGAAAAAGGAAATACGTTTTTATTAAAACGTATATAAGTGATACATTTTTTTTATTTTAGTGTGGGTTTGGGCTTTGGGATCAAATTGGGCCAAGGGTGGACGTGGACTGGATTGGGTTTTGTATTGGATTAGTATTTGGATGAAAACACTACAAGGATCCGTTTGATATATTAGTTAAACACCACAAGGACCAATTTTGTGCAAAACTGAAAATCGGAAGGCTGGACTTGTAACTTTCCCAACTTAGTTAAAGGGCTTTTCCTGCCAAGTATCAATAGTCCAAGGAACCTTAATTGTTATTTTCCAATTTTTTAAATCTCAAGGATCATTTTTGCCAAAATCCAAACTCGAGGGACCAAAACTGTAAACTTTTGAAACTTTTTACCCAAAGATCATTATTGATTACTTTTGACTTTTAAAGACTTGGGTTGACTTTTCTTTCAAAATTATTTTACCAGGGACCAATTTTGTCAATTTGTGAAAGTTCAGGGACTGATTTTGACAACTCTTCATATTTTGCTCGTTTTTCGTCTGTTTTCAATCCTTTATACCTGAAACACACAAAAACACATTTCAAAGATATTTGTAACATTTTATTGTTTATTTGTGTGCTTTTGGTCGTTTTGACTCGAAAATTAGACGAAAAGATATGTGCAAAAAGGCACATATCACTGCACAATCACACTTGTGTGCCGCACTCACACACAAAACACACAATTACCACCGTACTTGTCACCAAGTACGACGCACTTATTCCAATCCGAAACTTTTTTAAAATTCACAATTTTATCATAAAAACCAAAAAGGATCATCTTCTGATCACCAAAATCACTATCTATAAAAATAATCTTCTCGGTAAAAATAACACTGCCGTACTTTCACTCAAGTACGCCGCACTTATCACTTTCACACAAGTATGCCGCACTTATTTACTCAGAAAATGAAATTTGTCACACCGATTTAAATTTCGCTCTCCAATTTGAATGCACACTCGTTCATTTGAAGCTGAACGTATTTCACCTTTATCAAAACCTGAAAGAACTTTAAACAAAAGAAAACATAAAAACAAAAGAGTTCTTTTTTCTCAAAAAGACGAAAGACCCGAACAACCTCGTGTTCATCACACACCTATTGACGATATCTCAAACTTCAGATTTTTCAGTAAATTAATTCATCTATACGATCCAATGGATAACACTAATAATGAACCCATGTGGGCTAACGATCGTATCGTTGCACCTACTCCTGGACCAGCTATTACCATTCCTGAAACCGCAAATGAGTTTGCCATAAAAGGAAATCACTTGACTATTGTCAAGGGCAACCAATTTGATGGTCGAAATAAAACTGATCCTCATAAACATATTCATGAATTTCAAAGTGTTTGTGACATGTTTAAATACGGGGCAACTGAAACCGAAGTGGTGACTCATGATGTTCCCATTATCTTTAATGGGAGAAGCTAAAACTTGGCTCTATTCGATAAACTTCTCAGAGAAATCTGAGGATTCTCACAACGTGAACGTGAAAATCTTACCGAAGCCTGGCTTCGAATGAAATAACTGCTAAGAAACTGTTATGGGCACGGTTTGACAAAAGGCAATATAATCAAAATCTTTTACTACGGTCTTGATGAAATTACTCAAGAAGCTTTAAACGTTGCGGCCGGTGGTATCTTTCTTTATAAAACACTAAATCAAGCTTATCAACTTCTTGAAGATCAAGTCTTGCTTAAACTCGATTGGGCTAAAGAGCAAAAACCAAGAACCTCTCTTCGTAAAACTATTGCTTTCACTGATGAAGGCAGTAGTAATTCTGATACTGAAAAAATTATGGCAAGAATGGATGCCATGGCAATCAAAATGTATGCTCGGTATAAAGAGATGAAAGAACAACGTGAAATTTGTAATCATTGTGGTGGAAACCATCCAACCGCAAATTGCAGTGATGATGACACACCTATGTCGCGTGAAGAAGAAGCCAAATTTATGAATACCTTTAGACGCACTCGTTACTATGAGAACTATCGTAATCGCGATCGTGATTGTGAACGATGGAGACCTAATACAAAAGCCGAATACAATCAAGAAGTTTTCAAATGAACAAATGAAAGACCAGATGTTCAAACACAACTGGATGATTTTATAAAAGCTCAAAAATCAACAAACCTTTTTGTAAAAGAATAATTCATGGATCTCAAAGACAAACTTGAATCCTCGGTCAAAAATACTCAAGCCTCAATTCAGAATTTGGAAGCTAAATTCGACAGATTTGCTGACAAGCAATCAGGTCGAGCTTCTGGATCTCTTCCTAGTAACACTCAGCAAAATCCTAAGAATAGTAAACCTTATCAACCACCACAAGCTCGATATGAGCATGTAAATGCTATTACAACAAGAAATGGTACTTCATATGACCCACCAATTGATCCCAGTCAAACCCAACCTGCTGTTGAAGTTTTCACTGACGATGAAGAAGAAGATGAACCTGAAACCCGTAAGAAAACCAAGACACATGAAACACCTGTCCTTAGACCTTATAAACCAAGAATTCCATATCCTAAATGCTTGAGAAAAGAAAAAATGGAAGCCCAATATGGAAAATTTCTCGACACAATTCGAGCCGTTCGAATTAATGTCTCCCTTGTTGACGTTTTAGCCGGAAAGCCTAACTATGGGAAATTTCGCAAAGAACTTGTTAGTAAAAAAATAAACTCGAACAAATTTCTGCAACCTTCCTAAATGAAGAATGTTCAGCAATTGTTCAAAACAAACTTCCACCAAAACTCGGAGACCTCGGAAGTTTTCTAATTCCTTGTACATTCAGTAAAACATTCTCGTGCAATGCTTTAGCCGATCTTGGTGCTAGCATTAATCTCATTCCATATTCTCTTTATGCTAAATTATCTATCGAAACACTTAAACCCACTAAATTGAGTGTGAGATTAGCAGACCGATCTTTCCAATATTCTGTTGGGATCGTAGAAAATATGTTAGTCGAAGTTGGAAAATTTACCTTTCCGGTAGATTTTGTTATCTTAGAAATGGAAGAAGATAGTAAAGTTTCTTTTAATCTTAGGAAGTCCTTTTCTACATACAGCCGATGCAATGATCCGAGTAAAACAAAAACAACTCAATTTAGGAGTTGGAAAAGAAAGAATGATTTTATCCATTGATGAGGCTATGAAACACTCTTACTCTAATGATGATACATGCTTTAGAATTGATGTTATCGATGAAATCCTTGAGGAAGATTTCCATGAACTTTTAAACGAATTCAATCAATTACTCTATTCTGTTGACGGAACAATCCTTGAAGACGAAGTCTTTGCTGAATATGATCAATTCATGGCTATGACTATTGAGGATAATAATGAAAGTTCTGATAACGAAGAAGAAGAAACCACATTTGAAAAAATAGTATTCAATACTGAACACAAAGTTAGAAACTCTATTGAAGAACCACCTACCGATTTCATTCTTAAACCTTTACCAGAACACTTTGAATACGCTTACTTAAATAAGGAATCATTACTCCCAGTTATAATCTCATCTAAACTTTAGGAAAGAAAGAAAATACAACTAATCTCGGTTCTAAAGAAACACAAATGAGCTTTTGCTTGGAAAACAAGTGATATACTTGGAATCTGTCCATCTTTCTGTAAACACAAAATTCAGTTGTTCGATGATAAGAAACCAGTTGTCCAAATGCAAAGGAGACTCAATCCAAATATGAAAGAAGTTGTTAAAAAGGAAGTAGTTAAACTTCTTGACTCAGTAATTAACTACCCAATTGCAGATAGCCCTTGGGTAAGTCCTATTCATTGTGTACCTAAAAAGGGGGGGGGGGGTATCACATTAGTAAGAAATGAGAATGACGAACTTGTCCCAACTAGAACTGTAACTGGTTGGAGAGTATGTATTGACTATAGAAAACTGAATGAAGCACCCGCAAAAGATAATTTTCCTCTCCCATTCATGGACCAAATGTTAGGACGATTAGCCGGAAATGAATACTTCTGTTTTCTGGACGGATTTTCTGGTTATTTCCAAATACCAATCGATCCAATGGATCAAGAAAAAACAACGTTTACTTGTCCTTTCAGAACTTACGCTTATCGACGTATGCCCTTTGGTTTATGTAACGCACGTGCTACTTTTCACAGGTGCATGATAGCAATTTTTGATGATATGATTGAAGAATCCGTTGAAGTTTTCATGGATGATTTTTCTATCTTTGGAAATTCTTTTGATAAATGCCTAAATAATTTAGACAAAATGCTTCAACGTTGCGAAGATGTAAATCTTTTTCTAAATTGGGAAAAGTGCCACTTCATGGTCAAAGAAGGAATTGTACTCGGACATAAAGTGTCAAGAGCCGGACTTGAAGTAGAAAAAGCAAAAATTGACATGATTTCAAAATTACCACCTCCTACTAATGTGAAAGGCATTAGAAGTTTTTTAGGACATGCCAGATTCTATCGATGATTCATTAAAGATTTTTCAAAAATTGCTCGTCCATTAACTAAACTGCTCGAAAAAGACATCACATTTGAATTTGATGAAAAATGTCACAAAGCCTTCGAAACTCTTAAAGAAAAACTCACATGCACACCAGTCATAATAAGTCCAAATTGGAATCTTCCATTTGAACTAATGTGTGACGCAAGCGATTTTGCTGTCGGAGCCGTTTTAGGACAAAAAGATGGTAAACACTTCCATCCTATCTACTTTGCTAGTAAAACATTAAACGTTGCTCAACAAAATTATACGGTTACTGAAAAAGAACTCATGGCCGTTGTATTTGCATTAGACAAATTTCGTGCGTATCTTGTTCTATCCAAAACTGTGGTATAGACAGACCATTCCGCTCTCAAATATCTATTTAAAAACAAGATGCCAAGCCACATCTTATTCATTGGATATTAGTTTACAAGAATTTGATATAGAAATAAAAGATAAGAAAGATGCTGATAATGTAGCTGCCGATCATTTGTCTCGTATAGAAAAAGAAGACGAAGAAATAGAAATTGAAATAGACGACAATTTTCCCAATGAAACTCTTTATGCAATTAGTTCTCCAGACACGCCATGGTTCGCGGACCTTGAAAACTATCTCGCGGGGAATGTGTTACGTAAGTGAATGACTCACCAACAGAAAAATAAATTCTTTTCAGACTTAAAAAAGTATTTATGGGATGAACCCTACCTATTCAAAAGATGTCCCGACGGAATAATCCGTAGATGTGTATCTGGACCCAAAACTCGTGCCATTCTTGATAAATGTCACCATGGACCTACCGGTGGACATTATGGTGCTACTACTACTGCTAAAAAAGTATTTGAATCAGGATTTTATTGGCCAACTATATTAAAAGAAGCGCATACTCTAGTTCGCTTATGTGAAGCATGTCAGAAAACTGGAAATATTTCTAAAAGGGATGAAATGCCTATGAATTATATTCAAGTATGTGAAATTTTTGACATTTGGGGTATAGATTTTATGGGACCATTTCCCAAATCATCAAAATTTGAATACATCCGAGTTGCTGTTGACTACGTCTCAAAATGGGCAGAAGCTCAAGCTCTTCAAACAAATGACGCCAAAGTTGCTATAACATTTCTCAAAAAAAACTCTTTTGTCGTTTTGGTATGCCGAAAGCTCTCATAAGCGACAGAGGCACTCACTTTTGCAATAAAATGATGGAAAAGCCATGAAATGATATGGAGTCAATCATCGATTCTCTACATCCTATCACCCTCAAACGAGTGGTCAAGTCGAAAATAATAATAGATATCTTAAAAGAATACTCGAAAAAATTGTGAAAGACAACCCTGCTGTTTGGTCAAAGAAACTTAACGATGCTCTATGGGCTTTTAGAACTGCTTATAAAACACCAACTGGAACAACTCCATATAAACTAATATACGGTAAATCATGTCACATACCTTTTGAATAGAATGATGCGTAGGGATTGCACCAGGCTTTACCTCTCAAGGGATCTCGAGAAGCTTACAACCCCCACCAGGCAGTGTACCTGATCATTGTAGTATAGTATAGTGACAAGTACCGGGGGATTGATCGTTCAACTTTGGACTAGTGTCGTTAGGATTGAAATTAATCTAACTAGGTCTAAAGGTGAAGGATGATTCTTTTTGTATTTTTATATTTTATGAAAAGTAAATAAAAATCTCGGGTATTGGAAGGAGGGGCGGAATTAGTTGCTAATCAACTAACCCAAAAGCTACTAATTAAACTAATTAACAAGAAAAGTAAACTAGGGTTCTACAAGATAAGTGAAGCATGTCTACCCATGATATGTTACTCCTTGCTAGCTATCCAATTCTACCTATTGAATTGTCACACCTTGTTTAAATTGACGGGTTGTATTCCTTAATACCATTCATGGGGTGGCGTACTTACTTCCCCAATTCTATAAGCTCCTACTTCACTCATATGTCGAGCCGGCTAAGAAGCTCCTAACATGGGATCACTAGAATTCGCTCATGCATTAAATACAACCATAAAAACCTAGTACACATCGGTTCATGTTTCTTAAGACGTTCAAGCAAGTTACACAATGGAGATCTGCCAGTTTTCTTAAGCCTAACATCGAATTCATTAAATTAAACAAGAGACAATTGGAAACAAGAATTATAAGCTAAACCAATTAGACCTATCGAAGTGTCACACCCTAATTGATGAAGGTAGACACAAACATCAACAAGGAATCAATAAGATCTAATCAATTATATACAAGTTTCACACAATCATAAGTAGACACAAGGTGAATTAGCAAAACATAATCAATGAAGAGCAAACAACAATAATAATGAAAGACATAATTGAGATAGAATCATCAAACCAATACATGATGTTTATGGAGTGATTGAAACCCTCTAAGTTGCTGGAAAAACACCTACCTAAACCCAGGAATCGACCTTAGGGTTTAGGGCCTACAAAAAGTGAAGTTATGATGTTATATTTATAGGCATGTTTTTTGTCGGCCCATCTTGACGGCGTCAGCTCATTTCTCTTGATGCCATCACGACCATTTTTTTACCAAATTGTAGATCTCTTCGTCCTCTTCGCGTGGGCCTTTGAATCACCTAAATCCGAGTTCGTATGCAAAAGTTATGACCAAAAAAATATCAGCTACTCCGCGCGCAAGTTTTGACAAGTTAACAGGTGACGGCCTGGGGTGACGCCTTCACGTTTCTTCTGGGCCGTCACCACTTTTACTCTTGACGCCGTCATGAAAAGCCTCCTGACGCCGTCAGGTACTGTTCCCAGCAAGGAAAATTAAGACTTTGTCATTTTCTTCACTTTTATGCTCCAAAAATCGTCCAAAATGCTTCCTTTTCCAGAATTCACTCCCAAAGTACCTAAAATCACAAAAGGAACGATTTAGGGCAATATTTAATCAAATAAATTCAATTCCGGGCCTAAGTGACCCCCTAAAAGTGGTTCATTTTTCACCTCATCATATACCCTTACACTTGAGATTTGCTTGTCCTCAAGCAAATGCGCTTTTATTCTAATCAAAATACAAGTTAGGGGTCATTTAACACTAATATAAAAGTAATTACAACAAATAATCGTTCCACTAAAGACCAAAGACAAGCACGGAGGTCATATACTAGCACCTCACAAATAGTGTTTAGATACTCACATCTCTCGGGTGTAATAAAGTAATATCACAATATGAAAATGGAAAACATCTCTCACTACCTGTCATAGCAAAATAGATTACCATAGGCTTGGGAAAGGATCAAACCTCCACCACATGGCGTAAGCACCTAGGATAAACTATCAAAGAGGTTTTTTTTAAAGGGTTGTAACGTTAGATGTAGGGATATGGAATACACGGTTTTGTTGGATATAGGCAGTCTTTATTGGTGGCGAGTTAACAATCTTGGTTAATTACATGTACAATATAGCGTTGCTAAGCCAAGACTAACTCGACTTAAGCTAATAAATGAAAAATAACAAAAACATAAAACAAACATAGAATGAAAAGGGATGGTAGTCCGTATGTTTTTTCTCTTTTCTTTTTCAATTTTTTTTACTTAATTTTTCGATTTTTTTTTTTTTTTTCATACACTCTTACCCTACCACCCAAAATAATACATCATAGGGAATGAACATTCCCCTTACACTTGAATCTTTACATACTTTACAATAAACTAATCTAATGACTCGAATTAAGAAAATCAAAACACTTGGAGCACTTTTAAGATTAACGTACATATGGGGGTAATATATGATGTTCTTCCCCATTACTCCATAAAATAAGTACTTTACCCATGAGTCCCAATCGTCCCAAAACAATATGTACACGGATATGACTCGACTTAGCAACCATGTAATCAATTAGATAATTAACTTAGGGTTTAACAAATAACAATAATGCACTAAAGATGAGTACATACACGGAAGGCTAAGGCGATTTGGTTGTACATTTAAGTGGGGTATAACAAATTCTTCCTTTAAGTAAGATGCTTAAAGTTAGAAACGAAAAGATAGGCTCGGTGGGGTGTATTAGGGGTTTCGTGTACTAAAAATGAGTACAACGCTAAGGTGTGGGAAAAATTAATTAACTTAACTAGCCAAGTAATATGACTTAAATGGTCAAGTAATTATGATACGGGTTTAACACAAGGGTGATCCAAATGCCTCTTATCATGTAATAAATCCTACTACACGAATGTAGTCTCACTAGCGGTCTCGGGATGCATCACTAACGCAAGTTCTAGAATCTAAATGCTACCGGTACACTCATAAGCACTAATAGTAAATGTTTTTCCTATCAAATCTAAAGGCGAACCTCACATATTTGGGTGGAAAATTTTTCTGAATAGTACGGTTTTGTGCTAGTCATACAATCTCCTATCCATGAGACGCTTGCTATGGCTAAAGTTTCACTCCTAAATGTTGTAAAAAATTTTAAATTTGGCGCTAAAATTGCACTAACAAGTATTTCTCATAGTTTTATTACACATCTACTATCAAACAAACAAACTCAAGCGAAAGTTTATACTATAAGGTATCATCATTTTACCCTCCCCTTACACTTAGGATGAACATTGTCCCCAATGTTCAAGTAAAGAATGTAAAAGTGAAATAAGTAAAAAGAATGAAATCAAATACTCCCCTGATTCGCTCGGTATGGATAATAAGGTGGCCAGGTTAGATCTTCCTCCAAGAAAATGAACAATCAAAGCTTCCCTTTCAGAGTATAAATCATCTTCTTGTCATACATAACCTGTTAAACCTGAGAAAACAAACACAAAAACCCAAAGCATCAATCCGAACAAAGAAAACTCACAACTAGATGTAATTCCATACTTAGGAATAGAAACAAAACAGTTAAAGATATAATGCTTGTGGAATGAATATTTGCAGATTTCCTGGAGTTTATAAAACTAAAGAATTAACAAAAACTTTAAGACTCCGGTATAAACAAAACTAGCAAAATTTCCAGAATTTTACACATGACGCCATCAAGAGTAAACTCATGACGCCGTCAGAAGTGACCTGCAGAAATCTTTACGTTAAGTTTTCGGAAAATTTCTGAAAAAACTTGTGTCCTACTTCTTGGAAAATCCTACAAAACATCATGATGACTCGATACAAGCATTTGACTCTAATAAGTACAAATACACATGTCCATTTAATATTGTTGTGGTTCATGCTCAATTTCGTTCTTATAAACAAATTTGGATCTCCCTTACACTTATCTTTTGCAAAATACCTTTATATGCAATTAAGACGAAGTTAAAAATAAAATAAAGCATTTTCACAATTTACTTTGAAACATGAGCCACAAGCAACAAAAATAAAACATGCATACGGAAACAAATAAAATCAAATAAACAAACAAACAAACAAATAAATAAATAAAGCTTGGGTTGCCTCCCAATAAGCGCTTGTTTTTGTTCGAGTCACAAGCCTGACTCTACCCTTATTTAATGGAAATAGGGGAGGTTTTCCCTACACTTTGAATTAAGTACGGGTGGAACTAGCGATACACACCCTTAGGGTGGAAATATGCCACGTGAGGTGAAGGGGGTAAGTGAATGGCTTCCTTCATCCTAAAACTACCTGGATAATATTGGTTGATGGGTGGGTCGGTTCTTCTTTTGTCTCCTAGATGTATATTTAAGGATGGAAAGTTGTGTAAAGTTTGAGGTTCCGGTTCATCAACATTAGGAAATTCCCTAGAACTAGGAGCAAGGTTATCACTACAAGTATTCAAACCTATATCCTCTAGTGGTGCCTGGTCCAAGGGTTCTACCTCCATCGGAATTCCTAAAGTTTCTTCTACTTCTTCCGGGTAAGTCACGGGCGGTGTGTGTGCCTCAAATGATGGTAGGACTTGTGGGGTACTTAGTGGGCTTGGGTTTTCTACTATCTCTTCCATCACATCAATATCACCTATGTGTTCATCTTGTATTATGGTAGTGCCTAACCATGACATGCAACTAGGTGGCTCAACTCTAACCTCATGTGTGTCGTATGTTTAGGTGAAATCTATCCCGCTCATGCAACTAGGTAGTTCAACACTAACCATATCATAATCTTGGTTTGATTCTAAGTTCATGTTCTTAGAAACTAGGTCATCTCGCTCATACGTATCCACCAATTCGTTGAACTTATGGGTTATGGTTAGGAAGTTTTTCTCAAAATTCATCCAAAGGGTCTCACTAAAAGGAATTGATCCTGATAATGATCGTCTAATAGAAAACACACATTTATAAAATTCATCAAACCCATCTAACTTTACACCCATCTCCTCTTGTATATATCTAAGATCACTTAAAAATTCATTGGAACAACAGGAGGCAAATCGATCCGAGTAAACTAATTGTTCCTCTATAGTTAATGATCTAAATGGAATTTCATCCGCCATGGAGACAAATGAAAATGGTTTCACAAACAAAGGGCACAAAGAAAAAGATAGACTACAAGAAAGCTAATAAAAAGAAAATAAAAATCTCACTAAAAAGGAATCTAATGAGTAAACCTAATCAAAATAAATTCCAACCTAAACAATAACTATTCCCCGGGCTGCGGCGCCAAAAAACTTGATGCGTAGGGATTGCACCAGGCTTTACCTCTCGAGGGATCTCGAGAAGCTTACAACCCCCACCAGGCAGTGTACCTGATTGTTGTAGTATAGTATAGTGACAAGTACCGGGGGATTGATCGTTCAACTCAGGAATAGTGTCGTTAGGATTGAAATTAATCTAACTAGGTCTAAAGGTGAAGGATGATTCTTTTTGTATTTTTATATTTTATGAAAAGTAAATAAAAATCTCGGGTATTGGAAGGAGGGGCGGAATTAGTTGCTAATCAACTAACCCAAAAGCTACTAATTAAACTAATTAACAAGAAAAGTAAACTAGGGTTCTACAAGATAAGTGAAGCATGTCTACCCATGATATGTTACTCCTTGCTAGCTATCCAATTCTACCTATTGAATTGTCACACCTTGTTTTAATTGACGGGTTGTATTCCTTAATACCATTCATGGGGTGGCGTATTTACTTCCCCAATTCTATAAGCTCCTACTTCACTCCTATGTCGAGCCGGCTAAGAAGCTCCTAACATGGGATCACTAGAATTCGCTTATGCATTAAATACAACCATAAAAACCTAGTACACATTGGTTCATGTTTCTTAAGACGTTCAAGCAAGTTACACAATGGAGATCTGCCAGTTTTCTTAAGCCTAACATCGAATTCATTCAATTAAACAAGAGACAATAGGAAACAAGAATTATAAGCTAAACCAATTAGACCTATCGAAGTGTCACACCCTAATTGATGAACGTAGACACAAACATCAACAAGGAATCAATAAGATCTAATCAATTATATACAAGTTTCACACAATCATAAGTAGACACAAGGTGAATTAGCAAAACATAATCAATGAAGAGCAAACAACAATAATAATGAAAGACATCATTGAGATAGAATCATCAAACCAATACATGATGTTTATGGAGTGATTGAAACCCTCTAAGTTGCTGGAAAAACACCTACCTAAACCCAGGAATCGACCTTAGGGTTTAGGGCCTACAAAAAGTGAAGTTATGATGTTATATTTATAGGCATGTTTTCTGTCGGCCCATCTTGACGGCGTCAGCTCGTTTCTCTTGACGCCGTCAAGACCATTTTTCACCAAATTGTAGATCTCTTCGTCCTCTTCGCGTGGGCTTTTGAATCACCTAAATCCGAGTTCGTATGCAAAAGTTATGACCAAAACAATATCAGCTACTCCGCGAGCAAGTTTTGACAAGTTAACACGTGACGGCCTTGGGTGACGCCTTCACGTTTCTTCTAGGCCGTCACCACATTTACTTTTGACGCCGTCATGAAAAGCCTCTTGACGCCGTCAGGTACTGTTCCCAGCAAGGAAAATTAAGACTTTGCCGTTTTCTTCACTTTTATGATCCAAAATCGTCCAAAATGCTTCCTTTTCCAGAATTCACTCCCAAAGTACCTAAAATCACAAAAGGAACGATTTAGGGCAATATTTGATCAAATAAATTCAATTCCGGGCTTAAATGACCCTCTAAAAGTGGTTCATTTTTCGCCTCATCATAGAACATCGTGCATACTGGGCTCTTAAAAATGTAATTTAGATTTAATTGCCGCCGGTGAGAAACGTATGTTTCAACTTCATGAACTAGACGAATTACGCTTTCATGCTTACGAAAACTCTAATATTTGCAAAGCTAGAACAAAGGTTTGGCATGATAAAAAAAAATTAAAAATAAGAAAAGAATTCAAGAAAGGAGATAAAGTCCTTTGTTCCAATCTAAGTTCAAAATCAAACAACCGAAACTTACGAGCCGTTGGCTTGGACCTTATACTGTTAAACATCAATTTACATCTGGATATGTTGAATTTTACGGACCGAACAATAAAAATTTTATAGTTAATGGTCACAGACTAAAATTATACCATGAGGAAGAAAGTTTTAACGATAGAAGGGAAGAATCAACCCCCTTCTTCCCAAACAATTAAATCAACCTTAATTACATGAGTCGAGATATAAACTCTGAAATTAGTGCTTGGCGGGAGGCAACCCGTTATGTTCCATTTCGTTTTATTTTATTTTCTCTTTGTTTTCTCCACACTGTCAAACTTAAGTGTGGAGCCGTGGAGGTAAAATATAAAAATATAAATAACCCAACAAAACCCAAAAATATTTTCCATTTTTTGTGTTTATTTATTTAAATTTGCAGATTATTATGATGAATAAGAGACCGCATTTGGGATAGCTCAGCTCTTCATGCTTTCTCATATGGCCCGGGAAGTTTCTGTCTCTTTAGTATTTTTTTTTTTTTTCCTATTTTCATTTATTCCCAGTTATAAACATTGAGGGCAATGTTCAACTTGAGTATGGGAGGGAGCAAATAGTAAAAAAAATATAGTTATTCCATAAAAATCGATTACATGATAAAATCATTGCTTTCAAATTAATAAAAAAAATTATAAAATTATTCTTTTTACAAGTTATTAAGGCAAATCCACTTGAATTGACACTATAGCTAGACACAATTTCATTTACCACAAATATGAGATCATTATAAGCCTTTATAAGTGTATATCTGCTACACTTTCCTCCAATTATATGAGTGAGCCGACGATTTTAAATTAACTCTAGAACTTACACTTATTCATCAATAACGAATGCCGCAGTGAGATTGCATTTTTATACTTTATAGACAATTTTACATGATATTGAGGCAAAAGTAGGATTTACACCAAATAGCCATCCTATGAAAGTTATAATCTAGTTGACTACACTGGTCACTAGTATCATCCAGAATTAACCTTCTAGCACTCATTTTTAGTGCTATTGCCACCTAGAACAACATGTTGAGCTTTAGCCTTTTTCTTTGATCACACTAATTATATTTGCTCAAAAAGAATGAAGTTTCATTGATAATTGCTGCATAATGAAAAAGAATAGTAAGAAAGAAAAGTTATATGAAAGAAAAAAAGAAAAGAGAAAGAAGTTGGAAATATGTTGATGCGTGGGAATTGCAACAGGCTTTACCTCTCGAGGGATCTCAAGAAGCTTACAACCCCCACCAGGCAGTGTACCTAATCGTTGTAGTATAGTATAGTGACAAGTACCGGGGGATTGATCGTTCAACTTAGGAATAGTGTCGCTAGGATTAGAAAGCCTAAGAACTAGGTCTAGAGGTGAACGATGATTCTTTTTGTATTTTTATGTTTTTATAAAAGCAAGTAAAATCTCGGTTTTTAGAGGAGTGGGCGGAATTAGTTGCTAGTCAACTAACCCAATAACTAAGATACAATCAAAATAAAATAACAAAAATGAAAATAAACTAAATTAAGATAGTGGTGTGAGCAATATATGGGAGAATTATGTTTACTTAGATTTCACTACTCCCTAGATATCTTTTACAGGTTAATTACTTGTTACAGTTGCGTGGATGACGGATTGTATTCCTTAATACCATTCATGGGGTGGCTTACTTACTTCCCCAATCCTATAAGCTCCTACTTCACTCCTATGTCGAGCCGGCTAAGAAGCTCCTAACATGGGATCACTAGAATTCGCTCATGCATTAAATACAATCATAAAAACCTAGTACACATCGGTTCATGTTTCTTAAGACGTTCAAGCAAGTTACACAATGGAGATCTGCCAGTTTTCTTAAGCCTAACATTGAAATCATTCATCCATTACAACTATAAACAAGCAATCAACCTATAATCAATATCTAGGTTTCATTACATCTAAGCAAACACATGAAAGATCTAGCCTAGCATGTTATAATTAAGACAAGCATAAGATATATTCAAACAACACATAGACATATTGAATGAATTGAAAGAAGACTTATCTTAATTGAACATGAAAGGTTTCAAGGGGTGAAAACCCTTGAAAATACTGTTACAAACGACCTAGGGTTTATTAGGTTCGACCCTAGTATTCTCCACACAAGTTCCTCTTTAATGAATGAAAAATAGAAAAGTATATATAGATTTTATGAGGTGACGGCGTCAAGAGTAAATTTCTGATGTCGTCATCTCGCTGCCAATAAAGTTCTCGGACTGCCTAGATCTGGGTCTGATGCCGTCATGTGTAATCCTTCTTCAGGTCGTCACCAAAATAACTCTTGACGCCCTTCTTCTGACGCCTTCAGGTTTTCTCTGGGTCGTCATGGATTTTGCTCTTGACGCAGTCATATTTCCCTTCTTGACGCCATCTGGTACTGTTCCCAGCATGGAAAATTAAGTCTTTGTCGTTTTCTTCACTTTTATGCTCCAAAAACGTCCAAAACGCTTCCTTTTCCAGAATTCACTCCCAAAGTACCTACAATCACAAAAGGAACGATTTAGGGCAATATTTGATCAAATAAATTCAATTTCGGGCTTAAATGACCTCCTAAAAACGGTTCATTTTTCGCCTCATCATATACCCTTACACTTGAGATTTTCTTGTTCTCAAGCAAATGCGCTTTTATTCTAATCAAAATACAAGTTATGGGTCATTTAACACTAATATAAAAGTAATTACAACAAATAATCGTTCCACTAAAGACCAAAGACAAGCACGGAGGTCAGACACTAGCACCTCACAAATAGTGTTTAGATACTCACATCTCTCGGGTGTAATAAAGTAATATCACAATATGGAAATGGAAAACATCTCTCACTACCTGTCATAGCAAAATAGATTACCATAGGCTTGGGAAAGGATCAAACCTCCACCACATGGCGTAAGCACCTAGGATAAACTATCAAAGAGGTCTTTTTAAAGGGTTGTAACGTTAGGTATAGGGATATGAAATACACGGTTTTGTTGAATATAGGCAACCTTTACTGGTGGCGAGTTAATAATCTTGGTTAATTACATGTAATGGCGTTGCTAAGCCAATACTAGACTCGACTTAAGCTAATAAATGAAAAATAACAAAAGTATAAAATAAACATAGAATGAAACGGTATGGTAGTCCATATGTTTTTTTCTTTTCTTTTTCTATTTTTTTTTCTTTTTATTGATTTTTTTTTTTTTTTTTTTTTTTTTTTTTTTGCATACACTCTTACCCTACCATCCAAAATAATACATCATAGGGAATGAACATTCCCCTTACACTTTAATTTTTACATACTTTACAATAAACTAATCTAATGACTCGAATTAAGATAATCAAAACACTTGAAGTACTTTTAGGATTAACGTACATATGGGGGTAATATATGATGTTCTTCCCCATTACTCCATAACATTAGTACTTTACCCATGAGTCTCAATCGTCCCAAAACAATATGTACAAGGATATGACTCGACTTAGCAACCATGTAATCAATTAGATAATTAACTAAGGGTTTAAACATATAACAATAATGCACTAAAGACGAGTGCATACACGGAAGGCTAAGGCGATTTGGTTGTACTTTTAAGTGGGGTGTAACAAATTCTTCCTTTAAGTAAGATGCTTAAACTTAGAAACGAAAGGATAGGCTCGGAGGGGTGTACTAGGGGTTTCGTGTACTAAAAATGAGTACAACACTAATGGTGTGGGAAAAATTAATTGACTTTACTAGCCAAGTGATATGACTTAAATGGTCAAGTAATTATGATACGGGTTTAACACAAGGGTAATCCTAATTTCTCTTATCATGTAGTAAATCCTACTACACGAATGTAGTCTCACTAGCGGTCTCGGGATGCATCACTAACGCAAGTTCTAGAATCTAAATGCTACCGGTACACTCATAAGCACTAATAGTAAATGCTTTTCATATCAAATCTAAAGGCGAACCTCACATATTTGGGTGGAAAATTTTTCTGAATAGTACGGTTTTGTGCTAGTCATACAATCTCCTATCCATGAGACGCTTGCTAAGGCTAAAGTTTCACTCCTACATGTTGTAAAAAAATTTAAATTTGGCGCTAAAATTACACTAACAAGTATTTCTCATAGTTTTATTACACATCTACTATCAAACAAACAAACTCAAGCGAAAGTGTATCTGTAAGGTATCATCATTTTACCCTCCCCTTACACTTAGGATGAACATTGTCCCCAATGTTCAAGTAAAGAATGTAAAAGTAAAGCAGGTAAAAGAATGAAATCAAATACTACCCTGATTCGCTCGGTATGGATAATATGGTAACCAGGTTAGATCTTCCTCCAAGAAAATGAATGATCAAAGCTTCCCTTCCAGAATATAAATCATCTTCTTGTCATATATAACCTGTTAAACCTGAGAAAACAGACAAGGCAACCTCGCGTAAAATCGGCGGCAATCTATATATGCTAACAAATCCTAGAAAACAAAATAAGATATAATGCTTGTGGAATGATGTTTGCAGATCTCCTGGAGATTATAAAACTAAAGATTCAACAAAAACTTTAAGACTCCGTTAGAAAAACAAAACTGGTAAAATTTCCGGAATTTTACACATGACGCCGTCAGGAATTTCTTCCTGACGCCGTCAGAATTGACCTGCAGAGATTCTTATGTTAAGTTTTCGGAAATTTCTGGAAAAACTTCGTCCTACTTCTTGGAAAATCCTGCAAAACATCATTATGACTCGATACAAGCATTTGACTCTAACAAATACGAATATACATGTTCACTTAATATTGTGGAGAATCATGATCAAGTTTGTTTCGTAAAAACATATTTGGGGTTTCCCCTTACACTTATCTTTTGCAAAATACCTTTATATGCAATTAAGACGAAGTTAAAAACAAAATAAAGCATTTTCACAATTTACTTTGAAATATGAGCCATAAATAACAAAAATAAAACATGCATACGGAAACAAATAAAATCAAACAAACAAACAAACAAACAAATAAATAAATAAAGCTTGGGTTGCCTCCCAATAAGCGCTTATTTTTGTCCGAGTCACAAGCCTGACTCTACCCTTATTTAATGAAAATAGGGGAGGTTTTCCCTACACTTTGAATTAAGTGCGGGTGGAACTAGCGATACACACCCTTAGGGTGGAAATATGCCACGTGAGGTGAAGGGGGTAAGTGAATGGCTTCCTTTATCCTAAAACTACCCGGATAATATTGGTTGATGGGTGGGTCGGTTCATCTTTTGTCTCCTAGAAATATATCTGAGGATGGAAAGGTGTGTAAAGATTGAGGTTCCGGTTCATCAACACTAGGAAATTCCCTAGAACTAGGAGTAAGGTTATCACTACAAGTATTCAAACCTATATCCTCAAGTGGTGCCTGGTCCAAGGGTTCTACTTCTATCGGGGTTCCTATAGTCTCTTCTACTTCTTCCGGGTAAGTCACGGGAGGTGTGTACGCATCAAATGATGGTAGGACTTGTGGGGTACTTAGTGGGCTTGGGTTTTCTACTATCTCTTCCATCACATCAATATCACCTATATGTTCATCTAGTATTACAGTAGTGCCTAACCAGGACATGCAACTAGGTGGCTCAACTCTAACCTCATGTGTGTCGTATGTTTTAGTGAAATCTATCCCGCTAATGCAACTAGGTAGTTCAACACTAACCATCTCATAGTCTTGGTTTGATTCTAAGTTCATGTTCTTAGAAACTAGGTCATCTTGCTCATACGAATCCACCAATTCGTTGAGCTTATGGGTCATGGTTAGGAAGCTTTTCTCAAAATTCATCCAACGGGTCTGACTAAAAGGAATTGATCCTGATAATGATCGTCTAATAGAAATCACACATGCATATAATTCATCAAACCCATCTAACTTTACCCCCAACTCCTCTTGGATGTCATAAAGATCACACAAAAAGTCATTGGAATGATAGGAAGTAAATCTATTAGTAAAATATAGTTGTTCCTCTATTGTTAGTGATCTAAATGGAATTTCATCTGTCATAGTGACAAGTGAAAATGGTTTTACAAACAAAGGGCACAAAGAAAAAGATAAACTACAAGAAAGCTAATAAAAAGAAAATAAAAATCTCACTAAAAAGGAATCTAATGAGTAGACCTAATCAAAATAAATTCCAACTTAAGCAATAACTATTCCCCGGGCTGCGGCGCCAAAAACTTGATGCGTGGGAATTGCACCAGGCTTTACCTCTCGAGGGATCTCAAGAAGCTTACAACCCCCACCAGGCAGTGTACCTGATCGTTGTAGTATAGTATAGTGACAAGTACCGGGGGATTGATCGTTCAACTTGGGAATAGTGTCGCTAGGATTAGAAAGCCTAAGAACTAGGTCTAGAGGTGAAGGATGATTCTTTTTGTATTTTTATGTTTTTATAAAAGCAAGTAAAATCTCGGTTTTTAGAGGAGTGGGCGGAATTAGTTGCTAATCAACTAACCCAATAACTAAGATACAATCAAAATAAAATAACAAAAATGAAAATAAACTAAATTAAGATAGTGGTGTGAGCAATATATGGGAGAATTGTGTTTACTTAGATTTCACTACTCCCTAGATATCTTTTACAGGTTAATTACTTGTTACAGTTGCGTGGATGACGGATTGTATTCCTTAATACCATTCATGGGGTGGCTTACTTACTTCCCCAATCCTATAAGCTCCTACTTCACTCCTATGTCGAGCCGGCTAAGAAGCTCCTAACATGGGATCACTAGAATTCGCTCATGCATTAAATACAATCATAAAAACCTAGTACACATCGGTTCATGTTTCTTAAGACGTTCAAGCAAGTTACACAATGGAGATCTGCCAGTTTTCTTAAGCCTAACATTGAAATCATTCATCCATTACAACTATAAACAAGCAATCAACCTATAATCAACATCTAGGTTTCATTACATCTAAGCAAACACATGAAAGATCTAGCCTAGCATGTTATAATTAAGACAAGCATAAGATATATTCAAACAACATATAGACATATTGAATGAATTGAAAGAAGACTTATCTTAATTGAACATGAAAGGTTTCAAGGGGTGAAAACCCTTGAAAATACTGTTACAAATGACCTAGGGTTTATTAGGTTCGACCCTAGTATTCTCCACACAAGTTCATCTTTAATGAATGAAAAATAGAAAAGTATATATAGATTTTGTGAGGTGACAGCGTCAAGAGTAAATTTCTGACGCCGTCATCTCGCCGCCAATAAAGTTCTCGGATTGCCTAGATCTGGGTCTGACGCCGTCATGTGTAATCCTTCTTCAGGCCGTCACCAAAATAACTCTTGACGCCCTTCTTCTGACGCCTTCAGGTTTTCTCTGGGTCGTCATGGATTTTGCTCTTGACGCCGTCATATTTTCCTTCTTGACGCCGTCAGGTACTGTTCCCAGCATGGAAAATTAAGTCTTTGTCGTTTTCTTCACTTATATGCTCCAAAAACGTCCAAAATGCTTCCTTTTCCAGAATTCACTGCCAAAGTACCTAAAATCACAAAAGGAACGATTTAGGGCAATATTTTATCATATAAATTCAATTCCGGGCTTAAATGACCCCCTAAAAACGGTTCATTTTTTGCCTCATCATATGTATTCGCTAAATCGGAAGTAAGGAAAATGTTTGTGTTGAAAGAAAGAAAGAATGAGATGAAGATCTAAGAATATCCTTTATGATGATAAGCAGCCTATTGGTATATCATTTTAAGAACCCACTTTAAACAAAAGAAAAATTATCCATGCCTTATTCATACCCCTAATCCCAAATCCAACCCGAAAAGTCCTCATTGATATCATTGTCTGGTGCTTACGCCTTGTCAGAGTTGTCTTTGTAATTTGTGCAAGCTTATGGTAGCTATTTAGTCGTGTCTGTGCATTTGAGTGATATTAACCCTACTTGAGTGAATTGTGTGAACCATCTAAATTAATCCTTCGTGAGGTGTCTTTAGTTATGTGTCAATGCCTTTTTAGCAAAATAACGAAATCTTGATAATATATCTCCATGATCAAAAACAAATTGAATTTTCTCACTTGATTGCTTGAGGGCAAGCAATAGCTAAGTGTGGAGGTATTTGATAACGCTCTAATTATATATATTTCTCAAGCATTATATTATATGTTTATGATCATTTAGTGTGAACTTTTGGAACTTAATAGCATGAAATGAATGCAGGTTCACTCTCAGACGTTCAGAAGCATGGAACACTAAAAAGAACAAACTATCTCATCATTCGAAGCAACAAAATAAGAAGTCCATTATAATCCTAGCAAGTGCGCCGGTTTTCCATCTAAGTGTGCCGCACTTGTCCTCTCGGTCAAAGGAAGTCAATAAGATATATTAAATAAAAGTGCGCCGGTTTTGTATTTTAAGTGCGCCGTACTTCCTCTGCATTTATGAAACTTTGGCGCCAAGAAAACAGCAAAGTGCGCCGCACTTATATCAAAGTACGCCGTACTTTGGATATCAGAAGCCTATAAATAGAGCTCATTTGCAAGCATTTGAACTCTCCACTCAATAACCAATTCTCACGAAGCAGAGATAAGAAGTACTACGTGATCCTGAGCCTTAGCCAGACGTGAACAAGTAGAACAAGGGGTCTTGAATGCGTGTTGGTGTCGAGATCTTGGTTACTTGTGACACTTGTGTAATCCATTTGATCAATCCGATTCGTATGTCTCTTGTTTACTATTTAATCATTTCTGTTGTTATGAACTCATTAGCTATGAAAGGCTAAACCTCTTGTGATTGCTTGGATATGTGAAATAATAAAGTGACTTATGATTATGTTTTGATCTGTATCAATTTCAAGTTTGTGTTGTGAACTATTTTATCTCTAGTCTTATCCAGTTTTGATATTGAAACTGGTTGAATATAATATGTTGGGATAGGTTGAAAGAACCACTATGTTAAAAGCAATTCTAGGGACTTGTCTGCGTTCCTAGCCTTTGAAAGGAGAAATCCACTTAGGAGAATCAATACTAATCTAGACTTGATTTGGAATACTATTTCGAGAGAAATCACTTGATAGATAAACATGAATCTTGAATTGAACCTACGAATTATGAAATTGCTCTTTTGACGAAAATAGCGAGGTTATAAGTTGTGCACTACTAAATTATCAAACTGAGATCAAATCATAAGCATTGTTACTAGATTATCTAAGCTATCCAAGCAATCATATGTTTTATTATTCGAATCCTTCATATTATCATATTTGCTATTTGTTACTTATTGTCTTGTTTACTAATTACTTATACTTAAACTCGAACGAACTAAGTCCCTGTGGATACGACCTGGTCTTACCTAAAACTTATATTACCAACGAGGGTTATACTTTACCCGTGTGTTTTGTTTATTAAAATCGGTGAAACTAGTATTATAAATTTAAAGCTCTCCTTACAAATCAGTGCACAAACTTAATCTTTACATCTCTCTTATTCGCATTTATACACAAGTAAATCTTAACCGTTACCTAAGAGATAAATCCTAAAAGACAAAGATTACATCAGCCTACATTGGACAAAATACATAGGTATTTTGTCCCTATTACAAATGGCTATAACTAGTAAAAGACAAGGATGCTTTCTAATCTTCAGTGTTGACAACACTCTTGGTTTTATACCCATTCAGGGAAAGTTGACCTTTGCTTGATAAGGACACTTGCTTATCCATTCAAACTTATCCCGCCTAATCCCACCTTTACTTCAGTCTTTGCATCTTCAGTCTTTGTTAACTCAATCTTCACAGTTGGTGAGGAGTCAAGGGGATTCAGTGAGTTATTTTCATCACTCACTGAATTCATCATCTTCTTCTTTGGCTCAGGTATCATTCCCTGAGTACCGCCTCACTGAATGGTGAACCTTTCTTCAGAGATTCGTCCTGAGCTTCTTGAGGATGACTCACTAAAGGACTATGCATTCAGTGACTTGTTGAGTGTTTACGGTTATCAAACACTTAGGATATTTTATATTCAAATCTTAGTTTAAGGAGTTTGGGTTTTAATAGACCCAAAAAGAACAAAACCACAAAATGTGTTCTATAGATTCAACACCAGCCACAAATCAGACAGGAAATCGTGTCCAAATCATTTCCTTTGCGGCTAAGATTCCACCTTGTTGGAAGACGGTCATGAAGAACTCTCCAAATGAAAATATTAATCTACTTAGGAAGAAATCGATTCCACCTCGTTTCATAGTTGCTGTCTGGAAGAACAAAATGATCAATATGCTCGCGAGTGGCTTTAATTGTGAAAGTTGGATTTCCTATTGACCATGTCCAAGTGTCATCAGAATCATTCAAAGAGCACGTGTCTAACAAGCTTTGGAGAGAAATAAAGAGAACAACAAAATTGGGTGCCCAAGTGAAAACTGCACAAATTAACACTACATAAACTAGGGCCGAGCAAAATTATTCGGAAACCGATCTGAACTGACAAACCGACCAAAACCGGGCCGGACAGAACCGAACCGACCTTATTCGGTTCGGTTTTCGGTTTGTATAATTATTTCGGTTGTACTCGGTTTGGGTCAAAACACACTTATTCGGTTGAAATAGCTAAACCAAACCGAACCGACCTTATTCGGCTCGGTTTCGATAGATCTTACTCGCTCAGTTTTTGGTTCACGTTTTACCCTTATTCGATTTTATGATCGGATCGGGTTTGCTCATTTAGGATCGGGTTTGACCCGTTGCTCGGCTCTAATAAACAAACAGGATGACTATTGACTAGAAGTCTAGAATAAATATCCCAATACTTTCAATTTTTTTTTCTTTTTATTTTATTTAGAATTGGATAATGAGAGAAAAATAAATAAAGAGAAAGGGTAAGTTGGTGTGGAATCTGTTGAAATGTAGCTCTAAGCTATCGTTACAAATTTGTTATCACAATTATTTTGTCTTGTTAGATGTTTCATCCATATATAATTCATAGAATAATCATGCATCATTCAACAAGTATTAGTTAGACTAATGGGGTACTTAGTGTTAGCAATTGGTGTCATTCGCTATTATTATACTTGGTAGTTGATACTTGCCTTTTCTTTGGATAACTATAACTTTTTGGTTTTTTTAAACGCTAATGGAGTCATGTTTGAGCTAACATGATGCAGATTCAAATAGGACAAAGCCTTTTAATAATTTTTTCTTTTCTTATCGACTATGTACATGTAAGTGATATGTTTTAATGAATAAGTAGTTAATGATCACGAATTCACGATGAGAATATAACGAACAAATTGTAGGCAGTTATATTCACAATGGAAATAAAACAAGATGAAGGTTTTCAAGAAATAAAACAAGACGAAGGTTTTCAAGCAATAAAAAGGGACATGACATTGGTGTAATCAATGTTAACGGTCAAATTCTAAGGTCAGATTTTTTTTGGAAGCTGAATGCGAAAATTTGTAGTTTATCATGTTGGTTTTGTTAGAGTACTCCAATGGTAAAGGTGTAATATCAGGGTCGTCTCGTGATTTTTGATGGCCCTAGGCAATAACAACAAAAAGACTTTATTATACTTGTTAACTAAAAAGAAATTGTAAATAAACTTAAATTATGGCTCATATATGTTTAATATTGCAATGATAGTGGGTGGGGCTTAACTTGTTAAGCGAGCCACAAGTGGGAGTAGTACCGGGTGAGTGACCACCTGGGAAGTCCTCACTTGTGATCCACTTGTAGACCATATTATTCCGGAGATATATTGCAATGATAGATTTGAACCTTCAAGCCACTCGTTGCGGGGGTTCAAATCTTGAGCATGGCCCGGTTTTCATCCGGCTGTTTCTCCAGCAAGGTAAACTTGTGTGGAGGCAGTACGGTTTCCGGGGGAAACCCGTTACCACCTGAGATCAGCGTGGACCCGGTTTAGACAACATAGTCTGGCGGGGTGGCGATGGGGCCTTCGCTGTCCCGAAGATGGTCGTTTCTAAGTTGAAATTCACCTTTCAAAAAAAAAATATGTTTAATATTATACGTTTTATATGCAAAACTAACAAAAATGTGATCTTTTTTAAGTGGGTGTTTTGTGCGAAGGCACATATTGCATATTCCTCCGAAACCCATATGTGTAGTATGTGGCACGAGTAGAAGACTCGACGTAGCACTACGGGAGTTGAGGTCGCTCCTTGATGAGTCCAAGGTATGACGAACTCTTATTATAGGCGAAATAGGTGACTAATCTTTGTCGATGTAAGAATACCGCACGGAATCAAAGTAATGACTCAGCTCATGCTGACTATCATTCAAATGAATGTCGAACTTTCAAGATTTACAAATACACTTGATTTAGAGAAAAAAAAGAAAAAAAGGTAAATTTTTGGAGTAGGTTTGAAAGTTGAAACACATGTCTCAATTAAAACGTGACATATGAAAGTGAAGAATAGCTCACTTCCAAGAAAGTTCATGACATCAATTACTTTTAAAGGCCAGAAGAGAGAGAAAAAACTGAAAGACATATATGACCCATCATCATTAACTAAAAAAGACTTTGACATTTCAACACAAATCTTCAATCTTTCTTTCATGCTAAAATTTTTAACTTTTTTGTGTTTTTAGTAACTTAATCCAAATGGGTCTTGCTTCCCATGAAGCAATTAATCAGTTCAAGGCTTTAATGGACCAAGGTCCTTGTTTTTTATGTAACTTTCTTTTAGTTATTAATGTGATGAGCTTAATTAATGATGTTACTAATTTTGAGCTTTTTTTTTTAACAGTTGATGAGCCACTAAAAAGAACATTCAAGGTTTGTGCTTTATTGTACTTTTAGATCTATAGATTTCAATGTTGTTGTAGTTTACTTTTAGTTAGATGTTTTGCAGATTTATGTGGTTGTAGTTTTTTTAAGATATGGGTTTGTTTTAGATGTGGAAATGCTAGTACTTATTTAAGAAATTTCATTAAAATTCAAGATCTTTTTCTTTTAATCACATAAACTGCTTATGGTTCATCTCCTTAAGTAGTTTGGCGCTTAGCTTATTCCGATTATTTTAACTCAAAATACTTATATAAAGACATATACTTATTGTATTATTGTGTTTATCTCCTGCATTGTGTTTGTTACAACTTGTTATCTGCTACAGCCATACTGTTTATCTTATTATTTGCGATTGAAATATTTGTTTTGACTTTTGAATCAAAAAGCAATAACCAGGATAAAACGCTTTAATACAAAATCTTGTAGCTTCTTGACATGGTGTATTATGTTTTGTGATTCAATTTGTTTGAGTAAATCGCTGACAAACATTGTGTATTATATGTTCAGAATGTTCATCAGGGGCATGTAGTTGAAACTTTAGAGAGATTTCTTAAAGCTAGAGAGTGGAATGTTACGAAAGCCCATAAAATGGTTAGTTTTGTGACTCTTGAACTTAAAATCTCATGATAAAACTATATGGGCTAACTGAATGATACTTTGTGTGATACTGCAGTTGGTAGATAGCTTGCAGTGGAGGCTGCAAAATGGGATAGATGACATACTAGCGGTAATTATCTTTACCCTCCTAAAACAGGTTAACCAGTAAAAATGTAAATTGTGTAATGGAGTATAACGTTTAGTTTTGTTATGCAGAAACCCATAATTCCTACTAATTTCTACAGAGGAGTGCGTGATTCACAGCTGATAGGAGTGTCAGGCTACACGAGAGAGGTTACATTTATTTATTTATATATGTATATCCCTATCCGTAATCTTTTCATTGTCCTCACTAGCATAAATTTGTGTTATATGAAACAGGGCCTTCCCGTGTTTGCTATCGGTGCAGGCCTCAGCACATTTGATAAAGCATCGGTAAGACTTTTATTACAAATTTTGGTAGATTAAACGACAGGTGTGTTGACTTTATGTATTTTATGTTGCAGATCCATTACTATGTTCAATCGCACATTCAAATTAATGAATATCGAGATCGGGTGATTCTGGTGAGAAGAATATGACATGATTTAGCTTTTCATTGCCTGTATTTACTTTACCCTTAAGATAGTATTTATTCACTTATTGATTTATTGTAGCCGGAAGCAACGAAAAAGAGTGGAAAATATGTTGGCAAGTGCGTGAAGGTTTTAGATATGAGTGGCCTAAAGCTGTCTGCATTGAACCAGATCAAGGTACAGCTTATTAGTATATATATAAATAATACAGTAATATTTTTATAAAGCAATATTCTGGGATGGTCCCTCAAGTATTACTTAAGTTACAATTATTGAGACATAAGCCTGAACGTCACATCGATGGCCTAACTTGTGATGTTTCTTTTAGAAAATAGAATATCACCTTCCCCGACTCCAGGGTATCCAAAAGGATAGTCGCCCTGGGATTAGTCGGCTCGCAATGTCGAGTCGGAAATCCAGGTAACCCAAAAAAAAAAGTTAAACCGACTAATGAGCATCTATGTATCCACACTGCAGCTGCTGACGACAATTTCTACTGTTGATGATCTCAACTACCCGGAGAAGACGATTACATATTATATAGTAAATGTCCCGTACATATTCTCAGCTTGTTGGAAGGTCAGCTCCATGATGTTCTTTCCTTTGTTGATATTTAGTAACTTCATTTGAATTGACAAAGAAAGCATCAATCTATAAGCTGCATATGAAGAAATTTTTGGTGCGCAGGTTGTGAAGCCACTCCTGCAGGAGCGAACAAAGTTAAAAGTACGAGTGTTGCAAGGTAGTGGTCGTGATGAGTTGTTGAAGGTAAATTGGCGTACTGTAATCTAGAGGCGGCAAAATGGGTGGATTGGGCAAAAGTCCCAATATCAAAATGAGTTCAGGCTTAAACAGTCGTTTTTAGAATGAGTCAAAAGTCGAAACAGACTTGGCCGTATTGGGTTGACGCACCAACATATTGTTATTTTTTTTTCATAACAAATTCGACTGTGTTCTCCTTTTATAAAAACAAATTCAATAGATAATAAAAATGTTGATAATAATCCAATTTTTTAAATAAAAGGAAATCGGAGCTTATGTGCCTTACAAATCGACTTTGAGCGACATTCAACCTATTTGACCCGTTCTACTTTCAGCTAAATTTTTTGATTTGCCCAGTTAGATAAACCAACCTAAACCAACCCTCTCACAAGTAATTGTGCTTAACTACTATCCCTACAATACTTACAGGTATCTAATAACTATAACATCTAATGTTGGGTACTATGTAAAATCCTGTGTAGATAATGGATTATTCCGCCCTCCCTCATTTCTGCCGAAAAGAAGGCTCAGGCTCAGGATCAGGATCAGGATCTTCTCGATATTCAACTGATGATTGCTACTCGTTGGACCATCCATTTCATCAAGAACTTTACAGCTACATGAAGCAGCAATCGGGGATCCGTGAGCCAATAGAACCAGCAAAGCAAGGATCAGTGCATGTCTCATTGCCAATAGGAGACCCTGAAGACGCAGAGTTATGCAAAACGTTGGAATCTGAGTTGAAGAAGCTCCGAACCCAAAAGAGTCTTGCCGAGTCCTTACAGGATGCCAAGATTAAGGATTAAAGGTCTTTACACATTATGAAGATCAGAGATTAGTAATATGTAGTGTGCTTTCATCAAATTATGCGGATGTATCTTAACAGGAGAAAGATAAACATGTAACATCTATCATCTATTAGTTAGGTATTGCAATAGAGATGGATGCTCTAGGGGTGGATATTAAATATGTCATCATCCTATTGCTTGTATTTGTATCCCTTATGCTTGCCCCTTTTCGTGTATATTGGGGCAGTTCTAGTCGGATGGTTGAATCTTTGTATGTTGTATGTTATAACTTAGTACACAAAGACCTAGAATAAGTGTGTAACGGATGTAATTGAGCAACATGAACATGTCGCATTAATATCGTTTACCAAAACCAAAGAAGGAATGAATGGTCGCCTATTTAAATTGGAAGTTTGTTGTTTGTTGGTATGCAACATACACACATTACTAAATTTATATTTTCTTCTAGATTGTTAAGTGTTACAGTAGTTAATCCATTTCTTTTCACCTGTCCATCATTAACATAATCTAAGGGGGTGTTTGTTTAAGCTTATATGTGGGCTTATGAGCTTAACATCAGCTTATGTTTCTTAAGCCCCAATTTTTGGGCTTATTTTCAGACTTAGGAGCTTATATAAGTTTATCATACAATAAGAAACTCATATAAGCCTACAAGTTTCAAAATAAGCCGAAAAATTAAGGCTTATGAAATATAAGCCGAAAAACAAATAAGCTAATAACCCACATATAAGCTTAAGCAACGCCCCCCCCCCCCCCCCCCCCCCCCCCCCCCCCCCCGACAAGTCACAACAAGAATATCTATTAAAAAAAGACTGACTAAAATTTAACGCTACATGCTAGAAAATATTCATACATCTGAACGAGATGGAAGCAAACGGATGGTATCTATCTATCTATCTCTTTGATGATATGCGGTCATTAGTTTTATACATGAAGCTAAAATCTACATAAACAAAATGAAGAAAAAAAGAATCGAGTCAGCAGCCTGGCACAGGTAAACTATATCTGTACATCCAACAGCCTGTAATATCAAAAGAAGCATCACATCACCACCACTGCACATACAAATTGCGCTCCGATCTTCCCTGTTTATGCTACACACCATATTTGCTTTCCCATTAATTGGTGTAATGTCATCTTCTTCATTGCCATTAGTAATCTAAAGCTATTTGCTTTCATCCGGTTTCCTAACTTGAGCCTTCCATACACCCTGCATCCACAAGAACAACGTTTTCTTAATATGGAGCGACAAAAATGATAATACGGGAAAATGGTCGAGAAGAAGATGGGTACGCACAAGAGGCATGTCATCAGATAATTCTGCTTCATCTTCTGTGTCTGGATCCGTTTGCCGGCTCTCAGCTTCATCTTCAGTAGACTTTTCACTTGATGAGCTTGAAGACTGCTTCTCTTCTTCTTGACCAGATCCGGACTCATTGTCAGTTTCTTTCCGCCCAGAATCACGTTCGATTTCATTGGATGACTCGGGATCACTGAAACAATTCTCTGCGTCTTTAGCTTGCTTTTCCTCATCTGACTCCTGTTCTCTATCACTCATCTCTTCGTCTGCATAAATAAAGAGCCAAGCAAATCAAGTCAAACTGAAAGTACCATTAAAAATTATCAATTATAAAAGGTGGCTGTGCAAATGCTAGGACAGAACCATAAACCAAACAAGATGGAAGATTGTCAGATCCTCACCTGTGTCCAAATTTTCAACTTTGGAAAAAGTCAAAGTATCATGCTGAAACTCATTCTCAGGTTCACTCATATTATCGGAGTCTTCTTTTCTTTCCACCTCCAAATATTTAAGATTTTTCCGTCTTCGCCTCGTACTTTTTCTCGGGGTTCCTTTGCCTCTAACCATGGATGATGGAGATCTGTCATCATTAACACTTCAATAAACGTTTATTTGCTGGAAAACTAACTCAATCAAACATCAATCTCTAACTCACATGTTACTTGATTCCTTATTTTTCTTTGAATTAGCCGAGACTTTGATTTTCTTATTAGAGGCCCTGCAAAACAGTCGACATGCAGTTATATCCAACATAAACCTACTTGCCAAAGAGGAAAGCAATAAAAACAGTAGCCCTAATATGTTACCATTAAAGATGAAGTCTATTAACTCGATATAAATTTAGTAAAAAAAAATCAAGGTTATAGTACTCACCCTTTCTTAGGAAGTTGGCTTTTGGAGGATCTAATCCGCTGTAATGTCAAATTTAAAAAGCATCAGATGTTAATCCTCTAAGCTTTAAGCAATTAATGTAACATACAGTATTGGGATAAACACAAAGAAACAGTCATAAACAAAGAGTGGTTGGTAGACATTTTCTAAAAACAATTGCCATAGGTAAGTTACACTAAGAATGCTACTTAATCCAACATACAATACTTCACAACTCTCCTAATCCCCAGATACAGCTAACAAAACATAATTCTGTTAATCCATATTTATAGCTAATAATTCATATCCTATTAAAACCATTAATAGAAATGTTCGAGTCGTATTGATGCTGACAAAAAAGGAAATCACACCTTTTTAGGCTTCGGAGTGTTGGGAATAAGCTCCCATCTTTCCTTATCCAATCGTACCACTTCAACGTCGCCGTCATTGTATAAAACCTTCAACATAATACGTGTTGATGGAAAATGAGATAAAAATTTTCATTATGTTAACTATTACATAACAAAATAAATGACTAGGCAGCTTACCACATGTCTTTTCTTTTGATGATCATAAGACTTCACTAATCCTTCATAAAACCTGCAAATTACAATTTAGAAAGGGAATACTTAACAACTACTATAAGTCTATTAGGTCTAGGAAAAAGAAACTTACGCCTTATCCATAGGCCACCAAACTCTTATTCGTCTGCCAATCAAGTCTGTGGTGTGATTTTCCCCTTCCTTTGAAGTGCACTATAGAGAAGAAATGTCATGTTAGAAATAAAGATCACAATATCAAAGAATGAAATAGTCAAAGTCAACCAAACCTTTACTAATCCGGAAACACGTCTTCGCTTTCGCTTCTTCACAGGTCCTGACTTTTGGTTAGGCTTCGGCAAATCAACGTCAACAGTATTCTCATGTTCTTCTGTTTCTATATGCCCTCTAAAGTCCGAATCAGTGGTTCCCAAAGAAGGTTTATCTTCAGAAATACTCATTTTAATGCTATCAAAAGCTGACAACTCCCTTGACTTCTGACGTTTGGGTACAGAGGCAGTAATTGATTTGGTAGGTACTCTTTTCTTCTTACGCTTTTCATCAGTTCTAATTTCTTCATGACCATTGATGATTGTCGACACCACTGAATTATGCAAATCTATTTCTCTCACCATCCCCAAGATATCATAGTTGTTATTATCATCATCATTATTTTTATTATTATTAATAACAATATTCTTATCACTATTCATCTGTGTAGTACTTGGTGTGGTTACATTTTTCACAGCCTTTCTCTGCTTTGCTCCTTTAGCTTTTAGCCATTTCAATACTTTTCCTAAAGGCACCTCAGCACCATCTGTTTCAAGGTCTATCATCATATCATCCTCAGCAGATTTTGACGCATCCTGATGAAAGGTAGCACGAGAATACATGCAAACCAGTTAATATTTAGATGATTACCATGTGACGTTTTAAGATATAAAATTTAACAGTAATAACATACACTGTCATCAACTTCCAAATTAAGCGTCTCGAAGTGAGCAAGAGCAGTATCTTCAGCCAGCCATGTCTGCCCTACAGTGACATGTTTCTCGTCTTCTTCTTTATCATTTTCTGCTATATCCTTTTCATCTGTCATGTCTTCTTCTTTCTCTCTTTCTTCCTCCTTTTCTTCTTTCTTGTCACCGACTTTTTCTGCCTCCTTTTCTTCTTTCTTGTCACCGACTTTTTCTGCCTCCTTTTCTTCTATCTTGTCACCGTCTTTTTTTGCCTCCTTTTCTTCTTTCTTGTCACGGGGTTTGTACAAACCTTGAGGTAGAGGGACTTGTAGTGCCAATTCCTGAAGATCTTCTTGCTTTTGTGCTAACCGCTTGGTGCTTGAGAAGCAAAGGTCGCAGATTGCATATGATTTCTGAACATGTAACAAAAGTTAGTGATCTATTACATGATTATATAACTATTTCATCTACGATATCGCCATGGCTCCCAGATGTATGTGATTGTACCTTTGACATGGTTGTATCCACAGCATCTTCAGCGCTCCTGATGCTTTGCAGAACAGAAAGTACTGAAATAACCCCTTCTTTCTTTAGATTTATTCCAGGATTTCTCGCTTCATCTTCATGTGCCAACATAGAAAGATATATATACAATTTCCTGGAAGTATTTACCCAAACTATTTTCATTAAAAGAATCAAATTTCACAAGTACTATCTCATTAATAATGATATCTCATCTACAATATGCCAATGGTACTATATTTTTGGTGAATGGGGACGAGACAATGCTAGTAAGTTGATGTATATTTTAAAGTGTTTTGAGGAAGTCAAGTCTTGGGTCTACAACTTAATCTTCCAAAGAGCAGCTTATATGAGAATGACGGTGCAGATTATGACAAGATTTATGAATTCAAGCACAGGGGACTTTCCTTTCACGTATCTTGGACTTCCCATTGGGTCGGATATGAGAAAACCAAGTTCATGGCGTTTGCTTATAGAAAAATTTAAAAAGAAGTTATCTGAATGGAAGGCTATAACAATGTCTTTCAGGGGGTCGTTTGACGTTGTTAAGTTGGTCCTTGGAAGCTTACAGTTGTACTGCTTTTCGATGTTTTGAGTTCTGTCGTGTGTGATTAAAATACTTTGAGAAAATAGGTACAGATTTCTTTTACGCTCAGTTCTCGAGTTGAAATTTGAGAGGAAAGGAAAGGAAACGGAAAGTTTTTTGTGTTCTTGAGTTTTATTTAAGAGGGGAAAGGGAATCGGTAAAGAAGAGGAGAGGAAGATTTGATAGTGAAATCTTCCTCCCACTTTTGGGAGGAAAGGGAAAGGGAAGTGGAAACAAACTCGAGAACTAAGCGTTAGGGTGGGGTAGGGAAAAACTGGGTTGGTTACTTGGTCAAATGTGATGTCGTCATTTCATCATATCGGATGGAGGTGTGTAAACATTGGTTCACTTAAAGCGACAAACTTAGCTCTTTTAGGAAAGTGGTGTGGAGGTATAGGGGTGATGGGTGGAGATCCTTGAGGGGTAGAGTAATTAGTAGCATCCATGGGAATGATGGTGCTTTTGGTAGGGGGAGGGCGTCGAGTTCTCGGGCTGGTAGAGGTGTAGGGGTCTGGAATAATATCATCAAAGCAGGCAGGGTGCTAGACGAGTTAGGGGTCGAATTTACTTCTTCAATTTGTAAAAATGTGAGGAACGGGGAAATTACAAGCTTCTGGGACGATAAGTGGTTAGAAGGCATTAGGTTGAAAAATAAATTTCCACGACCTTACGTATTGGAAAAAGTGAAGGGGGTGTCGATTTGTGACAGGGGCCAGTGGGTTAATGATGTTTGGCACTGGTTATGGGATTTGGATGGGCCACTAAGAGGTAGGGGGTGAGGGGGAATGGATGGAACTAATTAATCTATTAACAAATGTTTACTTGTCTCCAGATCATAGGGACACTGCGTTGGAATCTTAGTGACGATGGCATATTTACGGTTAAAGATCTCACATCAATAGTTGAAGACCAGCTTATCAATGGAAACAATGGGCAACAAACAGATTGGTTCCTAAGAAGATCAACGTATTCACATGGAGAGCGTTAAAAGGTAGGTTACCCGTTCGAGTGGATTTAGAAAAACGAGGTATTGATCTACATACCAAACTTTGTTCTCTTTGCAACAATCAGTTAGACAGTGGAGCATGTTCTACTTCTATGTGGAGACTCGATAAAGTTGTGGGAGAACATTTCCCAGTGGTGGGGTTTGGGGTTGGTAGATGTGTTCAACATAAACATGTTCTATCATACCGAAAATCCAACTATGTCAAAGACAAGTAAGGTATTGTGGGGATCAGTAGTATGGGTGGCTGGTTATTTCTTGTAGAAAAATAGGAACACAGTATGTTTTTAAAGGCAATGTTGAAGCTACAGACAAGCTGTTTAAAGAAATCCAGGTTAGAAGCTTCCAAGTGGATAACAAGGAGATCATCAAAGGGCGTGTTACAATGTCAACAGTGGGTGAGTTTGCCTAATACGTGCATATTCTCACGTGCTCAAGAAAATATAGTTGGGTTCAGGTGAGGGTTCTATGCATTAGTTGAGGTGTGACTAGACACAGGAAGTTATCAGTTAATGTTAGATGTGGGAGACCCATTGGTGTTTTTGGCATCCATATCTCATGACTCATGGTAGGCCAAAGTGAGGATTACCTTCTGCTTTCTACTGTTTTGTTTGTAAGGTTTGGTTGACTTTGTTTTGCTTTTTAGTTGTTTGAATAAAATTGTTGCAGTTTCAAAAAAGTTAATAGTTTTCCAATGAAAGGGAACTCAACATGTGTAACGTTTGAAAAGATAAAACTACACATGAAAATGCAGAATCACATTGAGAACCATGAATGGTTACCTGTATATGGGTTCATAAGCTTTGACATCCTTGCATTCATCAATATCTGGACATGAAGGATCGTGGGCAAGTGCATGAATCAAATACGGAAGAATGTATTCTGTATGAACCACCGAGGACTTTCCATCACTTTGCACTGAAATGTGCCTTGTCTTTCCTTGCTGACACATTTGAATGATGTCATTCAGATTACGATATTCCTGCCAGATTCATGATCAATAACCACATGTCATTATTTCATCTTGAGATATTTATAAATACTACGAACAAAATGAAATTTACAAGTAATCCAGCAAGGGCAACCTCAGATTTCTTTTCTTGAACTGATTGCAGGGAGCCTAAACCTAATAAAAAAGCACAAGCATATTTTGGGTCCAAACTCCGGTCCTTAATGTATTGATGAACTTTCTTGAGAAATAGCTTCTTAACTTCAGGGAATCCAACCTGCATGCATTGTAAAAATGAGAAATACAAAAAGACTAAAAAGTTATTTTGCTAACTGCATACAAAACCTTATATGCTTTTACCTCTGAAGTTCTCAAGGTAAGGTAGAATAATTCAACAGTGATATTCTTATCCCAATGCTTTGAAAGACGAAGAAAAGCCTTGGCTGAAGCTAGCTTTAGATGCGCCTTATCAACAGAACTGTTCGACTTAAAAGCTTAGAATAAAAACAAATCAGCGAAGATAAAAGAAAACTATTGTAACAAAAAAGTACCTTGACTCGATATCTTTTGAGATTTCCCCAAAAGAAAGTATGTTATGGAGATCTTTTATCAGTTCACCAATCCCAACACGAAGATGTGCATCTTTCACAGGCAAATAGCTCTTTACAAGAGTTTTTATGCCATATATCTATAGATAGCAATGTTGACAAGATAAACATGAGAAACATACCAAATCCATCAAAACTGAAACTTTCAAATAAAGGAATATATATATTATTACTATATAGTATATAACATACACGACATAATTCACAACTAACCTTCGATAAACAAAGTTCGCTTCTGTCATCCCATGATTCTTTTGTTTTGTCACTTGTTGCCTGGCATGGTAAAAACATTCATCAGTCACACTAAATATCGAGTAGAGATGAAAACATGGACGGGTGGGTAACAGACCAAAATGGGTTCAGGTGAAAATTGTTAGTTTATAGTGTGGACTGAAAAGGGCTGGCCAGGTTAGGCCAGCCTCCACACACATTTTTTATAGTGTGGACTGAAAAAGGCCGGTCAGGTTAGGCCAGCCTCCACTCACATTATTCATCCACTTTATTAACCTAAGAAACACTGCTAACTATGATTACAAAAAGTATAATATAACAGAAATCATATAGATCTCTTTAAGTGAAGCGAATAAGAAGGTTTTTTTTATGCGTTAGAATATACTTCAGCTGATACAGTTTGACGCGTTCGACCAACTAGATCCTTTTATTCATTTTTAGTTGAAGCCTTTAGTTTAACCAATTTGATCCGTTAGAACAACCCAATTAGACCAGTTTACAAGCAAATAAATCAAAATGCCACCACTAATAATGAGTATAAGATGGCAAGTGGGTTCAACTCATACCTCACTGCACCCCAAGATATCTGTTTTAATGAAGGCATGAATTTTGGTCTCTTGCGTCTCAAAAACTGGCATCGCAGTTTGTGCAATGCAACCAAGAGACTGTAGCACAGATGGCAAATGTGTCTTTTTCTCTAGCATACCAACAAGTTTCTGTACATTATCCAAGAACGTCATATAAGAACATTTAAGGCATTTATTTAACAAGTGATGCAAGACATATAAATTCGGAACCTTGTATAAAACAGAGAGTGACTTGAGCCCATCATCCTTTGTAATAGCTGCTAACGCATGTACAGCATACTTGGCCTGCCTCCTACTACCTTCCAAGCATATTCTCTCCAGTATTAAATCTAATGTGCTGCAATATAATATTATTGAAGTTTAGAAAGGAAATTAGACGCATGAATGCAGTAGGTATCACTAGAGGTGGAATGTTCAACCCTTGGTCAAGTGAGGGTTAAGTTTTAGCTCTAACAACAGGCCGAATTGATAATCTTGATTTTTTTTTTTTTTTTTTTTTTTTTTTGAAAAACAGGTTATATAGGGTGAAAGTCCCCCAAAAAGAATTTCTAATCCATAAAACCTCCTAAATCTTTAATTCAAAAAATATACATATCACTAAAATGATACAATACTTGTATCATATTTGGCACACAAAAAACAGACTTGAAACGGTTTGGGTCAAAACTTAACCCAGCCCATTTTAATTTTTCAACTCAAAAGATCAATTACCCATCTCCAGCCATTACCCAACACACCCTTTTTGCCACCTCTAGGTATCACCAAAGCTGATATATCCAAACCTTGTTGATTCTCCCAATTGTTCTCGAATCATTCCACCAGCTTTTGCTAAAACATGCAACACACCTTCCTTTATTAATTCATTTTCATCTTCAAGAAGATGGACCAAATCTTTTTCGGTCCCACTAAGTAATAAAGGGCTGAAGGACGCAAGGATCTGAAAATGTATCATATTTATGTCAGGATTATACGAACCCCAATCATTTACAATAAAAAACTTGAAGCAGTAAAAATAATTTACCACAAGTAGATTCATGCATGACTGGGTAAGCAGTTTGTTTTTGGAAGTTTTTGCCTCCAGAAGAATCTCTTTAACATGATCCTTGTTAAAGAGTATATATGAGCATTTCATAGACAGAATACTCAAAAATCCATAGAGCGGATGCTTCTGACCAACTATCTTGAGCAATCCATCCTGTAAAACAAAACAGTTTTTTAATACATATGCATCAAATACTGATAGGATGATATGGTTAATTCAAAAATAAAATAATTTCTCACCCGTGATTTACATGTTTGGCGAGAACTGGTCGTAGGATCAAGTAGCGTTGTCAATATCTTCCAAACATTAACATCCTTCAGCTGATGGAGAAGCAAAAAATCGGCCTCTGCTTTTGTAGTATCTGTGAAACAGTGACTCATGAAGCGAAAGCAAACAATGACTTTCTTCTGGAGCTCTGAAGCATCACTTTCCTGAAATTTAGAACAAAGGAATAACTTTTTAACTCCAAAATCATATTCCTGTCCGGCTGTCCTGCATGTGGTTAGCAGCTACAGGTGGCAAAACGGCCGGGCCAGGCAGGTTGAGTACGGGTCAAACTACAAATTTTGGTCCAGGTCAGTTAGGTTGACCTGAAACAACATTCCACCAATAGACTTGAATATGTTTTAATAGTGGGTGTCAAATATTATTACAAAAGTCTAACAACAATCTAATATATTGTATTAAACGATTAGGAGGTTTTATGCTTTAAAAATACATTTTAGATCACTTCCAACCCGTTCAAACCCATTTTATCTTAGCTTCTTTTTTACCCGTTATAGATAACACATAAGTGAAAAGACACATTCAAAAGGTAAATAGATCAAACTTGCCAACTCCATCAAAAGTTAATGAAGAGCAAACCTTATACGTCTGCCTAAGCGAAAGATATTTTTGGAACTCTGATTGTAACCTGCAGTTCAAGTATCAGTGTAAGTGTGTGCATTCCTCACGCTCAAATACAATAACAAAAACCAGAAAAATTTCATCCTAGTAACAAACCTTTGCTTCTGCTCCAGTATTTTCTCTAAAGCTTTTACCTCCACCTTATCGAATTTTGAGAATAATCTGATCCATGTTTTAACTTTGTCTTTTACCGAAAAATCGGTTGGGAACAGAGATGTGCATAAGCTGTGTTCAACGGTGTCAGATCTGAAATTTGGAGAATGCTTTCAACAGCCTTGATAAATAATCATGATAGGTAGAAATAACTAATAGTTTATCTAACATACCTAAAATCTTTATCATAAAAGCATCTTAAAACTCGTCCAATAATCCAATCATAATCCTCACTTATTCGCTTTGAGCAGGAAGTGCGGTAAATATCACATAGTCTCTCCATGGTATACTTTTTCACAGGAAGCTATAGTATCACATTTAACTGATATCAGCACAAGTATGATACATATAAGAAAATGAGCAAAGACTGAGTTCATACAGATTTGTCACGAAGACGATCAGCTACAAGCTTTATGGTCCCTGGTAAAATAGAAGATAACTCGTGACATGCTAGGTCTGAAACTACTGCAACCACTTTTTGGCGTATGCTTTCATCATAATCCAGCAACCGATCACATAAGGCAGCTAACATGTTCACCCAAATTGAATTAGAATTGAAAAGTAACAATTCAACTAAATAATCAATTGAGAAATAATGTACACATAATTGAGTATTACCGATAAGCTGAGGAGCTTCTGATCTGAAAGAATCAGACAACATACAAAGCTTGACATGTTCAAGAACCAACATTCGAACCTCGACAACTCTGTCAGTCAATCTCTTAAGAAATTCCAAAAAGATTGGCTGAAATGTGTCAGGGATGCTACTTCCTTTAATAGAAAAAAGGTCTCCCACCAGTTTGACTGCTTTTAAGCGAACATCTATTTTATCTGCCTGTAAACGGCATCACTTTAGCCATTTGTTATGAAATAGAACGACACTAATAATAAATTATGTGGGATTCATAATTACCAGGAGCTCTCCACTCAGGTAGGGAACGATCCCAATTAAGGCCTGGGGAGCACAGCGGTAGACATCATAGATTACTTCATGGTAATCAATCTGAGACATTGAAGGAGTAGCCTCTCCAGACATTGATTTTACAATAAAGTGTTTTATGCCAGGCTCAAGTTTCCCAGAACATTGCCTAATAACATTCATAGCAAGCTTCCTTGCAGACATATTAATCCCCTATGAAATCATATTTGCAATTTTAACCACGATAGAAAATATTACTGTATAAGAGAGAACCATTAAAAAATAAAATGGCTTACTTTCTTATTTCGGCCTAATACAGAGAGAATAATGAGCAAAAGGTCCTCGTTAATGTCCTCACTCTCTTCCAAAAGAACAACCATGATTGTCTTCATTGATGTGATAACAGTCTCAGAATGGTCATCACTGTATACATTTAATGAATGCATTTAAGAAGTATGTACTTGAAAAGGAAATTTGCATATTATAATTATCAAATTTTGCATAAAGTAACAGAAATAAACCTGGCAACAGCGAAAAATGTTCTGAACATTTCATTGATTAAATCATCACATTCAAGATCCAACATCACAATGCACGATCTATACTTAGCTACAGTTTCTAAGATATTAACTCTCCTCCCAAAAGATGGGCCTTTGGTATCTCGTAGCCCACTGAATGTGCTTACGATCAAATGAAATATGTCCTGAACCATGTCAAACACCGATTAGAATCCAAAATAAAGACACTTGATTATATCATGCATAAGAGATATACCTTCAAAATCTCATCATCGTATGGCGCTTCAGGAGCAGTTACTCTAGTTATTTCACATGTACAGGTGGCGACAAGAAGCTTAACTTCTTTGTCATTATGCTTAAGCAATTCTGGCTTGACAATAGCATTTATAAAAGGTTGGATGGATTCCAATACCGCCTTTGGTGGTGATTGTTCCAACTCTGATAGGGATGCTGCAGCTTGCTGCAATAATGCAAACCATATGCATTATGTTTATGATGATATCTCTCAAAAATTTAAAACAATATATCTCGAAAATCACATCACTATTTAACTTCACAACAGATACTGCTTTAACCACATTAGATAAGAATACCTCAAAACTAGAGGTGTAAAGATGGGCAAACTATACAGAATAAAATTTTAAAAGACAGACACGGAAAACTTTCAGTCCATTTTGACTCCTTTCCCTTTTATATAAACTTTTGGATTATACCCCATGGGAGATATAAGAAAACGGAAATCAGCGTATTCATAAGTAATTATGCTGAAAGCTCCACCTCTACCAAAGATATTCTACGGGTAAACAACCTATAAAGCATGGTATAATTACAAGTAAGCACTGGGAACAAGGGTCAACAACTTTTCATTGAAACATGTAGACTTTTCTCCTTCACTAAGGATCTGGAGACAGATTATTCTTTGCCAGATTAATGAATAAGTCCGATACTCCGATGTATAAAGTCGCCAACAACACAACAACAAAATTCAAACTTCAGTGGCACAACAAAAATAGTCCTATTTCACTGAAACCTGAGTACATGTGAGAATCTAGTGGAGAATATGAATACTGTCGATGTTCTTAATACCAACTGATGCAGTGACACAATCCAAATGTTTGGCGAGTTACTATCATTGGCAATACCTGATCTATATAAACAACTATATCTCTTCCAGATTTAATGCATTGAATTCTATCTTATGCTCTGCAGTGATATTACATTTGTAAAATTAAAGCTACCAATCATTTAACACCGACAACTTATCTTCTTCAATCCTAAAAACTCAACCCCAATTTAAACCAATTTTCAAACTAACTCGTAATTTTTGGCCCAAAACTTACTAACTTTGGTCCACAATAATACTCAACAAATAACATAACTTGTAACTAAAAACTCAAAATAAACTACTCCGACATCGAAACAACAACGAATATCGACAAAGAAACATTCACTACTAAACCAACCCTAACCTTCAACAAATTACATATACCTTGTAACTAAAAAACTCATAATTTACAAAACCCTAATTTAAAACAAAATAAACAAACACATTGAATTGTAATCCAGTAACCCTAAACTCGAAGAAAGAAAACCCTAGAAATCAAAACCTTTAATAGTTTGATGAGAGCGTCTTTATTAGCAGGTGGTTTATCAAGTTTGGATCCAACGTCTTCAAGAACGCTTTTAATCTTTTCCGCCATTTTTTTTTATTTAATTCAACATAGAGGAGAAGAAAGAAAGAGGGGTTTGTTTTTTGTTTTGTTTTGTTTTGTTTGTTCGAACAAGAAAAGAAAAGAAAACAGTGTGTGGGAGTTTGAAGTGAGTTCTTTCTTTCTTTCTTTCTTGTTATTACACACGCTTGTTATTTTTTTTACTTTGAAAAATTGTGACGTCTAATGTGACAGATGATTTATGTCTTTTTATCCTTTTTCTTTGACCCAATAATCGGTTGTGAGGTGGCATTGCATTTGGACTATTGTATAATTAGAATTACTTAAAATTTATACTTTTTTTTTGTTTATTATGGAAATATTTCAAAATTAATTTGTTAGAAACCAAGTTTGTTAGGAAGCAATTGGTTGTTCAAACTAAATTATTTGGCTTAACCATCTCTACTTATAAAGCATGAACACAACTAAACGTGTAACCAAATAACGCAAAATATAATCACACGGTACCCGTCGCGGCATTGTGCGGGTACCGTTCTAGTAACTTATAAGATTTACAAGAGTTTATAAGTTATGAATTTGTTCAAAAACCGCTTAAGTTTTGATAGTAACAGTCATTGTTCTACAATTTCAGGTTAAAATCTCGAGAGTTTTAATGTAAAACATCATTCCGGACAACTTTCGTGTTTTACACTTTTGATGATTCGGATCAGAAAGGGGTCAAAATCATTATTTAAATCGATACAGAAATATTTTTATCAAATGTCAAGTTTTTATATCTTTTTATCCATTTTCATATATTTTTATCCGTTTTCATACATATTATATGTATAAAAATGGATGAAAACGGATAAAATATAAGAAAAACGAATGAAAACATAGAATAATAGACGAAACAAATAAAAGTGTATAAACACGGATAAAAACGTGAGAAAAACGAAAAAAAAAAAAAAAGCATGAGAAAAATGGATGAAAATGTATAAAAACGGACGAAAACTGATAAAAACCTATGAAAACATGAGAAAAACGGACGAAATGGATAAAAAAAAACGGATGAAAAAGGATAAAAACATAAGATAGTCTATGAGGACTAACGATGCAAATATTTTTAACTCAATGAGGACTAACGATGCAAATATTTTAACTCTATAGTCAATGAGGACTAACGATGCAAATATTTTAACTCAATGAGGACTAATGATGTAAATATTTTAACTCAATAAGGACTGACACTGCAAATATTTTAACTCTTGTTAGGAGATAATGAAAAATCATTTGCATCGTTAGTCTTCATTAACTAATATTACTAATGGAGGGATGTTTTGTGCCAACTTTACTAACTAAGCGATGGTTTTGTGCCAAAAAAAAGTACAAGGATGTAAAGCGGGATTAGGACAAACCACAGGAATGTATTTTGGACTTTTCTCAATAATTTATTTTGCCACACCAAACTTAGTTGTGAAAACCTTTGGTACTGTTGGATCGATGTACTCTGATCAAACTACTTTGTAGCTTGTAAGGGTTTAACAATCTTGAATAACTTCAAAACTATTAATAATGAAACACTGATGTAACCTTGTTAAGTATGCGGAATCTACTAAAACAAAACTAAGAAGAATAACTTTCAATGATTATATTAAACCAAACTTTGAACTTGCTTTCTTATACAGATTCACTAACAACCCTAATAACTCTTTAATCGTATTCTAAAGTATTCGTACTAATAAGCATAAGCATATATCTAATACCATCCTAAGGCTCCTTTTATAGGCATAAGGAAAACCTTAAGTCGGTTTACAATACTTGAACGACAAGTAAACTAATACTAATCTAATTCTAGAATATTCTAATAACTTTGCATTACAATCCTTTCACGATATTTCATAATAATCCTTTATCATAGAAGTACTTTAACTTTCTTCATGCACGAGCAGTACTTTGACTTTTCAACATAAGCAGTACTTTGATCTTCAGAAGTACTTTTGATCTTCATATCCCAACAATCCTCCCCTAACTTGAATTCTACTTGCTTGATTTCAAATTTCTTTGTTATTCTTCAACTTCAATATCTTTATCTTCAAGGAAAGATTGAATCTTTATCTTCTTTCTGACTTGTGTATCAAAGTACTTTTCATCAGCAACAAATAATATCTTCACATCAACTATTCTTTTCAGCAACTCAGCAACATATGGCAAATGTACATCAAATCATAAAGTTTCATGCTATTCTCATCACTTCCAGGTGTGTAAACTCCTGTGAGAGGTGAATCATTGAAAATTAATGGATTCAGATGTCTCTTTACCAAAGCCATTAACTCTGGAGTAGCCAATGTTTAGGTTTAGATTAAAAACCATGGTACACATATAACCATATGATTTTTAGCAAATCATCAGCTATCAACGGATTTGTTTAGTCTTTACCAAGAACTGTTTGCTTTTGGACTAGTTAGTTCTTTTAGTACAATCACAACCATGGTGAACTAATTCCCATATAAATGGTTTTACCACAGCCTTTACCAGAAGCCATTTTCTTGTGGGCTAGCCAACTCTTCACTATTACAGATATGGTGAGTTGAAAACCATACAATTTTTAGTAAATTGTCAACTAAAAACGGATTTGATAATCACATCAGAGTCGTACCCTCATGATGAGTCAAACTCTTTCTTGTCTGTTAAACATGGTGAGTTGATTACCATTTGTTGTGAAGTACAAGTACTAACACCATGTGTTTCAAAACATTTTATTTTAAACTTAATCAAAAGACTTTTACTAGTTTTATGCAGCAAGCAGTACTTTGCTAAAGTACTGTTTGTCTAAAAGTACTTTGAATAAAGTACTTATCATTCAAAAAGATTTATATAATACAAATCATACCAGTAATCATGCAATATCATCATCTTCTGAAGTAGTCCACTTGATAAATAGCTCAATCACCATCAATGCTACTTCATTATCTTGTTCAACCTCCAAACCATGATCTAGCATCCTTATCATAAGATCTCTTGTAAGAGGATATCTCCTCTCTGCTAGCATGTGAATCATGGTCCCATCTTCTAATTCAAGTGAATGTACTCCTGATGACTCAAAGAATCTCCATCTTGTAATTTCCCAGTTCTCTTGAGCATTCCACAGAGCATCATTACTTGTTTCATTTGTCTCCCAGATGGTTATTAGATCTCCCAATAAGATTAATCCCACTCCTGTTGGCTCAATATTCTGAAAATAGGCTTGCACTAGTTGATACAAATGATATAGATCTTCTCTGTCTATCATGTGCAGTATGTCTCATAACATATTGAATACCTTGAAACTTTCATTTTCTCTATGAAATATGAGATAATCTCCTTCTGCTGATTCTACAACAGAGAATGTAGAAATCTTAGACTTTTTCTCATCATCTTCTGTTTTCTTTGGATTCTCAAAATCCGCAACTCTTAAGTAATTCCTCAGCTCATCAACAGTATCAGTTCTCAGCAGCTTAAGCTTCTTTGATAATTCATCATCATGAGTTGTTCTCTTCCTCTTTATCTTTCTTTTGACAGCTTGTTCTTTCATTACTTCCTCTAGCTTCTTTTCCTTTTCAGAATCCATAGGAACAAAACTACCAAGCTCTCTTTTAATAGACTCTTGAACAGTATCATATAGTTCTTTCACCTGTGGATATCTTAACCTTTGTAAACCTTTATATCCTTTGCCTTTCAGAAAACTTATCATAGAATTTCTTTCTTAAGCAATAGATGGTGGTCTTCTTGTTTGAACAACTGGCTTATGTAATTCTCTCTCATATTCAGCATCCAAATCAACTTGATATTTTCTAGTAGCTTCTTCATTTTTGGCTATCTCAAAAGCTCTTAACTGTGCTAAAGTGAATTTCTTCTTCTTCTTCTTGGATACTTTCGTGATCCCTTTTCCTTTATCCTTAGGATCCAATTCTTTAGTAGATTCAGAAGAAGATTGTGAGACTTGAGCCTTTTCAACACCAGGAATACTTATACCTCTTGGTCTTGTAATATTAAGCATGATTTGAACATCCCTAGCAGTATTTTCTTCTTGCTGAATTGGGTTAGAAGGACCAGCTTCTTCATTAAAAATTCTTGTTGAAGGACCAACTTTTTCATCAAAATCCAAAGTGACAGTACCTTGATCCAAAGTACTTTGAACAGCAGTACTTTGAGCACCAATAATGTCATCACCAGTACTTTGAATATCTCCACTCTTAACTTGCTCAACAACAATCTCTTCATTAATAACTTGCTCAGCTTCATTGTTTTTTCTTTCAGCGATATCATGATAAGTTTCTTCATAATCCATAGTATGATCCTCTTCATTTGGATCTTGAGGTATAGCATCATCTTCATTTAGATTCCTCCCCATGATGAATGAAGATTGCTGTCTAAACTTCTTTTTCTTTGACTTAGAGACCTTCTTTTTCTGACCACTCTTCTTCTGTTCCTTCACCCATAACCTGTGATGCTTAACAAGTGGCCAAACAAACCTCTTCAATCTTCTAAATTTATCTTGCATCCTCTTTATCTGATCAGCTTGAGTATTAACCACCTTCTTCAGCCTTCTGAATTCTCTTGTTAAAGCATAAGTGTCCAATTCTCCCTCATCTCCTCCAAATGTTTGAGACCCATCTGTTGAAGTATAATCATTGGGAGTAGGTGGTAGATTGACATCTTGCTCTGAGTCAGAATAAGGAGTACCTTGCGGAGAAGCAGTACCTTCTCTTGAAGTAGCATGTTGAGAAGTACTTTCTCTGGAAACATTAACTGGCATTGAAGTAGTTCTTTCACTTGAAGCAATTTGTTGAGGTGATGCAAGAGGTGATTTTGGAGTGTGAGCTGAATCAGAATGCTCAGAATCACTAGATGCATCAGCTTGATCTCTAACAGCTTGAGCTACTTCCAATATATGAACAGTCAAAGGTGTATTTCTCCCAGAAAATTTAACTCTTGTTAGCCATAAAAGTAAACACCTTTGCAGGAAGTACAACAACAGGTAAAAAATGTTGAGGTTTAGGAACATCTTCAAGCTGTTTGTTCAAAAATAATTGAACAAATCTAGGGTACATCAAAAATGGTGAACCATTATTGATATGAGTAAGCATACCATCTAGAATCATGTTGGAAAAGTTAAAAGGTCTATCGGTTGCTAACCCAACTAATGCAGAAGCTATGTATTGACCAAATTGATCCCAAGCAGTACTTTTAGGACTCAAGCAGTGTAGTAAAACATGAATTAGGTACTTCCAATATGGACTAAACAGAGCCTTTTGAAAAGTAAGCTTAGTAAGAGTACCTTCATACCCTATATCCCTGAGTGTAGCCCAAAGTACTTGCCTATCAAAGAGAACAGTACTTCCTTCATCATTAAATAGTAAGTCCTCTCTGATTGTAGCCTCAGTGATGTGCATGGGTCTTCCAGCCACTGTAGCTTGAATAAAAGATTCTTCTTCTTCCAAACCAGATGTTGTAGAAGCCCAGAATTCGTGGATCAAAGGTCCAATGATGTCAGGATTGACCAAAAGTGCATAGTTGATTGAAGACCCAGTGAGGAAATCGATTATACCATGAAAATCAACATTCAACTGTGTCTTGTCTAGGTTAGCGATCATGTTGTGCTTGTTTACAGTTGGACGATTAACCATTGAATGATTTTTGTGGAAGAAATATGTGCGTCGGCGTTTAATTGGATGGAGGTTTTAAGATTTGGAAAGGAATAACGATGAGAGTAAAAGTATATGGAAGAGATAATCACAAAGATGGATAATATTCAAAATAATCACGGCCCAATAAATGCATTTACCATTATATTTGGCATTATCTCTTCCGTAAATTAGTTATCCCTTATTTTTTACCATTGGAACAGTACCCTGACAAAACAGTACTTTCCACTAAACGCCAAGCAGTACTTTCAAGCTAATTTCAAGCAGTACTTTGCTCAAAAGTACTTTCCATCCTCTAAACATCAAACAAAATCATCTGCAAATATACAATGGTGTTGCCACCCCTTAAACACATAATAGGTACTAATGCCACCCTTCAAATGTAGCTTAATAATTAATCATCCCAATGCTTACCACCAAATGGTTGAATCTTGAAACATCAAATCCCTTTGTGAGTAAGTCAGCTACATTATCATCTGTGTGGACTTTTACCACATTAGTAAGCCTGTGCTCATTGCAATCTCTAATAAAATGATGCCTAATCTGAATGTGCTTGGTCTTGGAATGATAAACAGGATTCTTCACAATACAAATTGTACTCTCATTGTCAATGTTGATAGGAGTATTCTTGAAATTGAATCCATAATCCAAGAGTTGATTCTGCAACCAAAGTACTTGTCCACAACAACTTGCAGTTGCAACATATTCTGCTTCAGTGGATGATGTTGCTGCAATTGTTTGTTTCTTACATTGCCATGAGACTAATCTCCTGCCAATATATTGACATCCTCCAGTTTTTGATCTTCTATCATAATTGTCCCCTCACTATCTGAAAAGGCTTCCAAGTGAAAAGGTGAATCCCTAGGATACCATAACCCTAACTTAGGTTGATGCCCGAGATACCTAAAAATCCTCTTGACTGCATTCATATGTGAAACTTTGGGTAAGACCTCATATCTTGCACATAAGCATATAGCAAAAGTGATGTCAGGTCTAGATGCAGTTAAGTACATAAGACAACCAATCATAGATCTGTAAAGCTTAACATCCATAGTATCTCCATCTTCATCCTTTCCTAATGGTTTATTAGCATCAATAGGTGTGGAGGCTGGCTTGACAGTGGTGAAATTAAACCTTTTAAGAATGTCAGTGACATACTTATCTTAACTTATGAAAATTCCACTACTGGATTGTTTAACTTAAAGCCCCAAGAAGAAAGTTAATTCACCCATGGAACTCATTTGAAACTCTTGTTGCATGGGCTCTTCAAATTCTTTCACTATTGACTATTTAGTGGCTCCAAAAATGATGTCATCCACATAAACTTGAACAAGCCTAATATCCTTCTTGTCTCTTTTGATAAACAAAGTCTTATCAATTGCACCTCTCCTGTAACCATGTTGCAATATAAAAGTAGAGAGTCTCTCATACCAAGCTCTAGGAGCTTGATGTAGACCATACAGAGCCTTAATCACTTTATAGACTTTGTTTGGATGTGTATGATCCTCAAAACCAGGAGGTTGTTTAACATAGACTTCCTCTTGAATTGTGCCATAAAGAAAGGCACTTTTGACATCCATTTGATAAACATGAAAGCCCATATAAGATGCAAAAGCCAGAAACAACCTTATAGCTTCTATCCTAGCCACAGGAGCAAACACTTCATCATAGTCCACTCCTTCTTCTTGTCTATATCCTTGTGCAACCAATCTTGCTTTGTTCTTGATGACATTTCCTCTTTCATCTCTCTTGATTCTGAAAACCCATTTTGTACCAACTAATCTCTTTCCATCTAGCAAATCACATAAGACCCAAACCTCTTGAAGTTTGAATTGTAAGAGTTCTTCTTGCATAGCTTTAACCCAACTCTCTTCAGCCAATGCTTGAGATACCTTCTTAGGTTCTACTTGAGATAGAAATCAAGCAAATAGTCACAATTGTTGATCCTTATGATTTACCCTGTTTTGTTTATAGATAAAGCTAAGTAAAGCATTATGTTGCTTAGAGAGATTTTTAGCTTTTGTCCTTGTGAGCACTCCTGAAGTGGAAGGTCCAATGATTTTGCTAGTAGGATGATCTTTATGAATTCTTAATGTAGGAGTTGGTGGAACTTCAAGATCATCCTCTAAATTTGTGAGATTAGGATCTGCATTGGAATTTGAGAAAATTCCTTCCTTAGGAAGCTCAGCACTCCTGAAGTGGAAGGTCTAATGATTTTTCTAGTAGGATGATCTTTATGAATTCTTAATGTAGGAGTTGGTGGAACTTCAAGATCATCCTCTAAATTTGTGAGATCAGGATCTGCATTGGAATTTGAGAAAATTCCTTCCTTAGGAAGCTCAGCATCAATGTCTTCTAAATCAGGCATGTTTGGATCATTCAAATCATCAGTGTTGATCCAATTTGATGTTTGTAAGACATTGGAAGTACTTTCAACTGGTTCATCAGTACTTTGATGCAAAGTACTGTCATAGTTATCTGAGACTGTTGCCTTCTTCTTTTCTGCCTCATAAGCTCTCCTCTGATCATCTTCATAGGATTTTGCAATGGTTTCTTGAAAAAGCATCCTATTAAGTTTATCTTGAATAGCTTGATCTTCATCAGAAACTATGGTAGTTGGTTGAACAGTACTTTGAGGTTCAACAGTACTTTGTGGTTCAACAGTACTTTTCTTCTTTGGTTCTTCATTAGGAACAACATCAGATCTAATATTGACTCCATGAACAATGTACTGTAACTCTTCTTCATTATGAACAACTTGATTTTCTTCTCTGACAGGCACATAGTTCATAGAAGAAGACAAGATATCAAGATCAAACATCCAATCAGGGCCTTTACCTTTTTTACTGTCTTGATCTTCAAGAAACTCAACATGAAGACATTCTTGAACCTTTTTGGTGACCTTGTTGTACACTCTAAATCCTTTGCTATTGGTACAGTAACCCAATAGATATCCTTCATCTGACTTGCCATTAAATTTGCCCAAAGAATCAACAGTATTTAGAATAGTCAGAGGACAGCCAAAAGGTTTCATAAATTTGATATTTGGTTTCTTTCCCATAAGCAACTCATAAGGTGTCTTCATCTGAGGTTTAGTAACAGAAACTCTATTTAACACATAGCAAGCAGCACTTACAGCTTCAGCCCAAAATTGAATAGGTAATTGAGAATCTGCAAGCATGGTTCTTGCTGCTTCTATCAATGTTCTATTCTTCCTTTCTGCAACTCCATTCTGTTGTGGAGTTCTAGCAATGCTAAACTCCCTCTTTATTTCTTTCTTGGCACAAAACTCATCCATAAGCTGATTCTTGAATTCAGTCCCATTATCACATCTAATGGATCTTACTTTGAGTCTTAACTGATTTTCAAGGGCTATTATAAGATCATGAATAGCATCAAAGGTTTCATCTTTAAATCCCAAGAAAAAGACCCAACTAAATCTGCTACAATCATCTGTTATAACTAAGCAATATTTCTTCTTGTTTAAGCTAGCCACAGAAATAGTTCCAGACAGATCCATATGCAACAACTCCAAAGGTTATCTAATGGTTCTTTCTCCAATCTTTTTGCATGAAGCTTTGTGTTGTTTACCCTTCTTGCAGGCCAAGCATGAATGATCAGTCTTGTATGTTTTAGAAGGTAAACCTCTAACTAAATTGCCTTTGACCAACCTATTGATATTCTTGAAATTCACATGTCCTAATATTCTATGCCAAAGATGTGCTTCTTCCATTGTTGCCCTTGCTACCAAACATGTTGCTCTTTCAGTAGGATTGATATTTGATGAGGCAAAAAATGAACCATTTTTAAGGGGTCATTTAAGCCAGAAGTCAAGATTATTTGATCAAATATTTGCTCAAACACTCATCATTTTTGATCAAGTCTGAACTGCAAAACATACAAAAACAATCAAAAAGTCATCAAAATAGTGAAATTATCCCAAGGATTGTGTTTGATATGTTTTAAATGCAAAATGAGCAAAAACAAATGAAAAATGATAAAAGTTTGCAATATGTCTATGTGTTGCTTGAATATATCTTACACTTGTCATCAATTTAACAGGCTAGGCTAGATTTCATTTGTGTTTGCTTAGATGTAGTGAAACCTAGATGTTAATTATGGGTTGATTGTTTGTTTATAGTTGTTATGGATGATTGTATTCGATGTTAGGCTTAAGAAAACTGGCAGACTTCCATTGGTAACATGCTTGAACGTCTTAAGAAACATGATCGGAGGTGTACTACGATATTCGGTTGTATTTAATGCGTAGGAGAATTCTAATGATCCCATGTTAGGAGATTCTAACGGCTCGACATAGGAGTGAAGTAGGATCCTATAGAGTTAGGGAATATTGTACACGACCCTACGACTTGTATTAAGGAATATGACCCGTCATCCATGCAATTGTAACAAGCTATCAACCTGTAAAGGATATCTAGGGAGTAATGAAACCTAAGTAAACACAACTTTCCCCATCATTGTTTACACCACTAGTATAATTAGTTTCATTTTTATTTCTGTTATTTAATTTTGATTGCATTTGTAGTAATTTGGGTTAGTTGGCTAGCAACTAATTCCGCCCACTCTTCCAAAAACCGAGATTTTTACTACTTTTCTAAAATATAAAAAATACAAAAAAAATCATCCATCACCTCTAGACTTAGTTTAGGAGACTTTCTAATCCTAGCGACACTATTCCTGAGTTGAACGATCAATCCCCCGGTACTTGTCACTATACTATACTACAACGATCAGGTACACTGCCTGGTGGGGGTTGTAAGCTTCTCGAGATCCCTCGAGAGGTAAAGCCTGGTACGATTCCCACGTATCAATATTCTTTAAATCTAAGCTGTACGCATCATTGGTTCTTGGTACTCTCAGCATTACCAAGTTTTCATCAACTAACTTGAACTCAGGGGAGAGAATAAGACATTCTGTGTCATGGAATAACATAGGATATTTCCTTCACATAACGAACATTCTCAAAATCAATACATCCAGTCTTGATGGTTCCTTTTCCAGTAATTCTCCCTCCATTAGAATCATTCCCAAATGCAACTCTTCCTCCAAAATATGCCTTAAAATCTGACAAAAGCTCCTTGTCTCCTATCATGCTGCCAGAGCAACCACTATCAATGATAATATGATCCTTAAGCTCTTCTTCTGGGTTGCCCTACATAAAGATGAAAAGGGTTAGTTTCTATTAGGAACCCAAGTCATTACTGACTTGTGTTCCCCTTGTGGAGTGACATACTCAAATTCTTTGAGTATGTAATCACCACTGTTTTTGAAAAACATTATCAAGAATTAGTGTCTTTGATCCCAAAACCTATGTTGGATTTTCATCAACACTCCATTTTTCTCCCTTACTTGCTGAAAGTACTGTTTGTCCCCCATCAATACTTTCTTTCTTAACCCATTTAGTTTTGACAGTTGGTGGTGGGTTCTTTGATCTAGGTGCTCTTCTTGAGGTGTAAGGCCTTCTAGGTTTATAGGAATGGAATCTCCTTGGTCTTACATTAGAACCAGTGCTAGCAGTACCTTGATTGGATGAATACTTAGCAGTACTTTGAGAAGGTACTGGTGGTTTGGAAAAGGTCTTCTCTGGTGAGGGTACCTATAGTCTTTTGAGAAATTACTATGGTTAACCTATGTGAATGATTCCAAACTGGTTTATTCTCCCTTGGCTTGTGGTTAGTGGACTTTGTGAATTTACTTAAATATTCTGAGTGTAAGTCACAGTCCTTAATCAAATGATGAGGACTATAGCAAACAAAACATAACTTTTGATCCGCAAATCCTCTTCTATTAGTTCTATGACCAAAACTAGCTTGACTTTTTGGTGAATATTGAAAAGGTTTTCTAAAGGTAGCAGTATTTTGAAAAGTTTTTCTTGAAGATACTACTGATTGTCCAGCAGTACTTTGAGAAGTTTTTGGAAGTACCGCTTGTTTGGAAAACACTTTATCATTCCCTGAACCCTTGTTATCATCCCTAGGTTTCTCAACTGTCTCTCTTAAGGATTCAAATTCAGATGGACTTGGATTAGATTGACCTGTAAGCTTCTTCCTAAACTCCAAATTGTCTACTCCAAAACAAGAAACATCTGTCCTAGGTGGTTGAAAACTACCAGTGGGTGGAGGAACTTCATTGTATCCCTTATCTTTCTTAAATTCAGGAGGTGTTTGACTAAGTGATTCCTCATCACTATATGTGTTATCTTCTAAGCTTATGAATTCTTCATCACTAATTGAGATCTCCTCTGAATTTATTTGTTCCTTATCACTAGTTGGGTTCTCTTCTGAACTACTATACTCAACATCATAACCTAGGTCGGTTTTAATGTTTGCTGTTCTTTGTTTCTCTACAAAACTAACATGTGACAGGCCTGATTCTTTCCAACTAGCAAGTTTTGCTAACAACTTATCCCTTTCTTTTGTTACCTTTTCAAGTTCAGACACCTTACATCCTAACTTCCATTCACTCAGCTTTAATTGATAGTCTTGTTGCTCATATTTTTCTGCCCAAGCCATTTCATTATTTTCATGAGTGATTATTTTGGCTTCCATTGATTGTAAAGTCAATTGATAACCAGCTACTTCAGACCTAGCCCTTCTAAAATTATCTCTTTCAGTCTCATATTCTTTTAAGCAGTTTTTTTATAACAATTACTACATTTAGAGCATACCTCAGAGATAGTGGATGAACTTGGTGAAGTAGCTACCATAGCAATCTGAACAAGTACTTCTTCACTTTCCATGCTCCAATCAAAGCTTCCAAGACCATCTCTTGACTCCAAAGCAGCAAATCCTAGTTCCTCATCAAAAGCTGTGCTCCAATCAAACTCTTCCAATGCAACCATAGAGTAGGTTACTGGTTCATCATCAAATTCATTACTCCAGTCAACTTCTGATAGATTTTCTTGAGCTACCAAAGCTTGTGATTTTGGTTCAGTAATAGGAACTTCCTTTCTTTCAACCTTGGGTTTTTCAATCATACTATTTGCCTGATACTTTGCAAACTTGCATTCCCTTGCAAAGTGACCAGTCTTTTGACAATTGAAGCATTCAATCTTAGATTTATCAAATGATATACCCTGCTTGGCCTTAAAATCAATACCTCTTCCTGTTTTGTTCATGAACTTCTTGATCCTTGCAGTGATCATGGCAACCTGCCATCTTATGTCAATTTCTTCTAGAGAATCATCATCAATTTGCAACACATCTTCTTGATATGTAACATGTAAAGTGGCTTGTTGAGCAAAGAAAGAACATAGAACATCATCCGAGTTGGTGTTGTTTGATGGTGATGAAGTGATAGCAGTCATGGTTGTGCAAGGGTGCTGTTTCTCTTCAACAGTGCTTTGGACAGGGTAAGCATTACTTTTAGTAGAAGTACTGCCTCTATTTTCAGAAGATACAAAAGCAATGTTATGAGTTTTCTGATGAGAACTTGAACCTATGTTATCCTTCATCTCATTCTCATACACCTTTAAATTTTTGTAGAGATCATGAAAGTCCATAGAATCCAAACCAGGTTGTCCTCTAATCATAGTAGCAACCACATGCCATGCAGATGGCAAACTTCTCAAGAACTTTAGGTTTGCATCTTCAACTGATGCCTCTGCTCCATGTAACTCTAGCATACTGAGTAGATTTTGATATCTGTCATAGGCAGAGTCAAGGCCTTCTCTTTTACCAACAGTTAATGTTTCAAACTGTTGCTTCAATAGGTTTCTATGCATCTTCTTGGAAGCATCATTACCTACAAATCTTGTCTTAATAGCAGCCCATAGTTGTTTTGCATCCTTAGCATCATGAAACTTCAGTAGGTGACTATCAGGAATAGCAGACAGCAGTATGTTGAGAGCCTTATCTTGATTTCTTCTTGTAACTGCTGGCAAGGTTGGCTTAGATGGTGTAGGTGATGAGTGCTCAAACACTCATCATTTTTTATCAAGTCTGAACTGCAAAATATACAAAAACAATCAAAAAGTCATCAAAATACTGAAATTATCCCAAGGATTGTGTTTTAAATGCAAAATGAGCAAAAACAAATGAAAAATGATCAAAGTTTACAATATTGGCAGTTTCAGTCCCCCAAGTTTCAAAACTTGTCAAAAATAGTCCCTATGCATTTATTTTGAAAGAAAAGTCAACCCAAGCCTTTTGAAAGTCAAATATCACAAAATAGAATACTTGGGTCTTAAGTTTCAAAAATTACATGTTTGATCCCTCAAAATGGAAAAAATGAAATTTGGTCCTTGGAATAGTAAGCTTTGCAATATTGGTCCTTGGTAATACTTTGGGAGACTTACAACTTCACCCCCTCAATTTTGGTGAAATTACACTTTTGGTCCCTATGATTAAATTTCTACAACCAAACGGATCCTTAATTGTTATTCTAAATCCCATCCAACAACACCCCAGCCCAACATCCATCAACAGCCTACCCCCTAATAATATACTCCCTCTGTTTTAAATAATCCCACCACAGGTCAAACCCCATAGTCAAACACTCCACCCTTCACCTGCTCACTTGCCAATTCCCCCCTCCTCCACCTCAGCTTTCCCATACCCTGCTCCCTTGACTCTCAACTAAGCTCCAAGAATCCTTAATTGTTTCATTTTACCCTCACTCAATCCTTTCCTGACAAAAGAGAAAAAAAGGCGCCAAAAATCCAACTGAAGGTCAGGATCATTCCCACCCAATCGAATGGGTGGGATTTGTTCGGGAGAATGCAAGGAAGTCAGAAATACCAATAATTCAGAGAAAAAGAGCAAAAAGGAGAGAGAAGAGGTTAATTAGTATATATATGTAATCCGTGTAAGCCTTTAGCGCATCCTAGACTAGTACTAGCTAAAATTATGTTGTAATTTACTTATGTTATAACCTCTTTTATTAAGCAATGAAAGTTTTTCAGTTTTAATCTCCTGTTTTCACAGTTTGTATAATCATTTGAAGAGTTCCTTTTTAAAAAGCCAATTATTGGAAATAAGTTAAGTATAAGCTCACTTGTAAGCTTTATTAGCTTCTGTAACAATTTTATATTCAGTTTCATAAGAAGATTCTCAAAAATAAAAATATAGAAATATATATATATATATATATATATATATATATATATATATATATATATATATATATATATATATATATATATCTACATTATATATAACAGGAGGCGTATGAAGTCATTAATGCCACCTCATTGCCCATTAATTCATTATCAGCTATGTCAGCAGCCATGTCATCACATTCTATCATGTAAGCAATTTTTATAATTTATTTTTATCAGATTTTTTCCACATAAGCAATATCATTTCTAAAATTCGTGTGATTTTTTTTAAAAAGCATTTGCATGGATTCGAACCCAAGACCTTGCAGATATTATTTGACATGTTTACCACTGAACCACAAATTTTTTTTTGTTTATATTTTGCAACTCCAAATTTATAAACTCAAAAAAGAAAAATAAAATAAAAAAATAATAAAAAAAATAACTAATTGTTTACAATAATGAGAAAATAGCCCGACTCTCATTCTACGTACCCTTCGCAACCCTAAAACAAATCCATCCTGCAACCCTAATACATAATACATAGAGTTTGCTGCCGCTGAAGGAGAAGGTATTCACGTTTGTAATTTGTATGGCTACTCTTGACATTTATTTTCATGGCTTCCGTAATTTACAGTGCTTCTAACTTCATGTTTTTTTCCTCTGCCTTTTAACTGATTTGTGAATATTATGCAGATGATATGAGATGAATCAGCTATTGTACTTATATGCTCAATATTTCATGTTGGTATAAAAGAAGCATGCTTTGAGGTAGGTCATGACATTACAATTAATTTTAACCTAACCCTAATGTTTACAATTTTTATCTCCAGGGTTAAATGATATATTGCTTATGAATTATATTCCTTTTTTGGAGATATGATTTCATCAGTTTTAACAAGTCAGGCCCTAGGATCACACCAAGCATTCCTGGAATGTTCCAAGGGAGTTTTAAGCTTTGCGAAAGCTTTTTTCAAAGTTTATAATACAAGCAACAAATATCTTCATTCTCCAAGGTTCCATGAAGAACTTGACCTACATTATTTCAGTTGTAAACCTTAAACCGTAGATTAATATATTTTATTATTTTATGTATAAGAATCATCAACCATTACGGAGATTGGCCCTCGAGTGCAAAGGCAGAAGGGATCTTGACTGCTAGACCCACCCGTTTATTATTTGTTGTGATATAATTTGCGGGTTTTAAATTCGTTTTTTATCTATAGTAGCGAAAAATTTGTTTAGACTTGCTGTTTGATTATGTGGTTTCAGTTTTCTTTCATTGGTCTAAAATTTTCCAGCAAACCATATTTATAAAAACCTGATAAAAATAACTAATATGTTTCAGGATTGTTGACAGCAGTTTCTAAACGAGAGAAAGAAGCTACAATATTTTGAAAATCAGAAATTTACATCTTCATGAAGGTATATCGCAAGAGCATACCATTCAAGCTCTAACTTCTGGTGACCTTCAACAGGTTGCTCCTTACTCTCTGTTTCTCTTTCTTACCCATGAATGATATTATCCAATTAGTTTACATGCAACAACAAATTAACAGGAAAATAATTCATCATCAAGATTTTTGTGGTTTATATTCGCAACTTGCTGATACATCATCATCATCATCATCTGTAAGAACATTTGTTGTGATTCTTTATACTTATGCGATTGGTTGTTTGGATAAATAGAAGCCTACATTTTGTTTGAATTGTAAAGGTGAGTTACATGTGATGTGATAGAGTTTACGGATTGCATGCTATATCTATTGGACTATCTTTAAATGATGTATTGTTCAATGGTTTATAGGGTCGATATCGGAATCAGGTAGTGGGAAGGCAAGGCTGTTGTTTGATTTGTTTGTGGAGTTAAAAGAGTCTCAGCCTCAACCTCAGCCTCATCCCCAGCTTCAGTCTCCGTATAGCTCTGTGTTACCTGATGATCGTAGTGACATGTATTTGATTTCATAACAGCATATTGTTAGTGTTATGAGTGTTAGAGAACATTTTTCCAATTAGTAATTAGGCATTACTTTTTTACTCTGTTAGGTTAGTGCTTTTAGGGACTCTACCCCCAATCAATGTTACAAAATAAATGCATAGTAGATTAGTAGGAACCTTTGTTTTCAACTATTGTGCTGAGAAAGTTATATGTAGAACCTTACTGTGCTACGTTTGCTGAACTTGAAATAGGCGAGTTGCACCGTTGACAACTATAATAAATTTCAATTGTTTTTTGGTCTCTTTAGCTAGGATTAAGATGTATGAACAAATAACTTGAATTGTTGTGGTTGGCAGTAACACAACAAATATCTTGATGATGATGATTTATCAACAAATAACTTGCTTGAGGCGACAATATCAATAAATTTTATCTTGATTGAGGGACCAAAGTTGGGAATAAAATTCGCTCCCATATCAACAACCCAAAGTTCCATCAAGGTTTGTTTTCTTGCATACTATGTTTAGTACTTTAGTATCCATTTTCTATTTTCAAAGTATTGGTGTCCATCTATGACATAACCAAAGAGTAATATGGTAGTTGTAGTAAAAAAAATATAACATTTGATGTTATGTACTTAAACACATGCTTTTGAAATGAGAATCTAACAGAAAATTAAAATCTGTTATACTTAAAAAATACAAGGTCTCCTATTGGCTTTTAGACTGTCAAATTGGCAATATTTAAGAATTATAACAAACTATAAATGAACTCATGTTTTCTAAAAGTAAATATCAATACGCTTATTACAAGACCAACTGATGCGGAGCCCACAGTGACTAGGCAAACAACGGCTATGCAACCAAGACACTGCTCAGTGGTCCACACCGACAGCTGTGCACGCAGGTTAGTGCAACAATGATCCAATGTCTGCGTTGCCATTTCTTATGTAACAATTCGCATTTTTCAGGATAATTACTATTCCCGAAAAATTTCACTATTCACTTTTACTATTCATTTTTCCCGAAAATTTTCCCGAAATTTGATTTTTATTTCTTGGGCTGAAGTGATAAATCATTTCCATGGCAAATTAAAAGTTTGACATTCATAAGCTCATTTTCGTGAAAGTTATTAAGGAATTACACGGAATTACACGTTTTAGGGTAAAACGTCATTCAGAAATTCTACGCACAACGAAACTCGACTGCGTTAAGTGACCCCGCATCAGAAAAATGTTTGACACACTCATGATTTATTTGAGAATTAATCGTGACTGAGAAAAACATGACCAAAATAAGCCTCGGCCGTGAAAAACTGGAATTTTCAGTTTTTAAGCGTTTTTACTCAGCCGTAACCTTAGCCTATACCTGCACCGCGTTTCTAATAAGATTTGAGTTTTCAACTTATTACAAAAAGTCAACATATTTTTCCCTCCTCCATTGACCAAAAATCATTCCTTGATTTTATAAGTCATTCATTGATTTTTAGGCTTACGGTTTGATGTCTAAAAGACATTTAATACCAACCGACACTAGACTGAGCCCAGTCTAGACATTATAAGTCATTTTAAATCAATATTATCCTATTAGAAAAGTAATATTTTACTTTTCTCAATTTTACGCAATATTCGTACATTTTACGTATTACGCGTTTTAGACCCGTGTTTCCAGTTTTTAGCAGGGTTTTACCACCCAAATGGAACCTACCACTTATTTTATATTTTATTATGGGACATATGGACATGTCTAACAATACTTTGAAGTTCCATAATTTTACGACACCCGGTTTTACGTTTTGAGGCCTAATCATTTACGGTTGTCATTTCCCGGAGTCAAAACTCTTCCTAATACTTAGGATAATACCAAGCAAAGTCCACACCTTGTCCCCCAAGTTTAGGAACCGACCTAGGGGGGGGGGGGAATTCAGCCTTGTGTGGCTTGATCTCAAGCTTGATGGTCTTAGATCCTTACATGTGTAGAACTTGGCCTCTAAGGGTTGACAAGTCAAAGGAAAGTAACCTCCTCAAGCTCATATTTAAGCCCCTCCCCCTCCTTGTTGCCGTCCACTTCCACACACACAAACACTCTCATCTTTGCTTGATTTCCTTCTAGTTTCATGCAAGATTCAAGAGCTACAACAACACATAAACTCTAGTTAGGTTTTCATTCATCAAACACTTCCATAACCTCATATACTTGGTGATTTCTCTTGAGTTTGAATCCACTCAAGTCACCTCAACCTTCATCATCCATCTTTCAATATTACAAGGGTAGAAAGATTGCATGAAGTGAAGTGGGTTGAAGCAAGTCTATCAAAGTCCTATCCTTACATGTTAACTTCCTTTCATCTTTGAAAGCCAAAAGTTGTGAGCCAAACCCTAACTTGCTTCTTGTTAAATAATCATGTTCATGTTATTTACCTATTATTCTTGCTATAGTATGTCTTGTATGCAAGTCCATGATGTATAAAAATGAGCAAAACAAGTTGTTGTAATTGATTGTTAATATAAGTTCATAAAACAAGTAAACTAGTGACTTTGTTGGTATAACCTGATCAAAATGGTAAAAATATGATATTGGATTATTACATAATACAGTAGAGGACTTAACAAGGAAACCATAGCAATTTGAACCACCTAAAACGAGTATACGAGTCAAAAGTTACGCCGATTTGAAGTTACCAAAACTTTCCGGCAAAACTGCCAAAACTTTCTGTTACAGAAACATTAAACACGCAAAAAGAGGCATTTCTGGTCCGATTCATCAAAAAGTTAAAACACGAAAGTTGTCCGGAATCACGTTTTCCTTCAGGAACAAATAAGCTCGAGCCTTGAAAACACTTTCTGAGTGAGATATTTCTAAATTTCTTAACAGCTATTTACATATATATAAGTCACTATATTATGGTTATACTTTAAAAGGAACAAGAGGTCTTATGACCTATAATCATGACCACCACCATGGCTAGAGCCAAGGTTGAGTCTCATGACCTTGGAACAAGGACCAAAGGTCATGGCTAGGCCATGACGAAACGACCATACAAACTTATTTAGGCGAAAACATGAAACAAGGAATTAGCGAGAACTTGAACATACAATTTGGATATACTTCACCTAAAAGGAACCATGAGATATTACAAATAAAAGGGGTCATACAAGTTATATGAAACATACCCTAATAACAATCTTCATGTAATAATAAACTTTCCTAAGTTTATTCAAATATCGGACATGTAACTTTTCGGATCAAAACTTATATCTATATATGTTATCAACTACTACAATAGTAGGGAGCCTCATGTGAGGAGTTCATTATGTAAGCCGTCGAGATGAGTTGTGGATTTACGAATTAAAGTGTCCTGGCTCCTCGAACGCTTACTAACATGACTTCTGAATTATGTCGGCCCGAACGGTAGTAAACGATATACAAAACATACATGTTTCATGAATCTTTTCTTTCAAAGACTTACATTATACATCATACCACATCATGGACTAAATGCAAGATATATATATAGGCACTCCGTTATATTCTTTACTCCGATCCTAAGTCGCAACATTCTATTATAGGTTGCTCGTAGAAACCTTCACGATTCAACCGTTACATTCATTACTTGCTATCTTACTTAAGGTGAGTTCATAGCCCCATTTTCCATTACTTAATTGTTTTACAAACCCTTGGGGGGAATACATGCTATTTTAACCGAGCACAATGTTTTTAAATTGTATGCTTGCCTGATTGTTTTATTATCACTAAGTACCAACCTTGCTAAACCGAGATCCCTTATTATGAACCATTTAATCACTAGCAATAGTGAGCGCAAATATTGTGAATAGGCCTATTGGGATTGACGAATCCCATTTGTATTGACTAAGTTCAAACAAATGCATTAATATTTGAGATTTAGGTATGTTAGCAAAGTACCTACCGGGATAAATCTGCCGATCGATATTGGTACACGTTAACGTTATGGTGTCATAAGCTTAGTGTATAATAACTGTTCCGGGCGTATAATAACGTAGCCTACCTGTTTTGTTTTCCAAACATTGGTGTGAGTCTACAAGCTCACACTACCAACATATTGTGTTCAAACGATTTAACAAACTCTATGAATATCACTCAACCTTTGTGTTGACCTCTCAAGCATGTATTTCAGGTTCATGACGATCAAGGATGGCACGGAAGGACACGGATACTCAAGAGGGCTATAAATTTTATTATCATTCAAAAATTCACTTAATGTGATGTGTAAACATGGAACCAATTGGGACCTCATTTTGTAATCTTTGATATTTATATAATTTGAATGATAAATCTTTTAAAACGACTCAATTGGAGTTCGTTTTCTATTATTGTGACTATTGTGCCGTCGAGTAACACCCAGTTCGAATTCCGCTGCAACCATGAATTGGGGGTGTTACATCTTACTATACCTGTTTACCGATCCATTGTAAAATATCCTGTAGTGAATGTACAATGTAAAATCTAAATGCAGTACTGAATGCATACATCCTAAGCCATTACAAAATTGTGAATGCAGGTTTCTCGGGAACACGTCATGTGCCTCCAGTAAAGTCAGCTTCACATGCAAGAAGAGGGCCACAACTGGAGCCTCGACAAACAAGCGCTGCACGGACACACAGAATAGTGTCCCCACGTACATGTTGGTCATATGCGATGAACCCCTGCATTTCAAAATTTGTTACTCTCACTTTATGACCTCCAATAGAGTATAATGCCTTTGGTTCCTGTCATTGTGTATGCAAGCTGTCATCCCTGATTTTGGTATGAGGAAGGGCACAGCAGTTGAAAGTCGTGTCAAATGACTGGATGCGAAGAGCCAATGGTGACACAGTTTTAACGAGTTTGATCAACAACAAAAAGTGGTTGGATGAGGCGCAAGGGAGAGGTTTTATAATGGCCTAAAATGATCATCTAGAGGCAAGTCAGCCAAACTTCATTGTAACCATTTGATCTTGCCAGGAACTACTAAGAGTTAGGGGCGGGTTAAATATTCTAAAGGATTAAATCGAATTTTAAAGATAAAGCATTCCCTGGGTTAAGTTTTTTAAAGTAATAAAATAAAAATCTTTTTGCATCCGGGAAGAGACAGAATGGTTTCAATCTGAATCTAATTCAACCATAAATGTATAAGTGGTTTAGTTAATCCAATTGGTCATTCTGTAACTATCGTCAAAGGGGTGTTTGGGATTACTTATTCTAAGTGGTTATTTGCAGTATAAATAAGAAAATAAGAAGTATTAGGATGGGTAAAAATAATTGACCCGGTTTAGTTGAGTTAATTGAAACAAGTAAATTAGGATGGGCTAAAATGGTAGGTGATTCTAAAAAATTGAAATTAAGAAAGATTGATTTGAGATCTCAAATTGAAATCATGGCTGCTAGAACGAAAAACGGTTAAACGAGTCAAAAGTTTCCTAGAGTGTACTTTTGATGCACAAAATGTGCTAAATCATTTTATTCAAGAATTTATAATTCTTAAATAAAGAGTCAAAAGTTCTGGACACAGAGTTATTTGGGTCACCCGACCAGATTCATACAAAATTACCCATATGACCCATTAGATTTAGGTGCAAGTGTATAGACATTAATGTATTTTCAACATACGTGTGGGCAGGCAGATGTATGGGGTAATGGAGTTGTGCCATAAGTATCGACTCATCTCGAGGGTGCTTAAAACATTAGTTTTAAGGGAGTACATTCACCTGTTGGTTGAGATGTGAAACAAGACCTTGGTATGGCTCACTGACCATTGTTGAGAAATGGGTACATATTTCACCCACGTAACAAAAGCAAGTATAGAAACATTAAATCCTAAAGAGCATCAAACAACTTGTGGAATCAAACATTGCAATTTACGAAGAACCTGGTAGCAGTGCTGAAAAGACTATGCATACAAATACTGCTATTCATAGTCAATAAAGTCAATATATTTTCATGTTTGTTAGCTTTTATTTGTGGGTTCCGTTAATTTTTGCATCATAGTATACTCATAATGCGTATTTGTTGTACTCTAAAACAACTGCTACATGTATATTTTTTTTGGGCATGAAGCTTGAACTATGGTCAGAGGATCAAATAGGGCTGCCAACTAAAATCTTAATTTTTATGAAAACATCTTTGGTATAGGCCTTAATCAAGTGACCTAGGCCTATTAGTCCATCTCTACTGCTATACAAGATTCTAACATAGTTTCTTATTTGCAGCACCCGACGATGGACCAAATGTGAGCAAGCCTTCACAATTAATTTACAACTAACAGGCACGCACATCCCCGTTAGCAAGGTACTTTATTATTGTTTTATATTAAGCTTTCACATTTAGCATTTATCAACACAAAAAACTATTACTGTTAATGTTTGATGTGATGCAAATGCGAATGTGGCCATTTTATGTCTTTGACAATACACCTGAATGACATGATCACATTGGTAAGCCTGAGATTCCCTCAATAACAAGACGTCACATGGATTACTCTATCTATAAAGATACAGCTTCCATTATAGCAGCCACTAAAAAAACAAAAACTGCTATAACAGAACGAGGCGTGCCAAGCAACTTCCCCACGGTAAGTAAAGCTTCTCGAAATTACTGCACAGATAGACTAAAGTCATTAACCAATTTGTTAATCTCAACTGATTCACTTATTCAGCTATAGTACGAATTATCTCAGGTTAACTTGTTAATGCCATATATTTTTTTGACATAGCCCAACAGACAGAAGCAAGCCTTCACAATTCATTTACAACTAACATGCCCCATCTTTAGTTACGTCTTCTTATAAAGTTTCTATGGCCTGCCTGCTGCAATGTATACACAACCACAAATTTACCAACTTTGTTCCTTTTCGACGTTTAACTACTATTTTTCTTAAATTCATGGTCATGGAGAAGACCTCTTGGAATTCCATTCTCCCCGATTGTTGGTGGGGGGAACTTGAAGCCTGTCGCGTTCAGACAAAAAATCAGCACAAACGTGGAGCAAGTTATCGACCGAATCAATTTTATTGCACCTCAATTCATAACAGAGGAGGTATATATTCATACATGCCATTTTTACATTCCACTTTCATGTATTCGGTACTTCATATTATCTGATTCTATGTATCTGCACCACAATCGGTGCAAAAAGGTATGACTGAACTTGACGGTTACTTACTTATATCATATATTCCAGATATATCAAAGTTGTAATTCAGCAAACGAGTACTCCGGAGCCTGACTATGTATCTTTACACTTCTCTACCACTTACTCCCAAAATACCCAGCCATTTTACCTTTAGTAATAAGTAAAAGGTTTTTAATTACCACATCTACATAACATGCCAGATTTTTATTTGCATGAATTCACCAGCATTTTTGCTACCATCCCAGTCCATCCTTGCCATTTTGATTACCAACAACAACAACTGATTAAGCTATAGAAATTAGTGCGCAACTGGTACAGACATAGTATAATGTTCGAGTACAACACAAATATTCAACTGGATGGCTCTATGATTAAATTTAGCAAGTATACATTTGGTCTTGCAAATGGTGGACTACTTCAGGTAACCAATTATTAATATGGCTGCATCTTCTTATAACTTTGAGTGACTATATATTATGTAATCAGGATATTCTCTAATTGTGTCATACCAATGATTATTTGTGCTTCGATGAGGTGTACATATTATTTATGTTGTTAAGTTGCCTAATTGATTTAAAGTTATTTTGAATTGCGTCTCAACATATTTAGTGTTGTTTTGGATTTTATTACTACAATGAACAGCTAATTCTGACCCGAATTGCCTTATGACAGCTTATACGGCATTCATTTAATGTCCCGAGTGGAAGATGTATGAACGATAATATAATGCTATAAGTTATGATATGTGCAATTAGATATAAAACACAACTTTGGCTTCCTCTTGGAGGTGTCTAATGATCTTCAAACTTTAAAAGTTTAAATTATAGTGCCACATCAGACGGTCTACAGATCTTGAAGGTATGCTCTGGAAGATTTCTTTGTAGGAACCGTAATGGGTGTTAGGTCTTCTCTTGCAGCTCCGTACATACAAAGGTACCAAGTTTTATTGAAGCAACAATTGTTTTGAAGTTAACAATAATTTTAAAAATACATTGGTTAAACCAGGATGGAGTAGTAGTTAAAAAGGTTTTTCGGTTATTTTAACTCATTAATCATAGGTATTAGCAACAACGTCACATGAAATATGTAACATGCTACTTAATACAGACCCTGACTAAAGGTCTATGACTAACTGTCAAGTATCTAAAATTCATTGAAATAGCTAAGCAAAAGTTGACTTAGTATCAGTTATGTCACTAAGGTGAGGTGTTATAAGTATACATTTACTTATAGAACATTTCCAAAAAGGAATCGTTGCAATAATCGTGACACTTTCTTAATGTAAACACGGTATTGAGGATTCTTAAAGGAAAGGAAATTTGATATTGATAAGGTGGTCCAAATGTCGGAGGAAATTGCTTATCAAAGCCGACACAACGTATCTAAATATACTAAGGAAATTTGATTTTGTATTTGTAAAGTATTCTGTTTGATATTAATATAATTGGAGTACTCATCTTTTAGTGTTAAATTTCAGGATTTTGAATATGATGATTATGAAGAGGTTCGAACGTACTATCTTCATGGGTACCATGAGACCATGACCGGACAAAAAGACACTTTTAATGATGCTTATTCTATGTGGTAGTCAAGGAAATGCTATGGGTGTAGCTTCTTGAGTTTTTAATCTACTTGTGACTCAGATGAACATCATGTCACCCAACGAAGACTTGAGTTTTGAATAAACATGTGACTGAGATGAACATGTCAAGAAGAACGTGTTCATCATTTGTCGTTGGTGCTGCTAACATAGCGTTGAGTGTATAGATTGGTTAAAAAACATTATTTATCATTCGAACAACTTAGGATCTATAAAACTACTCAAAAATAAAATTTTTTAATGGTAGTTTTAACATCACCAAGTAAATCACCAATAAACAATTTTTTTTACCAAATAAATTGTTGTAAGAGTGAGGCTTGAAAAAGTGTTTTAGTTTTAACATCACAAATAAACAAATCTTTTTATTTAAATCAAGTAAATCAAGTTTTTTTTTTTTTTTTTTTTTTTTTTTTTTTTTTATTATTATTATTATTATTAGTATTATTATTGTTGTTGCTGCTGTTGTTGTACTTCTAACTTTAAAGAATGGAAAGACAACAAATTGAGTCTTTTGAGTTCGAAATAAATGCGATTTAATCATAGTAATATTCCTAACGTCGACTAAAAGGTTTGTACTTAGCTTATATTACGTGCTATTATAACTTGATAGTTGACACAAGTCAAAATATGATACACAAATATTATATGCGTTCACAAAAAACATAACTCAGAAAGAATAACACTATCAGAAAACATATACAATAGTAATTATCTCAAAATTTATAATATCTAAAAAATATCATGAATCCACTCACTTCCTACACTGTAACAATTAAATACAATATGACGTTCATAATTTGGATCATTAACTACCACACAACTTATGAACACAATAAAATTGAAACATATAAAGCTTATATTACTTAAAAAAATGCCATAATTATATAATTACTTTTTTTCTTTACCTTAAAAAATACTTATATGTTAGAAAATGGACAGGTAAGTTAATTGGTTAATACGAATAAATGGGTGTCAAAATAGACAGGTGACCTATAATTACTTACTTATTTATTATTTTCTTATTGTTTTACTCGGTAATAACAAATATGTCTGAATGTACAGAGTAGAAACATCACAGTAAAGCTTCAACCAGAAGAACAGAGGGGTGCAGATGCAACAAGTACCAAAAGGAATGGTTCCCGTTTTGATAGTTGGATATGCACATCCTAGAAAGACTCATTCGAGTATTTTTTTTGGGTAAAGGGGAGTAATCCTGCACCCTGGTAAAATATTATTAACCAAACGTTTTTGTACAAAGGGCGAGGGTGAGTTCCCTCGCCTCAGTCCCTTAGGACACTTACAGACACTCATATAAACGTGACAAACCACGCTTATAACAAACATTGAAACAAACTACAACGACTATATATAAAAATTAAATGCTATTCAAGTAGACAAATCCTTGAATCTTCAAATCGTCATAGTAGTTCAAACTTCCAGCTTCAACCAATTGCGTCTTCTATTAGTATTATGCAAACTGCATAATCTAATAACCTAATAAGAGTGACTTCCTTAGCAAATCGAATTTGAAGCATAAACATGGTCTAAACGACCCAACCTTCCAGCATATCCGAACTTGAACCAATCTTCCAACAAATACGAGTGAAACACATGAAGACATACAATGATCAAGTCACAATGCAACATTCCAAATCAAATTCATTTGTATTCTATTAGTATTATGCAAATGCATAATCTAATAACCTAATAAGAGTGCAAACCGTAGCAAATCAAATTTGAAAAATAACCATGGTCTAACCGACCCTACCTTCCAGCATAAAATAACTTGAACCAATCTTTCCAACCAATCCGAGTGAACCACTTGAAGACATCCAATGATCATGTCACAATGCCACCACCAAGCCAAACCATAGGTTGGTTATGCCTATAGCTTATTTTACAATAACTTAAGTTTTTTAACGGGCTATGGTTTGATACTTCGTTCTAGCGTACCACTTTGAAACTTTTTTTCTTTCATATTTGATAACCGTTTAATTTTTTCCGTTCTAAATGCATTCAATAAAAAAAAATGGGGTAACAAACAAGCCATACTTAACTAATACCTGATAAGGAACTTTATAAGTCATGCATTTCTCTTTATTAATACATAAGTTATAACTATAAAAGATCACTAATATCCATACATGACTAAATTAAATGTAAATTATAAGTCATGACCGCCATGCCTGTCTCTTTAATATTTCATAAATTATAACTGTAAAAGATCACTAATATACGTACATGACTAATTTAAACGTAAATTACAAGTCATGCCCGCCCATCGGGCGGGCTTAGAAACTAGTATATATATATATATATATATATATATATATATATATATATATATATATATATATATATATATATATATATATATATATATATATATATATAATAAAGAAAAAATCACAAAAAGGGAATGGTAGGAGTAGTAGCAAAAGTGGCTATGGAAGCATGGGTATAGTGCTTCATGGGAAGCTTAGGTGTGTGATTTGAGCCTTGGTTTCATTGCTCTCAGCTTGGACTGCTTGTAAGCCCATTTATAAGTTGTTTTTTTTTGTTTTTTGTTTTTATACTGTAGATGTACTTAGATACTGCTTATTTAGCTGATTTTATGCTTATTTGCTGTCCTTAATATGAATTATTGCTTTATGTTACAAGCTTGTTGGTGAAACCTTTTGGTGACTCAGTTTTATATAAAGCACTGTCAAATTAGTATAAAGTTGAATAATGAGTATTAGATGTTTTTGCTGTTGTTTATTTGTTTAAATAAGTTCATTGCATCTTATTAGAACCCTTAGGAATCAGTGATATGGTCTAAGTCACCCATCTGTTTTGAAAGGCTCAAAATAGTCCATTTAAGGGGGTGTTTGGATCAGTGGTTAGCACCACTGAGGAGTTTGTTTTTGTTGTTGTTCACTACTTAGATATGTTACATTATGTTATGATAGGTTAGTTAGGCCATTAAACCAAGTCCCCTTTGACAAGAAAGTCAAAATCATCACTAAGATCCCATAATTGTCTACTGTTGTGGTGTTGAGACCCACAAACCACCATATCAATGCATAAGCCAATGTCTTAGTCTAATTTGGCCTTATTTCAGCTTTTCACAGCTTTTATAGTCAGTGTGGATCAATCAAAATTCAATAAAGTCAATTTAGCTCATAAAATCAAAAAAGTCAAAATTGCTCATTAGAGAAATTCCTTTTTTTGCAAGAATTATTGGGAATTTTGTGTAGTGTTTTAGGATTTGAGCTTTTTAGGAATCATTGTCTCCCAGTTGAACTTTGGAATCCCATAGCCCTTACATTTTTGTGAATTTTTCTGTGGACCCCACAGACTCTCAAACACAGCTGCAGAAGAAGGACCTCCCTTGTGCACAAATAACTGCAGCCACTACCACCACTTTGGTGGTTGCTCCTGACCACCTCAGTGGGTCCCACAGGCCCCATTTGGGTTCTTTCAACCCCCTGGGACCCACCTGAAATCATCCCTAAACTCTGTCCCAGTTTCAGTGTACAAGTAAGAAAGTAAAATTGCTTATTGTGGTTCATTGGCTTATCCTGTGAGCTTAATTGTTAGATTCTTGCTTAATCATGTCCAAACAACTTATTTGAATCAGAATCCACACTTGTGGACCCCACATAAGCTCATTCAAGCTTATTTCCTAGCTTGGTCAAAGAAAGTCAAATTGTCAAGCTTATAAGCACTTATAGCGCTTATTTTTGAGTTCTAAGCTAATTGTTTTTACAAAAGTTTCATATTTTAAGTATTTAAATAGTTTTATAAAAAGAAAAACAGAAAAAACCAATTTAATTATAAGTGATAGTTTCTATTTAATTTAATTTAACTTTTTAATTTTCTTTTAAGCTTATTTACAAGCACCTTTGCATTTTTATATTTTTATTAATTTTATTTTATATTGAAGTATTTTTAGAAATTTTTCCAGAATTTTATCTTGTCATTTAGTAATTATTAGATTTAATACTAGATTTATTAATTATTAATCAATATTAAAATATTAAATAGTAAAATTAGATTTTATTAAGCACACCCTAGTTTTTATTATTTTCCTAGATTTTATATAATTTAAAACATTTTTAGGAATTTTTCTATAATTTCTACTGTTCATTTTCTATTTTTAGAATATAATTAGTTTAATTGGTAATTAATTAATAATTAGAATAATAATTAGTAAATCAGTTTAAAAATACATAAAACCAACTTTTTATAATTTTTTAAGATTCCTGTGATGGTTAATTAGATATATGAAATTTTTCTTAATTATCTAAGTCTTTTTATTATTTTTAATAATTTAAATCTATATAATTAGTTAATTAATAACTAATTAATTAGTAATAAATAATTAAATAGTGTTAAAATAATTTTTCTTTTTCTAAAAATTTTCTTTATTTATTAGGATTGTAAAAACATTAATTTCACACCCGTAGGCTTTTTAGTTAATTAGTTTTACTTTTTATCACGTACATCAGTATACGTTTATAATTAAAACGTACGTTTTTAGGTTTTAGCTCAATTCTTCTCAGTCTTAATTCCTGTAATCAATCATACAGCTTTCCTAAGCTATTTCATTTCATAATTCTCAAATAATTCTCATCACAACCCTTTCCTGTGAAAAATCACCCGATCACAAGCACGCTAAAGCACAATTCACACCTCGTCGGGACATAACGACCTGGTGATACCCTATATTGCCCGGAAGCATTGGTCTACATAGTTTGACTATATTGACCACACATGTGGTTGACTTTAGTTGACTGCTTTTGCACCAATCAGTAGGTTGTCCTTCAACTGATACAGGTTCTTCAATGACAACATTACCATTGACAATCACATCCCATAAAGCATGGTCTGTGATAGCAACGTACTGCCTCATCTTTATGCTCCATAGATCATACTCTCTCTTCTTGACAATAAGAATTCTGATTGAGGTGATGGATGGAACTGGCGCAACTTCAGTCGACATCTTTTAGGGTTTGTAGTAAAATCGGTTTTCAAGGGTTTCCTCTTAATTAGAGTTTCCACACAAGCTCTGATACCACCTGTTGGATCGATATACTCTGATCAAACTACTTTGTAGCTTGTAAGGGTTTAACAATCTTGAATAACTTCAAAACTATTAATAATGAAACACTTATGTTACCTTGTTAAGTATGCAGAATCTACTAAAACAAAGCTAAGAAGAATAACTTTCAATGATTACATTAAACCAAACTTTGAACCTGCTTTCTTATACAGATTCACTAACAACCCTAATAACTGTTTAATCGTATTCTAAAGTATCCGTACTAATAAGCATATGCATATATCTAATACCATCCTAAGGCTCCTTTTATAGGCATAAGGAAAACCTTAAGTCGGTTTACAATACTTGAACGACAAGTAAACTAATACTAATCTAATTCTAGAATATTCTAATAACTTTGCATTACAATCATTTCACGATATTGCATAACAATCCTTTATCATAGAAGTACTTTAACTTTCTTCATGCACGAGCAGTACTTTGACTTTTCAACATAAGCAGTACTTTGACACAAGCAGTACTTTGATCTTCATAAGTACTTTTGATCTTCATATCCCAACAGGTACAATCACTCTAATTGTAAGCAATTAAGTATTCCTAGTAGCTATTGCATTCCTTATATTTATCGATTAAAATATCATAATAAATTCAGCCTAATCAATCGGTCATCTTTTGCTAAATTCCATTATTTTTATTCTTCTGAAAACCAATTACTTTTTGTAGTGTTTGATAAATAGCTATGAAAAACCGTATGAGAAAAGAGACCATTTTTAGCTTCTAAAAGGTATGTATAAGCTTGGTTAATTTTATATTTAATGATATAATAGACTTCGTCGATTCTTTTGATATTCTCTATCTAATTTGAATATGAAACACCTAAAAAAGAATTATCTTTCTTTCTTTTCTTTTCTTAAAAGAACGTAGCCTCTACGCCATAGAGACATCTATTTCTCTACATCGTAAAGACTTCTACACCTTAGAGATATTTATATCACTACGTTGCAGTGACTACGGCTAACAAATTCTTGCATTTGACCAAAAACATGCCTACCATGAACCGAAACACTTTTAAACCTAGAAATCACTTTCATACTTCATAAAAAGACATTTACAAGCAAGACTATCATTTCATGACAAGCGAAAGCATTTCTATACAATGTGGGAGTCATCCTAAACACTCTGTTTCGACCCATATCACAAACCACAATTTATAAACATACTATTTGACCCATAACTGATTATGAATTGTTTATACAAAGAAAGTACTAATGCTAACACATTATGAGGCGTTGACAAGCTGAAATCAAAGTATGCGGATGAGATGCTCGTCACATATACCCACGAGCATATCGTTCTGACAAAATGCACTAGCTTCTATCTGTAAGCCTCAAGTCCACTTTAAATACCTACATAAATAATGGAGTTTTACATGCCAAGACTAGTACATATCAAAATTTTCATCCCATGTATATCAACAATATCACATGAACCAAAATCAAGACGGAAGCGAATAAACTAGTCAAAAAACAAAATATGATCTTTAAACATAAATCATGCATATCAAAGTTTTCAAGATCATCATTATAACATGTAAATAATAATTACAACATAAAGATTATGAAAACTGGTATGTGCTAATTCACATACCTTTTCATAGCCAAAAATTGACCCAAATAGACTAATTATGCTAACAAATGCCAAAGAATGTGTGTTTTTATGTTTGTGAAAGTGCAGGTATTAATATATCGTAAAAAGACGAAAAACAAACAAAAAATCGGCAAAAACGAGCACGAGAGTAGAAAGAGTCAGAAAGTCAAACTGGAAACCAAGTTGAGCTTTGAAAAGTCAAAAGAGATCCCTAAAGTTTGAAGATTTGCATGATTCATCATTTTCAGGAAAGTTTGAGGAATTGTCAGAAATAGTCCTTGCATTTTGGAAGATGTCACTTTTGGTCCCTCATTGATTTATATTAAGAAAAGTCAACACTAGCTCCTCAACTATTCAATAATGGCATCACAAGTCCCTTGAAGAAGTTTGGAAAAGTAACAATTTCAGTCCTTGAGAAATTGGAAAATTTCATGAAATGTCCTTGAAATTTATTATCACAAATCTGTGTTGGTCCAAATTTATATCCAATCCATATCACAAATACTAAAAGCCCAAACCAAACAATAAAGGCCCAATGCCATTCCCATAACCCGACCCAATCAAACCCACGATCAAAGTATTATTTACGGGTCAACAGAGGTCAACAAACGGTCAATTAAACATATAATATTAACCCGCCCCTTTATTCACCCCCAATTCCCCTTTTACCCAGGTATCAAGAACCCTTACCCCCAAACCCACAAAATTACCATCATTAAGGGCAATTTAGTACAATCAAGTACGCTTCTAGAAGCTATGTATGATGTCAGAAGGTGTCAGGGAATGTAAGAAGCACAAATACATCCACATGGCAGGCTACGATTGGTTGGAACGCGTCACAATGATTGATCTAAGGGCTATGGAATGATGGGATGGATTGGATACTAATCATACGATTCTTAGAGGATGTAAACAAACACAACTCACACGGATTGCCAGCCTGGCAATCCGAGAGCTCACCTCACTCCTCTCCTATAAATAGGACTAGATAATAGCCTATTAGTGGGTAGATTAGAATAGGTAGTGAAGCTCTGTCATTTTGATTTCTCATATTGTGTTAGTTTAGTTATTGTAATTGTATTCTCAATCAAATTTCAATAAAATTCAGTTTCACTTCAACTCTTATTTGTTTACTGCTTATACTAATTAGTTTTTAGATTTTATAGATTGAATACTCAGTACTTTTTACATCTTATTTAGCTTAAACATTTCATTCCTCAGTTTTGTAATCATCTTATTCAAATACTTTTTAAAAAAATCAGAAAATAAAAATAAAAAATATGTTTATATTTTGTTTAGTTAAGCTTTCAGTTGAGCTTATTTAGCTTCCTTACAGTCCATTTAAGCTCTATAGCTTATTGTGGATCCGTTTCAAATCATTGTTCATTATCAAGAAAGTTCAGTCAACTAAGGTCAAAGAGCTTTTGAATTCATTGATTCATGGTGTATTGGATATGCTGAGATAGCAAGGGATGATCTCTGGCTATCTTAAAGATAGGCAAGCTCAGTGAGCTCCCTCTGTTCTAGCTAAGGGAGATGTGTTTGGTAACTTTCTGTTCTGTAGTTCTCATTAGTTGTTACTGATTTGGATTCTATTTCAGTTATAGTTGTTACCGTTGAATTGATTGTATTTGTTGTTATAGAGGTAGTAATTGCTGAATTAAAGCTTGTTATAGTATATGAATATAGTATATGAATCATCTGTTTTGTGAGATTTGTGTTGCTTAGATATATAAGAATTACTGTCATAGTTTGGATCTGCGTTATTGATTTGCTTTTAAATTTGATTGTAATTGGTTGTTGTAATTGCTTCATTTAGTGATTTGATAGCTTAGTGGATCAGTGGCTTTGAGATTTATACAGTTGATTAAGGAATCATAGATTCAAAGAGTTGACAGTTACATAAGAGAGTGTTTGGAATAACCTGATTAACTGAGATTAGGTATTAGTTTGATGAATGTTGTTGCATCAGATGTTCAATTAGGTAACTATTAGATTTAAAGTTGAATAAAACAGTAGTCTAGTTTCATAAAAAGTCACAGTTAGGTTTCTAGTTAGTTAATTGATAGAATTTCTTGAAATAGTTAGTAGCATTGTAAAATTAGTTGCATATTAGGTTTAAATAGTTTAATCTAGTGGAATATCAGCTTAATAATTCAATAAGTGGTAAATCTAAGTAGTTCTAATTGGATAAAGTCAACTAAGATTGGTAATAAAATAGTCAACTTAAACAGATTTGGTGGTCTCAATAGCTTCATTTAGGTTGATAATCAATAGTTGTGATAGAGTATTTGGCATTTCTAAATTCTCAGTAGTTCAAGCTTTGATTTGCCCCATTAACATTCTGAATAAGAGCTTATTTGGACAGCTTATTGGTGTCTGCTAGTTTAGCTCTTAGAACATAAAAGCTGAATTGGTAATTGAGGCCTGCAGTTGTGTTTTGAGCTTATAATTGTAAACTTGTGAATGTTTATGAGTCTCATTTTAGTTGGATAAGTGAATTTGTTGGAGTGCATGCTTTTGGCTTATTATATTTCACCTCTGCTAGCTTATTGAGCTTATTTCATAGCTTCATTTCATCTATCTGCTTATTACCTAAAGTTCAGAGCTTATTAAAAGTTTTTCTTTGGTATATTTGAGCATATTTTATCATATATCATCTGTGTTTAGAGTTTCAATCAGTTTGGATCACAAGTGCTTAAAAATAAGCACTTGTGATAAGCACTTTTAATATAATAAGCACTTTTACTGTTCATTCAAGCTTCAAAACTTTATTTCAAGTTATTTTTATTATTTTTGATTTTCTGGAAATTTTTCAGATTTTTTCAAGTTGTTTTGATATTTTTCTTAATTTTCCTTTGATTTTAATCAATTTTTAAATAGTTTTTAATAAACAAAAATCCATAAAAAATCAGAAAAAGCCATAAAAAATTCAAAAATATTTTGGGAAATTCTTTTATAATATCTTAGATTTTTCAGAAATTAATTTTCATTTTTCCCTTTTATTTTTCTGTTTTCCTTAATTTTTAATTCATTTAAAAATACAAAAAGCAAAATAAATTCATAGAAAATAAAAGAAAAGTCAAAAATATAATTTTCTTTTTCTGGAAATTCATTTTATTAGTTTAAGATTTTTAGAAAATTGTTTCACATTTGTAGGATCATTTTCAATTAAAGTTATGTTTTAATAAACGCGTTCGCATTTCCGTTTTTACGTATTCAACTTTAGTGCATACCTAGCTTGTACTATTTGCATAGTTTGTGTTTGATTGTTATTTCTTGAATTACTTGATCACTATTTTCACTTTCATCACTTTTCAATTCACGATTTGCACGAATCAATATTCATTGATTCCATTCACCTTCACTCGGAAACGACTCGGGTGATCCGTATTTTGTGCGGATCATTTCGATACTATACTACTATATTATAATAAGTAATTAGTAATTAATTAATAATAAATAATTAAATAATGTAAAAATAATTTTTCTTTTTCTAAAAATTTTCTTTATATATTAGGATTGTAAAAACATTAATTTCACACCCGTAGGCTTTTTAGTTAATTAGTTTTACTTTTTATCACGTATATCAGTATACGTTTATAATTAAAACGTACGTTTTTAGGTTTTAGCTCATTTCTTCTCAGTCTTAATTCCCATAATCAATCATATAGCTTTCCTAAGCTATTTCATTTCATAATTCTCAAATAATTCTCATCACAACCCTTTCATGTGAAAAATCACCCGATCACAAGCACGCTATAGCACAATTCACACATCGTCGGGACATAACAACCTGGTGATACCCTATATTGCCCGGAAGCATTGGTCTAGGTAGTTTGACTATATTGACCACACATGTGGTTGACTTTAGTTGACTGCTTTTGCACCAATCAAAATTTGGCGCCGCTGCCGGGGAACGAACCCGGGTGCGCGTTTCTGTAGCGTGTTTTGATATTAGTGTTATTTCACCATCATCACTGTACAAATACCATCACTTTTGTAAATTTTAAATCAAAAACACAAAAAAGTCATTAACACTTTTCCTAAAGTGTTAAAACACCAAAAACATAAAAAAAACAACAAAACAGATCGTTACGTTTTCTATATCGTGTTTCTTTTAAGGTGATTCTGCCGAGGAAGGTTTGAAGTGAGTTTTGAATTTCGTTTTAAAAAATCGTATTTTGGAAACCTTCCTCTTATCTTGTATGTATTTCTATAAAAATATAACAATTCAAAAATTCAAAACACTTTTCCAAAAGTGTTTACAAAAATACAAAAAAATAATAAAGTTACAGCCTCGACTCTCCCGTGGAAGGGAGGGCGTTGTAAACCAAATAAGCTTCACAACATAACAAAAACGTGAAATTAGTTGTTTATCGGATTACTTCAAATTCTACAACCGATTAAGCGGGAAGTACGGAAGCTAGGACATTAAATTGCTAGCTGAAGAGAGAAACACTCGTCTTTCCCGTCCACTCGCGAGTGGTTTTGAAAGAAACGGTTTCAATTAACGTAACGTTTTATAAAAAGAAAAACAAAAGAAATAAAAAGTTTTTGAGATTTGTTGAGATAAAAAATAAAAATATATATATATATATATATATATATATATATATATATATATATATATATATATATATATATATATATATATATATATATATATATATATATATATATATATATATAAAGATTTTCCTTTTTCTTTTCTTCTTCTTTTTCTTTTTGATTTTGTTTTTGGTATATGCACACCTTTCTTCTTTTGAGAGTCTTACGTCTCCATTTTCAAACCCCGAGCGGGTTTTACGACATAATAGTCGGGTTCATTTACTTGACGACGAGGAGATGAACCAAAACGAACAACACAATGGACCCCCGCCGATGGGTGGTCCACAACACAATGTTATCCCTCCGATGGGACAACAACCGGCTTTTTATCCACGTCCAATGGAGGAACAACTCCAATCACCATTCAATCGTGTGAGGAGAGCTATTGTGATTCCGGACATCAATGCCAATTTTGAGATCAATCACGGATTACTCAACTTAATCACGGGTATATCCTTTCACGGGTTTGATAACGAAGACCCATAAGCTCACATCAGAAATTTCACTGACATCGCTGAGACCATTAGAATGAATCAAGTTCCTCACGATGTGGTGAAATTGAAGTTATTTCCTTTCTCCCTTAAAGGGGCAGCCCTGACTTGGCCGGAAAAGGAACCGCCTAATTCGATTCACACTTGGAATGATCTTGCTTCCAAGTTTGTGAATTACTTCTATCCTCCCTCTAAAACTTCTAATCTACGATCCCAAATCTTTCGATTCCAACAAGCTTTTGATGAGTCGTTTAGTGAAGCTTGAGATCTATTCAAAGATTTGTTGGAAAAATGTCCTAACCATGGGTTCACCGACCTTCAGCAGATTGACACTTTCTATAATGGGTTATGTCATGTTGACCAAGACTCACTTAATTCTGCTGCGGGTGGGAACTTGTTGGCTAGAAACACGAATGATGCTTTCACAATAATTGAGAATAAGGCTCGTGTGAGAATGTATAGAACTAAACCTCAAGTGTCTAATAATGGTAAAAGTAATGATGAAATGATAAGTATGCTTGTGGCTTTAACAAAGAAAGTTGATGCAATTTCTATGGAAAAACCTAATCATCAAGTCAATGTTGTAAATCAAGGTTGTGTTACTTGTGGTGGTCTACATCCGTATTACGAGTGTCCGTCAACCGGAGCTTATGCTCAAGAGAACGTGTATGCCGCAAACATGGGTGGCAACGGTTACCTACCTCTTCAAGGAGATCGAAATCTTCTCAATTACCGTTCGAGCAATTATCTTGGACCACCCGGTTTTCAAAATCAGAATCATAACAACAATGTGCAAAACCGTACACATCAAGTTAATCAAAATCAAAATCGACAAAATCAAGGTTTTCAAAACCAAGGTGTTAACCGCAATCGGAATTTTCAGGGAAATCAAAACCAAGCCCCGATTCAAGGGAATTTTTAGAATAATAATCATGGGAACTTTAATCATGGGAATCAGAATAATGGCAATTTTCAAAACCGTGGGCAGAATTTCAATAATCAAAATCAAGGTATTATTCCAAATCCATCGCCCACGGATGAGTTGATTAAGCAATTAATTCAAAGTCAACAAGCTTTAATGGAAAAACATGATGAAACAACAAGGTTATTTGCTACTCAAATCAACGATCTCAACAAGCGTTTAAATGATCGACCCTCGGGCTCTGGAACTTTGCCAAGCAACACGATAGCTAACCCGAGGGGCGATGCAAAGGCGATCACAACAAGGAGTGGTGTTTCTTATGATGGACCAACGGCTCCGACTGCCTCTTATTCTCTTCCTTCTAAGGTAGTCGCCCGTGAACCCGAGGTGACAACAGATACGGAAATTCCTATTAATAATGGAAGGACCGAAGACATCCAACCTCCGGTGGTCCCGACGTCTAAAGGAAAGGAAAAAGTTGTTAATGAAACTGAAAAAGAAATTCCCGTTAAAACGAAGTTGCCTTATCCATCACGCTTAAACGAACAAAAGCACCGCGAGAAGGATAAAAACCAAATGGAAAAGTTTTATCAGATTTTTCAAGAATTACACTTTGATATAAGTATCGCGGGTGCTATACTTTTGATGCCAAAATTTGCTTCGATGCTAAAAGGTCTTTTTAATAATAAGGAAAAGTTGTTTGAAATGTCGAAGACTCAAATGAATGAGAATTGCTCAACGGTTCTTCTTAAAAAGCTACCCGAAAAGCTTGAAGACCCTGGCAAGTTTCTTATTCCATGCAGTTTTCCGGGTATGGTTCAATGCTTCGCCTTGGCCGATCTTGGTGCTAGCATTAACCTAATGCCATTGTCGATTTGGAAAAAGTTGTCTCTCCCTAACTTGACACCGACGCTTATAACCCTCGAGCTTACCGACCGATCTACGTCTCGTCCAATTGGTATAGCCGAGGATATTTTTGTCAATGTTGGGAAATTCAATTTCCCTGCAGATTTTGTGGTTGTTGATTTCGATGCCGATCCACAGGTTCCTCTCATTCTCGGGAGAGGATTCCTAAGGACCGGTCATGCTTTAATTGATGTATACGACGAGGAGATTACCTTACGTGTTGGAAATGAAGCCGTTACTTTCAACCTTAACCAAACCGCGAGATACTCCTCCAATTACGATGTTTTTTCCGTTAACCGAATCGATGTTATTGATGAAGCTACGGAGGAGTATTCTCAAGAACTTCTTGGTTTTACCGACAATGCTTTGAGTGGCAATCCCACTCCTTCTTTTGAACCAATCGTCTCTGATTCTTCCCCTTCCCTCACTCCATTTGAGGGAAGTGATCTCGCTTGGGAAGAAATCAAAGCTTGTCTTTCAAATGATTCAGTTTCACCGGAAGTTGATAATTCTGACTTTGATCCAGAGGGGGACAAGTTATTAATTGAGAAACTTTTAAATGAAAACCCGATTGTTTCTTCCCCTCCGATGGACCTAAAAATGGCAGACGTAAAAGAAGTAAAGTCGTCTATTGAGAATCCTCCGGAGATCGAGCTCAAGGATTTGCCTCCTCATCTCGAATACGCATACTTGGAAACTAATGATAAATTGCCCGTCATAATCTCAAAAGATTTAAAAGATGAGTAGAAGACCCGACTCTTAGATGTGCTTAAGAAGCATAAAAGTGCTATTGCTTGGAAAATATCCGACATTAAGGGAATCGACCCTCGATTTTGCACTCATAAGATTCTACTTGAAGATAATCACAAAGCTTCCGTCCAACAACAACGACGGGTTAATCCACAAATCCACGAAGTGATCAAAAAGGAAGTTATAAAACTCCTTGATGCTGGAATGATTTATCCGATCTCGGATAGCTCATGGGTTAGCCCGGTTCATTGTGTTCCAAAGAAGGGCGGAATCACTGTTGTGAAGAATGATGATAATGAGCTTATTCCGACTAGACTTGTGACCGGATGTAGAGTTTGTATCGACTACCGCAAGTTGAACGACGCAACCCGTAAAGACCATTTCCCGCTTCCTTTTATGGACCAAATGCTTAAACAATTAGCGGGAAATGAGTTCTATTGTTTTCTGGATGGCTTTTCTAGGTACTTTCAAATTCCCATTGATCCCCAGGATCAAGTAAAGACCACTTTTACTTGCCCGTATGGAACGTTTGCCTATCGTAAAATGCCCTTTGGCCTATGTAATGCTCCAGGCACGTTTCAACGGTGTATGATGGCCATTTTCTCGGATATGATTGAAAAAACCATGGAAGTGTTCATGGACGACTTCTCCGTTTATGGAAATTCTTTCGACTCTTGCCTCTCCCATTTAGAGAATATGCTAATTCGGTGTGAAAACACTAACTTAGTTCTAAATTAGGAGAAGTGCCACTTCATGGTTAAAGAGGGCATTATCCTCGGCCATAAGATCTCCAAATCTAGGATTGAGGTAGATCGTGCCAAAGGTTATGTTATTGTTAAGCTACCTCATGCTACGACCGTCAAAGGAATCCGAAGTTTCCTTGGTCATGCTGGCTTTTACCGACGTTTTATTCAAGACTTCTCCAAAATAGCCCGGCCTCTGACCCACCTTTTAGAAAAGGATGCTCCGTTTAACTTCACAAATGAATGCATCGATGCATTTAATTTCTTGAAGAAGAAGTTAACGGAGGCACCAATCTTAGTTGCCCCCAATTGGAGCTTACCATTTGAGCTAATGTGTGATGCAAGTGATTATGCCATTGGTGCAGTTCTGGGGCAACGTAAGAATAAGTACTTTCAACTGATACACTATGCAAGTAAGACCATGAACAACGCCCAACATCATTACACAACTACCGAAAAAGAGATGTTATCGGTTGTCTATGCTTTTGAGAAATTCAGACCTTATTTGCTCCTTAAGAAATGCATAGTGTATACGGATCATTCAGCCATAAAATACTTAATGGCAAAGCAAGATGCTAAGCCACGCTTAATGCGGTGGGTTCTTTTGCTCCAAGAATTTGATGTCGAAATACGAGACAAGAAAGGAGCTGAGAACCTTGCTGCTGATCACCTTTCACGACTTGAGAACCCCCATCAAAGTGCTCTTGAGAATAAGGAAATCACCGAAACATTTACGCTCGAGATACTTGGGAGTGTCACTAAAATTGACCAAAGTACCCCATGGTTCGCTGATTTTGCAAATTACCATGCGGGGAACTTCATTAGGAAAGGGATGTCGTCCCAACAAAAGAAGAAATTCTTTAAGGATGTCCAACATTATTTTTGGGAAGACCCCTATTTGTTCAAAGTCTGCGCGGATCAAGTGATCTGGCGGTGTATTCACGGTACGGAAGTCGTTGAAATTCTTAAGGCATGCCATAGTGGACTGATGAGTGCTCAAACACTCATCATTTTTATCGTATTTAAACTGCCAAAACATTCGAAAATGCTCAGAAATGCATCAAAATACTAAAAATATCCCAGGGATTGTATTTTATACGTTTCAGATGCAAAACAAGCAAAAACAATGAAAAACAAACAAAGTTTACACATTTGGCAGTTTTAGTCCCCCGACTTTCAAAAATTTACAAAACTAGTCCCTGAGCATTTGTTTTGAAAGGAAAGTCAACCTAAGGCATTTAAAAGTCAAAATTTATCAAATATTGTCCTTAGGTAAAAACTTTGGAAAAATTTCACTTTTGGTCCCTGCAGTTTGGGAAATTGACAAAATCAGTCCCTAGGGAATTTTAAAATGAAAAATACATTTTGTGACCCTCATCTTATGGGAATGTAACATGTTTGGTCCCTGGATTAACTTTGAGCAGTTGGCATTTATGGTCCTTAAAAATCACAAAATTACAAAATGGGTCCTTGTGATTAAAATGTGTATAAACTATAGGGACCCTTTGTAATTTAAAACCAAAACCAAAATAATCCAAACACAAACCCACACCAATCCACCCCAGCCCATTGTTATCCCCATCCCAAAGACACCAAAGCCCACATCCATTTTATTAATAAATCCGGGTCAAACAAGATAGTCAACCCCCACCACCACTTTCTTCCCCGCCTAAATACCCAGCCCCCAAAACCTGCAACCCCAACAAGTTTGTCCCCCTCCCCACTTTCCAACTCTCTTACCAGCCTCCCTACTCCCCCTCCTCACCAAAGTCAACCCCCAAAACATAATAATTACTCCCCCACTCCTTCATATAACTCCAACAAACCCTAGGCTGAGATGAAGAAGCAAATCAACTCAATAGCTGTGGTGTTTCCAGGGAACAAAAGCAACACAAGCACACCAGACAAAGGGCACAAAAGTGAAAAAGAGAAGACAAAAAAAGGCCCTGATTCAAGATTATTTTATTTTTCTTAGTATTTATAGAAGTAAAGTTGTAAGCCTTTGGGTAGTTAGTCAAGTAGTCTTATGTAGTTTTTCTTAATGTATTTTGTAATTCAGTTAGTTAATTTGTAAACCCTTTTCAATATCAATGCAAATTTAGTTTCTTTAAATTCCAAGTCCATTACTTTCAGTTTCATAATTTCTTTAAATCTTACTCAAAGTTGTTATTGTTGTTTTAAGGTTGTATAAACTCACATTTGCTCTCAGTAATCACAAAGAAAACAAAACAAAAACAGAAGGTTAAATAAGAAAAAGAATAGAAAAAAAAGAAAATAGTAAAAAATCAAGAGTAAACAAATGAGTTGCAGGGATACCTTTGCTTTACATTGTGGAAAGCTATGGAAGTGGTCGTAAGGGATTGGCCAGAAGGATTATACCTAGCTTGTTGTGAAACAAGCTAGGAGCTTGTAGCTGCCATTTAGTTGGGACCTTTGTTTAGCTAAGGCCCAAGGTCACACTTCTTTCTCTTCTCTATTTAGCTTAAACTTCTGTCTTAAATAGCTTGTAATAGGTTAAGCTTATTGTAGTTACAACTAGATTAGGGATTATCTTTTGTTAGTTTTTACTTTTGAACACCCTTGCATGTCCACTGTCTCATTTAGCTAAAATTGCTCATCTGAGTTTGCTTGTTGTACACCACTGTCTCCTAAGTGATTTTGGTTCTCTTTACTTTAATATAGCTTATTAGAAGCTTTGTGATCAGTTTTGAAGCTCAAAACATTGGATTGCTTTGAAATTCTTCCTAGACAGTGCATAAAGGGGTGTTTGGTTCAGTTGTGATAAGTGAGCTTGGGTATGTTTTTGGGGTTGTTCTTTGTTTAAACATGTCATTGTAGAGCAAAAGAGAACATTCAATGTTTAAAAGATAGTCCTTATTTACAAAAAGTCAACAACTCTTTCAAAATAATTTACACAGTTGACTGTTGTGATTTGGTGAACCCAAATCAACATTTTTGATTGCAAACTTGTTAAACTTACTTAGTTTAGGTTCATCTAGTCACAACAAACCATTTTCAATTTACTGGAAGTGATCAAAAGTTACAAAAGTCAATTTGCTCACGAATTTTCAAAAGTCAAAAATTGCAATTGAGTAAGAATCCACTTTTTGGGGGAATTTTCCTGAATTTTGTAATGGGAACTAGGACCTGAAATTTTTTGTGATGAAAATATCCCACCTGAACTACAAAGATTTGTTTATATCTTATTTTTGTGATTTTAATTGAGGAGTGTGCACAAGCTTCTTTGAGGCTGCAGGGAATGCCACCTCCCCTGCACCATCAGTCTTGAACCTTTTTATTTTGACCATAACTTTTTCACTCATTGATCATTTTGATTGATAATTGATGTTTTGGACAGCCACCTAGGTTGTCTTGTTGACTGCACATCTGTTTTTTTCCTTAAATTGCTTGGTTTTTAGCTTATTTTGGTTTATCTATTTCCCCATTTGGCCACCATGTCTGCTTGAGCATCTATGTACATCAAGCTTGTTGATTTCATTGCTCCTAAAGAATTCTTGTTCTTAAATTGCTGATATTGTCTAAGCTTATATTAATTTGTGTTTTCCTTGGTTTGATGTCTAGTGCTTAATTGATATAACTGCTTATCTCAGAATCTCATAACAAGCTCAGCTCATTAACCCAACTTCCCAAGCTTTTCACAAGCTCATCTTTGAGCTTCAAGGCTTAGGCCTTAGCTTTCTGAGAAGCCTCCCAGAGTGGCTATTTGGATCACCCCCCTAGGACCTTTGATCAGTCTTGTGGGCCCCACCTTGGGTTGCAAGTGAGCCCTTAGACCTGTTTGAACCTGTTTGAGTTCTGTGTGAATCTTAAGTGTTTATTTGGTGTTTTAAGCTTATACCTTGTGCTTATTTGGAATCATATTGCTCATTTCAAGTTATTATTCAGCTACCTTAGCTTATTTGTTCATCTGGAAGCTTAATTCTAGCTTTTTCAAAATCACCAAATTCCTAATAAGCTCAAAAGCCCACTGTTGAGAACTTGTTCTTGCACACAGCTTATTATTAAGCTACAATCAAACCTCCTTTACAAAAAGTGCTTGCAATCAGTCCATAATAAGATTTGAGAAAGAAAAGTTTGAAAAAGACAAAAAAATTAGAAGTGATAGCTTCTATTTAAGCCACTTTGGCTTATTTTCTGCTTGTTTATAAGCAAAAGCTATTGTTAAATTTTTCTCAGGCTTCTGTTATCATAATAGATTTTTAGGAATTTTTTCAGATTTTTCCTTGATTATTCAGTATTTTTTATAATTTAGTTTAATTTAAATCAATTAAATAATTAGTTTTTAATTATTAGTAATTAATTAAAAAGTAGGAAAAATAGTTTTTCTATTTCAAAATTAGTTTTATATTATTCTAGATTTTTCTAAATTTTATTTTCATTTTTCTAGTTAATTTTCATAATTAATTGTAATTTAGGATATTTTAGTTAATTAAAAAGTAATTAATAATTAGTAATTAATTAATAGTAATTAATTAACTAGTGTAAAAATTATTTTTCTTTTTCTAAAAATTTTTTAAGTCATTAGGATTGTAAAAATATAAATTTCACGTTCGTAGGACTTTGTTTACTCTCGTTTCACTTTTTTATTTGCGCGTTCGCGTTTATTTTAGGTTGAATTATGTTTTAAGTTATCTGATCACCGGTAATTGTTAATAAAGTGTTTTTAAGTCATCTTCCATCATTATCTCGTAGTGTAATCATAATAATCAAATTCCCGACCTTCCTGATTAATCACCCGATCCTTTAAAACGTTTACAAATACAATTGCACGCCTCGTCGGGACATAACGACCCGGGGATTCCCTAAACTCCTTGGTTAGTTGGTCTTTGACGTTTGACTTAGTTGTCCATCACCTGGTGAACTTAGTTGACCATTCGGGACCGATCAAATTTTGGCGCAGCTGCCGGGGAAGCTACTGCGTATCTGCACACGTTCTTGTAAGATTAGTGATTTTTCACACATCACTGTATAAACTCACCCACTTTTTGTAAATTTTAATCATAAAACAAAAACGTCATTAACACTTTTCCTAAAGTGTTAACAACACCAAAAAAATCAAAAACAAACAAAACAGATCGTTACGTTTTCTATATCGCGTTTCTTTTAAGGTGATTCTTAAAGAAATACGATTTTGGTAAACGAAACGATAACAAAAATATTGTCCAAAAGTTTTTTACACCCATACACAAAAACCCAAAAACATTCGTCTTTTCTTGTGAATAATAATTACTTAAAAATAAACCGTCGCAAACCAAGACAGAACACCTACTAACTGGGGGTGTGAACATAATAAGTTTCCAAACGAAAGATTAAACTTGCCTTTGTATCCATGTAGGTGGTGTACCTTTCTTAAAGAAGCCACTTGCTTGCGATTATTGGTTTAAGTTCACTGTGGTTTTGCCTCGACTTTGTTTTGATTGATTTTTGTTACTAGTGCATGCGCACTCGCTCTTCTAGGTCTACTAGCCCATTACGTGAGCTTGTACGAAAACCTAGAAGACCTCGTAGACGTTCCGCACCAACAGTCGGATCTGAGATCCGTACTGTTTCCACTCCTGCTGTCACCATGGTGGAAGACCGCCCTATGTGTGAGCTTCTCCAAGCACCCATCGAGGGTTACGGAGACGCTATTGTTGTCCCAGCCATCGTGGCTGATAGTTTTGAGCTCAAAACCGGGTTACTTAATCTTGTAACCTCAAGTTAGTTTTACGGTTTTGAGAGGGACGATCCTCATGCTCATATTCGATGGTTTAATAAAATCACATCAACCATCAAGTACAAGAATGTCCTGTGTGAAGCAATCAAGCTTCTTCTCTTCCCATTCTCTCTCGAGGGTCAAGCTCGGATTTGGCTTGAGAAACAACCCCCTCGATCTATTGAGACATGGGAAGATCTGGTAAAAAAGTTTGTGAATGAATTCTTCCCACCTTCTAAGACCACGAATCTTAAAAACGAGATCACCAAGTTCACTCAGAAATATGATGAATCATTTGGTGAAGCGTGGGACCGTTTCAAAGAATTACTTCGCAAGTGTCCACATCATGGTTTCTCCGAGTTGTTGCAACTCGATACTTTCTACAATGGCGTGAGCCAAGTTGATCAAGATTCTCTCAATGCCTCCGCGGGAGGTAACTTTTTGAGTAGAACCACCAAAGAAGCCTTAGAAATCATCGAGAACAAGTCTAAGGTCCGCTCTACACGAAGCAAGCCGGTTGTTTCACAAATTAGTGCGGTTCCTTCCACTTCAACTCCTTCGAGTCAGTCTAGCACCGATGCTAAGATTGACAAGCTTACTGAGGCTATTCAAGCTTTGGTTCTCGCCCAAACTAAGAAAGTTTCATTTCCACAACATCCTCCACCTGCTGAGGTTAAAAAAGTGGAAGTCTGTGTAACTTGTGGTGAGCCGCATGCCTACTACAATTGCACAGCTACTGATGGTTCTCCGTTTGAAGCTCATGCTGTAGCCGGGTCATCTAATCAAGGAGGCAATCAATACCGCCCTCCTATGGACCCGAACTACCGTCCTAATCATTATCCTGGACCTCCTGGTTTTAATCAAAACCAAAATGTCCAAAACCGTAACCAGAATCAAAATAGAATGAACCAAGGTTTTCAAAACCAAGGTAACTTCCATCAGGGTCACGGTTTTCAGAATCAAAACCAAGGTTTCCAAAATCAAGGTTTCCAACATCAAAATCAAGGAAACTTTAATAGAAACCAAGGTCAGGGTAATTTCAACTCCGGGTATTTTCATGGAAACAACAACCCTAATCAGGGTAATTTTCAAAATCAAGGACCCAATCAGAACAATCGTGCTCAAAATTTTAACAACCAAAATCAAGCCATTGTTCCTACTGGGCCTTCATCTGACGAGTTGTTAAAACAATTCATGAAGTCTCAAGAAGAAATGAACAAGTTGTTGGTTAGCCAGATTTCTGAAATTAAGAAGTCTTTAAATGAACGACCCTCGGGCTCAAGAACACTTCCGAGCAACACGATCGTTAACCTGAGGGGCGATGCTAAGGCGATCACAACTAGAAGTGGTGCTTCTTATGATGAACCCGCGATTCCTACTACCTCTTCTTTCTCTCCTCCAAAGGTAGTGGAACGTGAACCTGAGGTGACAACGGACAAGGTGCAAACTCCTAGCTCACGAAGTACCGCACACGTCCAACCTCAGGTTATTCCAGAAACCAAACGTAAACCTGGAGTTGTTTTTGAACCACCTGAAACTCCAGTGGACAACCCTAAATCCAAAACTTCTATCCCTTACCCATCACGTCTCAATGAACAAAAGCTCCGCGAAAAAGGTAGTCACCAAATGGATAAATTTTTCCAAATCTTTCAAGATTTTCATTTTGACATTAGCTTCGCGGATGCTATTCTCTTGATGCCCAAGTTTGCATCAACAATCAAAAATCTGTTGAGTAATAAAGAAAAACTCTTTGAGATGGCAAGAACTCCATTGAATGAGCACTGCTCAGCAGTGCTCTTGAAAAAGCTTCCCGAAAAGCTTGGAGACCCCGGAAAGTTTCTCATTCCTTGTATTTTTCCGGGTATGGTTGAATGCTTCGCCTTGGCCGATCTAGGTGCCAGCAGTAACCTGATGCCATATTATGTGTGGAAGAAACTATCTCTTCCCGAACTTACTCCCACGTGCATGACTTTAGAGCTTACCGATCGATCAATTTCTCGTCCTCTTGGCATAGCCGAGGACGTATTTGTTAGAGTGGGAAAGTTCCATTTTCCAGCAGATTTTGTGATTGTTGACTTTGATGCCGATTCAAGGGTCCCTCTCATTCTTGGAAGGGGATTCCTTAGAACTGGGCGTGCTCTTATCGATGTATTTGAGCATGAGATCACATTGCGTGTTGGAACTGAAGCAATCACCTTCAACCTTGATCAAACATCGAGGTACTCCTCCAATTATGACTCTGAATCGGTAAACCGAATAGATGTCATTGATGTTGCGGTTGAGGAGTACGCTCAAGAGGTTTTAGGTTTCGTTGATGATTCTATGAGTGAAAATTTCACTCTGTCTTCTTATCCCATCATTGCCAATTCTTCTCCTTCCCTCACTCCATTTGAGGGAAGTGACTTCATCTTAGAAGAGATTGAGTCCTTTCTCAAAAGTGATTCGATTCCCGATGGAATCGATAACCAAGAGATTGACCCCGAGAGGGATATTCTTCTCCTTGGGAAATTGTTAAACGAGGATCCCTCTCCTCTTCCCATTCTACCACAACAACTTCATAATCAGGAAATCAAATATGTTGAGGAAACTGATGATTTTCCTGAGGTCGAGCTTAAGGACTTGCCGCCTCATCTTGAATACGCATTTCTGGAGGGTGATGATAAATTGCCCGTCATAATTGCTAAGGATTTAAGTGATGAGGAAAAAGCTGCTCTAATAAAAGTTTTGAAGTCACATAAGCAAGCAATTGCTTGGCGTCTCTCCGACATCAAGGGCATTGACCCTGAATTTTGTACACACAAGATTTTAATGGAGGATGACTTCAAACCGGCAGTCCAACAACAAAGAAGGGTGAATCCAAAAATTCATGAGGTGATCAAACAAGAAGTTTTAAAACTCCTTGATGCCAGATTAATTTACCCTATGTCGGACAGTCCTTGGGTGAGCCCAATACACTGCGTTCCAAAAAAGGGTGGCATTACTGTTGTCACAAACGAGGAAAATGAGTTGATTCCAACTCGTTTGGTTACGGGGTGGCGTGTCTGTATTGATTATCGCAAGTTAAATGACGCCACCCGCAAAGATCATTTTCCTCTGCCCTTTATGGATCAGATGCTCGAGAGATTAGCGGGGAATGAGTACTATTGCTTCCTCGATGGTTTCTCGGGTTACTTTCAGATTCCCATTGATCCGCAAGATCAAGAAAAGACCACTTTCACGTGCCCCTATGGAACTTTAGCGTATAAACGTATGCCATTTGGCTTATGTAATGCTCTGGGCACGTTTCAAAGATGTATGATGGCCATATTTTTCGACATGATCGGGAAAACTATGGAGGTCTTTATGGACGATTTTTCGGTCATTGGGGATTCGTTCCAAACATGTCTCTCCCATTTAGACAACATGCTCAAACGTTGTGAAGACACAAAGTTATGTCTAAACTGGGAGAAGAGTCACTTTATGGTCAAAGAGGGCATTGTCCTCGGCCATAAAATTTCAAAGAATGGGATTGAGGTTGACAAAGCCAAAGTTGATGTCATAGAAAAATTACCTCATCCCACTACCGTCAAAGGTGTTAGGAGCTTTTTGGGTCATGCCGGCTTTTACCGTAGGTTTATTCAAGATTTTTCTATAATCGCCCGGCCTATGACCCATCTCCTCGAGAAGGATGCTCCTTTTATCTTCTCTCCCGACTGCATCGAAGCTCTTGAAACATTAAAGAAAAAGCTTACCGAGGCACCGATTGGGACTTGCCCTTCGAGCTCATGTGTGATGCGAGTGATTATGCTATTGGGGCAGTCTTGGGGCAACGCAAAACGAAACACTTTCAGCCTATACATTATGCAAGCAAGACTATGACCGAGGCTCAAAGTCATTACACCACCACTGAAAAAGAATTATTAGCTGTGGTGTATGCCTTTGAAAAATTCCGGCCATACTTGATATTGACCAAAAGCATAGTGTATACGGATCACTCGGCTTTGAAGTACCGCTTTGCAAAACAAGATGCAAAGCCGAGATTACTCCGTTGGGTTCTCCTCCTACAGGAATTTAATATCATAATTCGCGATAAAAAAGGAGCTGAGAACCTAGCTGCCGATCATCTCTCCCGATTGGAGAACCCCCACCAAGATGTCTTCAAGAAGAAGGAAATTAATGAAACCTTCCCTCTCGAGACACTCAATGCGGTTGCCATTCGTGGAGATTCTATTACCCCATGGTTTGCCAACTTCGCAAACTACCATGCGGGTAATTTTGTGGTGAAAGGGATGTCGTCCCAACAAAAGAACAAGTTCTTTAAGGATGTCAAACATTATTTCTAGGACGACCCCTACCTATTTAAAATCTGTGCGGATCAAGTCATCCGGCGGTGTGTTTATGGCCAAGAAGCCTCTGAAATTCTAAAGGCTTGCCATGCTGGTCCCACGGGGGGCCACCATAATCCAAACTACACCGCCAAAAAGGTGTTTGATTCTGGTTTCTACTGGCCCACGATCTATAAGGATGCCCAGGAATTAGTCAAATCCTGTGACGCTTGTCAACGTCACGGGAATATTTCACAAAAGAATGAAATGCCTCAGAATGCAATTCAAGTTTGTGAAATCTTTGACGTGTGGGGCATCGACTTTATGGGGCCATTTCCATCATCTCATGGAAATAAGTACATACTCGTGGCTATTGACTATTTGTCAAAATGGGTTGAAGCGAAAGCTTTACCCACAAATGATGCCCGAGTAGTTGTAAAATTCTTGAAAGCTCTTTTTGCTCGATTTGGAACTCCACGTGCTATAATTAGTGATCGTGGTATGCATTTTTGCAATGACAAGTTCGACAAAGTCATGCAAAAGTATGGTGTAACTCACCGTCTTTCTACTGTGTACCACCCTCAAACAAGTGGACAAGTAGAAGTTTCCAATCGGGGCATTAAGAGAATATTGGAAAGAACTGTAGGTGAGAATCGTGCATCGTGGTCGGACAAATTAGATGATGCACTCTGGGCTTTCCGTACGGCATATAAAACACCCATTGGGTGTACGCCATACAAGCTTGTGTATGGGAAAGCGTGCCATCTTCCGATCAAGCTTGAGCATAAAGCCTATTGGGCCCTCAAGCATGCAAATTTTGACCTAAAAACTGCGGGTGATCATAGGAAAGTTCAACTGAATGAATTAAATGAACTTCATGATCAAGCTTACGAGAACTCTTTGATCTATAAGGAAAAGACAAAGAAGATTCATGACTCAAAAATCAAGAACCGCGTTTTCAACGTTGGTGATCGAATCCTTCTTTTCAACTCTAGACTCAAAATCTTCTCGGGAAAGCTCAAAACCCGATGGACTGGTCCATTCACTATCGCTAAGGTTTATTCTTATGGCACCGTCGAATTATCTCAAAATGACGGTCCTAATTTCAAAGTGAATGGACATCGGCTGAAACACTACTTTGGAGAGGATATACCATCCATGGTTGTCCCGGATCTCCAAACTTTCCCCAAGGACAATTAAATTCGGGGATCGAGTCAAGCTAGCGACTCGATAAATAAAAACAATAGCACAATACGGGTTTTCACCCGTATCTCTGATTTCTTTCTACTTTCTACCACCTAAGTGTGGGGGAATGGCCAACCCCCCGCTGTTTGAAAATGTATCTATGTATATAAGGTTTCATAAAAAAAAAAAAAAAAAAAAAAAAAAAGTGTGATTGTATGTACAGATAAATAAAGTGAAAAATGCAAAACGATTTCCCACAGTTAGTTTTTAATATTATTTTTTTACGTTCAAGGATTCGGCATAATAGCCGGGACTTTGAATATTGAGGACAATATTCAATTCTAAGTGTGGGGGAGGGTAAAATTCTAGCGAATTTTATCACATTATATCCTCTAGAATCCCCGTTTTTGGCCTAAAATTTTAAAATTTTTTCACTTTATTTCAATATTTTTATGGTAATCAGTCCGCCGTGTCTAAACGACAAAAGGGATTGGCTAATCCAGGAGCAAACGGCTCTTGGTAAAGATATCTCAAATCCGTTTATGGCTTGCAATTTGCCCAAAATTGTATGGTTCCTCAACTCCCATATCCTCAAAAGCAAATGAGTTGGCTAGCCTACAAGATTATGGCTTGTGGTAAAGGCCATGGAAAAACCATAATTGGTAATCAGCTCACCAAGATGTTGACTATTCCATCAAGAACTGGCTAGTCCAGAAGCAAACGGCTTTTGGTAATGACTACTCAAATCCGTTAACAGCTGGTGGTTTGCTCAAAATCACACGGTTAGCAGGTGTGCCACAGTTCTTACATCTGGCTACTCCAGAAGTGATGGATTTTGGTAAAGAGTTTAAAATCCATCAAGTTTTCCAAAAATATTGCTAGGGACTAGCAATAGTTTAGTGTGGGGGATTGATGAGTGCTCAAACACTCATCATTTTATCGTATTTAAACTGCCAAAACATCCGAAAACACTCAGAAATGCATCAAAATACTAAAAATATCCCAGGGATTGTATTTTATACGTTTCAGATGCAAAACGAGCAAAAACAATGAAAAACGAACAATGTTTACACATTTGGCAGTTTTAGTCCCCCGACTTTCAAAAATTTACAAAACTAGTCCCTGAGCATTTGTTTTGAAAGGAAAGTCAACCTAAGGCATTTAAAAGTCAAAATTTATCAAATATTGTCCTTAGGTAAAAACTCTGGAAAAATTTCACTTTTGGTCCCTGCAGTTTGGGAAAATGACAAAATCAGTCCCTGGGGAATTTTAAAATGAAAAATACATTTTGTGACCCTCATCTTATGGGAATGTAACATGTTTGGTCCCTGGATTAACTTTGAGCAGTTGGCATTTATGGTCCTTAAAAATCACAAAATTACAAAATGGGTCCTTGTGATTAAAATGTGTATAAACCATATGGACCCTTTGTAATTTAAAACCAAAACCAAAATAATACAAACACAAACCCACACCAATCCACCCCAGCCCATTGTTATCCCCAGCCCAAAGACACCAAAGCCCACATCCATTTTATTAATAAATCCGGGTCAAACAAGATAGTCAACCCCCACCACCACTTTCTTCCCCGCCTAAATACCCAGCCCCCAAAACCTGCAACCCCAACAAGTTTGTCCCCCTCCCCACTTTCCAACTCTCCTACCAGCCTCCCTACTCCCCCTCCTCACCAAAGTCAACCCCCAAAACATAATAATTACTCCCCCACTCCTTCATATAACTCCAACAAACCCTAGGCTGAGATGAAGAAGCAAATCAACTCAATAGCTGTGGTGTTTCCAGGGAACAAAAGCAACACAAGCACACCAGACAAAGGGCACAAAAGTGAAAAAGAGAAGACAAGAAAAGGCCCTGATTCAAGATTATTTTATTTTTCTTAGTATTTATAGAAGTAAAGTTGTAAGCCTTTGGGCAGTTAGTCAAGTAGTCTTATGTAGTTTTTCTTAATGTATTTTGTAATTCAGTTAGTTAATTTGTAAACCCTTTTCAATATCAATGCAAATTTAGTTTCTTTAAATTCCAAGTCCATTACTTTCAGTTTCATAATTTCTTTAAATCTTACTCAAAGTTGTTATTGTTGTTTTAAGGTTGTATAAACTCACATTTGCTCTCAGTAATCACAAAGAAAACAAAACAAAAATAGAAGGTCAAATAAGAAAAAGAATAGAAAAAAAAAGAAAATAGTAAAAAATCAAGAGTAAACAAATGAGTTGCAGGGATACCTTTGCTTTACATTGTGGAAAGCTATGGAAGTGGTCGTAAGGGATTGGCCAGAAGGATTATACCTAGCTTGTTGTGAAACAAGCTAGGAGCTTGTAGCTGCCATTTAGTTGGGACATTTGTTTAGCTAAGGCCCAAGGTCACACTTCTTTCTCTTCTCTATTTAGCTTAAACTTCTGTCTTAAATGGCTTGTAATAGGTTAAGCTTATTGTAGTTACAGCTAGATTAGGGCTTATCTTTTGTTAGTTTTTACTTTTGAACACCCTTGCATGTCCACTGTCTCATTTAGCTAAAATTGCTCATCTGAGTTTGCTTGTTGTACACCACTGTCTCCTAAGTGATTTTGGTTCTCTTTACTTTAATATAGCTTATTAGAAGCTTTGTGATCAGTTTTGAAGCTCAAAACATTGGATTGCTTTGAAATTCTTCCTAGACAGTGCATAAAGGGGTGTTTGGTTCAGTTGTGATAAGTGAGCTTGGGTATGTTTTTAGGGTTGTTCTTTGTTTAAACATGTCATAGTAGAGCAAAAGAGAACATTCAATGTTTAAAAGATAGTCCTTATTCACAAAAAGTCAACAACTCTTTCAAAATAATTTACACAGTTGACTGTTGTGATTTGGTGAACCCAAATCAACATTTTTGATTGCAAACTTGTTAAACTTACTTAGTTTAGGTTCATCTAGTCACAAGAAACCATTTTCAGTTTACTGGAAGTGATCAAAAGTTACAAAAGTCAATTTGCTCACCAATTTTCAAAAGTCAAAAATTGCAATTGAGTCAGAGTCCCACTTTTTGGGGGAATTTTCCTGAATTTTGTAATGGGAACTAGGACCTGAAATTTTTTGTGATGAAAATATCCCACCTGAACTACAAAGATTTGTTTATATCTTATTTTTGTGATTTTAATTGGTTGTCTTGTTGACTGCACATCTGTTTTGTCCTTAAATTGCTTGGTTTTTAGCTTATTTTGGTTTATCTATTTCCCCATTTGGCCACCATATCTGCTTGAGTATCTGTGTACATCAAGCTTGTTGATTTCATTGCTCCTAAAGAATTCTTGTTCTTAAATTGCTGATATTGTCGATGCTTATATTAATTTGTGTTTTCCTTGGTTTGATGTCTAGTGCTTACTTGATATAACTGCTTATCTCAGAATCTCATAACAAGCTCAGATCATTGACCCAACTTCCCAAGCTTTTCACAAGCTCATCTTTGAGCTTCAAGGCTTAGGCCTTAGCTTTCTGAGAAGCCTCCGAGAGTGGCTATTTGGATCACCCCCCCAGGACCTTTGATCAGTCTTGTGGGCCCCACCTTGGGCTGCAAGTGAGCCCTTAGACCTGTTTGAACCTGTTTGAGTTCTGTGTGAATCTTAAGTGTTTATTTGGTGTTTTAAGCTTATACCTTGTGCTTATTTGGAATCATATTGCTCATTTCAAGTTATTATTCAGCTACCTTGGCTTGTTTGTTCATCTGGAAGCTTAATTCTAGCTTTTTCAAAATCACCAAATTCCTAATAAGCTCAAAAGGCCACTGTTGAGAACTTGTTCTTGCACATAGCTTATTATTAAGCTACAATCAAACCTCCTTCAGAAAAAGTGCTTACAATCAGTCCATAATAAGACTTGAGAAAGAAAAGTTTGAAAAAGACAAAAAAATTAGAAGTGATAGCTTCTATTTAAGCCACTTTGGCTTATTTTCTGCTTATTTATAAGCAAAAGCTATTGTTAAATTTTTCTCAGGCTTCTGTTATCATAATAGATTTTTAGGAATTTTTTCAGATTTTTCCTTGATTATTCAGTATTTTTTATAATTTAGTTTAATTTAAATCAATTAAATAATTAGTTTTTAATTATTAGTAATTAATTAAAAAGTAGGAAAAATAGTTATTCTGTTTCAAAATTAGTTTTATATTATTTTAGATTTTTCTAAATTTTATTTTCATTTTTCTAGTTACTTTTCATAATTAATTGTAATTTAGGATATTTTAGTTAATTAAAAAGTAATTAATAATTAGTAATTAATTAATAGTAATTAATTAACTAGTGTAAAAATTATTTTTCTTTTTCTAAAAATTTTCTTAAGTCATTAGGATTGTAAAAATATAAATTTCACGTTCGTAGGACTTTGTTTACTCCCGTTTCACTTTTTTATTTGCGCGTTCGCGTTTATTTTAAACTAAAACGCGCGTTTTTAGGTTGAATTACGTTTTAAGTTATCTGATCACCAGTAATTTTTAATAAAGTCATCTTCCATCATTATCTCGTAGTGTAATCATAATAATCAAATTCCCGACCTTCCTGATTAATCACCCGATCCTTTAAAACGTTTACAAATACAATTGCACGCCTCGTCGGGACATAACGACCCGGGGATTCCCTAAACTCCTTGGTTAGTTGGTCTTTGACGTTTGACTTAGTTGTCCATCACCTGGTGAACTTAGTTGACCGTTCGGGACCAATCATGGACCCACGGGGGGACACCATGGTGCCAACTTCACCGCAAAGAAAGTGTTTGATTCCGGCTTCTATTGGCCGACGATTTATCGGGATGCCCATGAATTGGTGAAATCATGCTATTCTTGCCAACGTCAAGGGAAAATTTCTCAAAAAGATGAAATGCCACAAAATGCTATTCAAGTTTGTGAAATTTTTGACGTTTGGGGCATTGATTTCATGGGGCCATTCCCGTCATCAAGAGGAAATAAGTATATTATCGTGGCCGTCGATTACTGTCCAAATGGGTTGAAGCGAAGGCGCTCCCCACCAATGACGTCCGAGTAGTTGTCAAATTCTTAAAAAGTCTCTTTGCCCGATTTGGTGCACCTCGAGCCATCATAAGTGATCGTAGGACCCATTTTTGCAATGATCAATTTGCCAAAATTATGCTTAAATATGGTGTCACACATCGTCTTTCTACGACTTATCATCCATAAACTAGTGGTCAAGTGGAGGTGTCCAATCGTGGCCTTAAAAGAATATTAGAAAGGACAGTAGGAGAGCACCGTGCCTCATGGGCCGATAAACTAGATGATGCTTTATGGGCTTTCAGGACCGCTTACAAAACTCCTATTGGGTGTACCCCATATAAACTGGTTTACGGGAAGGCTTGTCATTTGCCCCTAGAACTTGAGCACAAGGCCTACTGGGCCTTAAAACATGCCAATTTTGACTTGAAAACCGCGGGTGATCACCGAAAAGTTCAATTGAATGAGTTAGTCGAACTACGTGATCAAGCTTATGAGAATTCTTTGATTTATAAAGAGAAAACAAAAAGACTTCATGATGCCAAGATCAAAGACCGCGTTTTCAACGTTGGTGATCAAGTGCTTCTTTTTAACTCTCGTTTGTAGATTTTCTCGGGTAAGCTTAAAACCCCTTGGTCTGGACCATTCACCATAACACAAGTATTCCCTTATGGTACCATTGAGTTAGCTCAACCCGATGGTCCCAATTTTAAGGTGAATGGTCACCGTTTGAAACATTAATTCGGAGGGGATGTACCAACCATGGTAGTCCCGGATCTCCAAACTTTCCCCAAGGACGGTTGAATTCGGGGATCGAGTCAAGCTACGTGACTCGACAATAAAAAACAAAGCGCTTCGTGGGTGGCAACCCATGCTTATCCAATTTCATCTTCTTATTTTTCTTATTTCTAACGAATAATGTGAGGAGGGGGTTCCTCTTCTACTCTTGTGTTTCGTGGTTGTTTGTGATGCTTGTTTAGGATTTTCCGCGATTTATGATGACTCTCGTGCTCGTTATCTTCTCTCCACTCGAGCTTCATTCATCGGTGCTTTTGGAAATCCTATATCCGTAAATCTTATCGACTAACGTTTTCTTTGGCATAATTAATAAACGCTCTAGAATTTTGTTAGGATTGCCTTACCCACAAAACATTGAGGACAATGTTAAATTCTATTCTGGGGGAGGGTGAATCTTCGATTCAATTTGACCTTGCATTTTTCACATGTCGTGTACATTTGCAACTCCGTTTTTCCACCAAAAATGAAAAAATTGAAAATTTTGAAAAATTTCAAAAATTTTGAAGAAAAAACGATGAAAAGGTCACAAAAAAGCACAAAAAGATGAGAAAAAGTTGAAAAAATTGTGCAAAAATATAATAAAGTTTGAATAAGTGTTTTGACACCTTGTCGACTTTCTTGCTGGCGAGAGTAGGAATAAATATTTTGACTTGACCGGACGTGTTGAGCCCTAGCTTGTTCCCTTAACCAATGATAATTATATAAGCTTGTGCTAGTCTTGTACACCAGGAGCTATAAAATGCGAATTCTTTCTTAAGAATCTGCAAGTTTGATGAGGCGAAAAATGATCCGTTTTTAGGGGGTCGTTTAAGTCGGAATTGGAATTTATTTGATCAAATATTGCCCTAAATCATTCCTTTTGTGATTTTAGGTGCTTTGGGAGTGAATTCTGGAAAAGGAAGCATTTTGGACGTTTTTGGAGCATAAAAGTGAAGAAAACGACAAAGTCTTGATTTTCATTGCTGGGAACAGTAGATGACGGCGTCAAGAAGGATTTGATGACGGCGTCAGGAGCAAAATGGATGACGGCCCAGAGAAAACATGACGGCGTCAGAACAAGGGCGTCAAGAGTAAAAGTGGTGACGGCCAAGAGCAGAATTACACATGACGGCGTCAGATCTGGATCTAGGCAATCCGAGAAGATTTTTGGCGGCGAGATGACGGTGTCAGAACTTTCTTCTTGACACCGTCACCTCATGAAATCTATATATACTTTTCTAATTTTAATTCATTAAGAGAGGAACTTGTGTGGAAAATTTTAGGGTCGAACCTAATAAACCCTAGCTCGTTTGTAACAGTATTTTCAAGGGTTTTCACCCCTTGAAACCCTTCATGTTCAATTGAGATAAGTATCCTTTCAATTCATTCAATATGTCTATGTGTTGTTTGAATATATCTTACACTTGTCTTAATTTTAACATGCTAGGCTAGATCCTTTGTGTGTTTGCTTAGATGTAATGAAACCTAGATGTTGATTATAGGTTGATTGCTTGTTTATATTTGTAATGGATGAATGATTTCAATGTTAGGCTTAAGAAAACTGGCAGATCTCCATTGTGTAACTTGCTTGAACGTCTTAAGAAACATGAATTGATGTGTACTAGGTTTTTATGATTGTATTTAATGCATGAGCGAACTCTAGTGATCCCATGTTAGGAGCTTCTTGCAGGCTCGACATAGGAGTGAAGTAGGAGCTTATAGAATTGGGGAAGTACGTACGCCACCCCATGATTGGTATTAAGGAATATAACCCGTCATCTACGCAACTGTAACAAGTAATTAACCTGTAAAAGATATATAGGGAGTAGTGAATTCTAAGTAAACACAATTCTCCCATATATTGTTCACACCACTAGTTAAATTAGCATATTTTCATTTTTGTCATTTTATTTTGATTGCATCTGTAGTTATTGGGTTAGTTGACTAGCAACTAATTTCGCCCACTCTTCCAATACCCGAGATTTTTACTTGCTTTTATAAAATATAAAAATACAAAAAGAATCATCCCTCACCTCTAGACGTAGTTCTTAGGTTTTCTAATCCTAGCGACACTGAAGGATCAATCCCGCGGTACTTGTCAATATACTATACTACAATGATCAGGTACACTGCCTGGTGGGAGTTGTAAGCTTCTCGAGATCCCTCGAGAGGTAAATCCTGGTGCAATTCCCACGCATCAAAGTTCCCGTACTTGACTTTATACATGTGCAGCTTAAAAGCTTTCGCTAGTCTTTTACATCAGGAGCTAGAAAACGCGAATTCTTCTTCTAGAATTTGCAAGTTTCCGTAACTGACTTTATATATGCGTGGCTGATTATCGGCTACGTATTCGCGGGTTTCATTATTTGGAATCTTAAACTGCGAAGAGCGAGAAATGATAGAGTTTATTTAGAAGTTAGATGCTAAACATGGAGTAGTTGGTTCTCTTTAGAGCTCATGAGAGGTACTTGTGGCTTTTTACTCCCGTAAAATACGTTACCGATATATAATAGATGTTCTAGGTTAATTAGTGGTATTTAGGTTTGGATAATATTTAATTTCTTATTTTCTTAAAAGAATCTTTGCTTTAGAAGTTGGGTACATATCAAGGAACATCAAAAATAAAAGCAAAAATGAAAAAAATCAAAAGTTAAAAGTTGATTATGTATGTGGTTTTGGAGCTACCCAATAAGCTTCCATTGATGATGAAAGAAAAAAGTGAAAAATATGAGAAAGTACGAAAAAAGTGAAAAATGAAAAAAGTGAAAGTTAAAAGTTATGATGAATAACAGCTTGGATGTAAATAAGTTGTTGGCGCGTGAGGTGCATGTGTATGATTCTGAATTGGACACATGAGGTGCACGTGTAGTACTCCGCAACTTATATCTATGATATTGTATGTACCAAAAATTCCTTGATGTGGACCGAATTTCTATTGCAGTGGTTCTTGAGAGAAAATGAAAAACTACTTATCGTTTAAACTTAGGTGTCACTTAGCAATTCATTTCTCAACAAAAAAAATAAAATCTTGAGATACAAAACTTAGGACATGGGGGTAAGGAGTTTGCACAAGTAACTATTATGAGTAAAGTTAGCATCTAACTTGTAGATAAGTTGTGATCTCGTTTGTACGCTTAGTTTGGGGGCTCGTGAACAATCAAGGATGACGATTTTTATCCGTATGGTCACTTCTTAATGAGAAGTGTTTCTACTCGTTGACCCTAAAAATTATTGCAAAATAATGAAAGTTCAATAAACCGTCACAAGTATGAAGTATGAAAAGTATAAAAATAGAAGTGAAAGTGGAATAAGGGGAAATTTTGGAAAACGGAGCATTTGCGGGAATAAATGATTTTATTACTTCTTTTGAACCTCCTTGCTACTTTACAAAGTCAGTAGGAAGAGTTATAAAATTATTTATCCCAAAAGCGTGAATTGATCACATTGCGTGAGGACACGACAATACCTTAGTCTGGGGGATTTTGGTATGTGTTAATTCACATACCTTTTCATAGCAAAAAATTGACCCAAATAGACTAATTATGCTAACAAATGCCAAAGAATGTGTGTTTTTATGTTTGTGAAAGTGCAGGTACGGATATATCGTAAAAAGACGAAAAACAAACAGAAAATCGGCAAAAACGAGCACGAGAGTAGAAAGAGTCAGAAAGTCAAGCTGGAAATCAAGTTGAGCTTTGAAAAGTCAAAAGAGATCCCTAAAGTTTGAAGATTTGCATGATTCATCATTTTCAGGAAAGTTTGAGGAATTGTCAGAAATAGTCCTTGCATTTTGGAAGATGTCACTTTTGGTTCCTAATTGATTTATATGAAGAAAAGTCAACACTAGCTCCTCAACTATTCAACAATGGAATCACAAGTCCCTTGAAGAAGTTTGGAAAAGTAACAATTTCAGTCCTTGAGAAATTGGAAAATTTCATGAAATGTCCTTGAAATTTATTATCACAAATCTGTGTTGGTTCAAATTTATATACAATCCATATCACAAATACTAAAAGCCCAAACCAAACAATAAAGGCCCAATGCCATTCCCATTACCCGACCCAATCAAACCCACGGTCAAAGTATTATTTACGGGTTAATAGAGGTCACCAAACGGTCAAATAAACATATAATATTAACCCGCCCCTTTATTCACCCCAAATTCCCCTTTTACCCAGGTATCAAGAACCCTAACCCCCAAACCCTCAAAATTACCGTCATTAAGGGCAATTTAGTATAATCAAGTACGCTTCTAGAAGCTATGTATGATGTCAGAAAGTGTTAGGGAATGTAAGAAGCACAAATACATCCACATGGCAGGCTACGATTGGTTGGGACGCGTCACAATGATTGATCTAAGGGCTATGGAATGATGGGATGGATTGGATACTAATCATACGGTTCTTAGAGGATGTAAACAAACACAACTCTCACGGATTTCCAGCTTGGCAATCCGAGAGCTCACCTCACTCCTCTCCTATAAATAGGACTAGATAGTAGCTCATTAGTGGGTAGATTAGAATAGGTAGCGAAGCTCTGCCATTTTGATTTCTTTTATTGTATTAGTTTAGTTATTGTAATTGTATTTTCAATCAAATTTCAATAAAATTCAGTTTCACTTCAACTCTTATTTGTTTACTGCTTATTGTTGGAATATGTAAATCATAACAAAGTATATAAACATAAAACACATCAAGCACGCATCGGAATAGGATCAAATACATGTAATTAAATTAACCGAATATAAATGAATGCGTACCTTTGTGATTTCTAGCAAGAACAAGAACTTATAAACCCTAATTAGGGTTTAATGGGGATCGACTATGGTGTAGTCGAATAGGGCAATCACCACGTTAGCAAAAGTATGCCAACACTTCGTTCTTGAACACACGTATTAGTAGCGTTTCAATAAGAAAAGCTAGGTTCTTAATTCACAAACAAACCAAACACTATGTTTAGAAGATCGCGTAGGAACCCTAGAAGGGTGTAGTTGATCAACTAAACAAGAATGGTTTGAGCTTAGAAATCTAGTAGGAACCCTATAAGGGTGTAGTTCGATTTATAGCTCAATTGGAGAGAAGAGAAGGAGATTAGGTTTGCAAGTGAACCAAGGGATGATTAGAATGAAGAAAGGGGTTTGTTTATATACTAATCAACATCTTGGAGCTCAGGAAACAAACCCTACACCCTAATGGGTTGGGTTCGGTCGAACATGGGTTTTACAAGCCCATTCCATGTTTTTCTTGAACTCTATTTCAAGTTCAGTCCTTCATCTTTCCTCCAACGATCATTTAGTCCAATTACCGTTAACTACAAACGACCGTTACGTGTTTTGTTAGTGAAATTAATAACTATTCATAATTCAATATAATAATTATTAATACATTGAAAGTCATACGTAATGTGTGCAATCCCAAAGTCTCGTGTTCGAGTCCGGACACATTCATTAATTTTTATCCGTTAAAACTAACAGCTCCCACTCGGATATACATTAATGTAATAATGACCATGGTTAGTCTAGCATAACACGCCAATGTCCCCAGAACGATCACGAGTATGGTTTCCTGGAAAAAACCACATTTGATGATTCATCATCATACTTATCCTTTTGTTTCTAATACCACGTTAATATGGATATGGATCTAAGTCATTCCATAATTAACTTTGTGTTTCTCGTTATTTATGATTGAGCAAGATTACCAATTCATCTGAACGTATTCCAGATAGACATTGGGCATGGCCATGCAAACATCTTGGCAACCCTACGAGGGGCCCAACAGTATTAAACTTCAAAACAAATTTGAAGGAAACAAATCCTGTGTTGACTACAAGCATAACCTATGAACTTCGCATCACCTCTGAAAATAATCCTTATAACTACCAGTTACGGATAGCGTTAGATTGTCTCACAGAAAATGAGCTACATCCACAGTAGTTACCTGGTATCTCAAGTCTGAGGATAAATATTCATGATTTACTATAATGACAACATCCATAAGTATAATCATGTAATTGAGATTTTGTCCTATATTCAATTTTTCAATTATTGAATATCATGTGAATTTGGCATGTCTACGCATCAATATACTTTAAGTATATTATACCAAAACTCAGATTTGTCTTAATTCAATGATACTCCCATATCATTAATTGACAACGGACTATTTAAAATAACATAACATAAGTTATTCATGGATTAAACATGCAAATATGGGATACAATCTATTATTAATGAAAACAAACGTACTCAGTACTTTAATTCATTATTAAATAATAATTGCTTAATCATCCCTTTATCCAAATACTAAATAGATCAATGCATGAAAATTCTCGTTAATGAATTTTGTCTCAAGTAATAACAATCATACTTGTTGACAATTATGCCTCAAGTAATGATAATCATACTTGTTGACAAGGCATTATTCAACTAACTTTGATCTATCGGAATTTTGAGAATACTTATTTCAAGAATTTTAATTAACGAAATTCTTGTATATGTGCATTCAAATAATTTGCTATAACCACATAATACATCATAAAGTGTATGACATCCTCAACATTCAATTTATGATAATTAAACTTCCAAACCTTTTAAAGTTTAAAGTATTCTTATTCTTTAACGTATAATGCAACTATGCTTTTCGGTAAGCATAACTAGTACATATGGCTATTAACAAGGATGAAATCCTTCCATGACTAGTATTGAGTGTCATCTCAATTTTATTAGCATTATTGTATGCAAACAACAATATGCTCTTTTCTGTAAACTTTAATGTGTAATGTTTTATGCCTTCCAAACTTTCAAGTTTGTTGGCTATAACAATTTTACAAATTGTTCATTTATAGAATCCAGAAATTGTTCCAGGCTAAGGATGTGATTCTATATCCAAATATATTCCTTTAGAATATTCATTACACAACTTATCTAATATCTTTCAATTAGATATCAATGTTGTCAAATCATCTTTTATCAAAGCATGACATAACAACAACATGATGTACATAAAAAATTCTTGTGTCCAACTTAAATTTCATTCATGTACCACATATCCATTTTAAACTTTCTAAATGACATATCATGTTCTATTAGATTCATTTGCCACACATATTTATGTGAGTAAATATATATTCAAGGTTGTATGTTTTACTTATTAAATCTTTCAAGTAAAGTTTCATTCCAAGTTATGACTTAAACATTTAACTTATGGGAAAATGATCCCTGCTGTTGACTGCAGGGATCTTACCTGCTGCAAAGGTATTAAGGAAAGGACCAAATGTGTAAAGTTGAAAACGTTGAAGGGTAAAAAATATAAATTGTAAAATTATTTTTCATATGGCAGGAGATAAGTTGGCTGCTGCAACAGCAGCGATGAGTTGCCCTTAACTTATATAGAATGTTACTCCTATATGTTATACAACATATATGATTTAAGTAAGTAAACATAATACTCCCACTAGCTTTCCGAATTACTTAGGAGTTATCTTATTTTAAATTATAAATCAAACATGGATTTAATATTTTAAACATAAGACTTATCTCCTTGATGCATGCATCTATCCATACTTGGATCCTTGCATTTTGTATACTTCCAAAGATTACATGAATTCATAAACTCTTAATTACTTATCGTCCTCGCTTAAGTAATTATACAAGAAATAGCTTTATAATCCATTATAAAATTCCATGTTCATAAAAATGAATATGACAATTACCATCTTTGTTTCTTTAATGTGCTTAGGAAAGAGTATTCAATCATAGTTAATTACTTAAGTATGATTAATAATCTTGTCATAAGACATACATTACAATATGTATACAATTTCGTCCATATTATTCATTACATGAAGATTTAAACCTCTAGGGTTTTCCTTCTCTTGAAGAAACTCATCTTCATTAAGATAAACCAAGTTTTCAAAGTTGACTTATCTTTATGGACAACATCTTAACATTCATAGTATGAGCAATTTACCATAATTAGTAAATGCGTCATTATGATTAATAGGCTTACTTTGATCCTGTAATTCATATTTTACTCAACATATCAATCATATATCTGAGACATTTCATCATGTTGAGGTTTAACCTTTACATTTCAAGCCTCATCATGATTTTCACTAGTGTAGTTTTAGAAGATTATATATTTTGTAATTTTGATCTTTCAAGATCTAAACAAAACTCCCACTTGCCTTTTGTATTTTATCTATAAATACTTTAGCAAGATGAGCAACACTAAATCGTTCTCATTTGGGATATTACAAAACATTTTACAGTTCCTGACTCTTGTTTGTTAAAACTACTTATTAACTAAATCAGAACTTCATTTTAAGACTTGAATGTGATTCATCACATTCCATAATGTCTTATTTAATCTTCTAGGTTGGAGTCTTATTGAGTATACTCAATCCATACTCAATTTTCTAACCTTGATAACTTTTGGAAGAAAAGAAGTCATATTTATCTTTTAATCAAACAATATAACAAGAGTTTGATTTTTCCTAACTGAGCACACCACCAACTTGTGATGTTTCATTAGAACTAATTTTGTGAGACAATATGTAAGATAAACTTATTTCCTTTTGGCTTACCTATTTTACCAACTAAGACAACTTAATGGTATAATATAATTTCTAAGCCAATTGCATGCTGTATAACATACGTACCTTTTGAACAAGTCACTTTATGTTCATGTCTTAAGAAGACATAAAATGTTATATTCCCACTTTACGTTATAAATCATTGATCAAATCAATGATTTCTTGTTTAAAACATAACAAGTTAACGTCTTACTTTATAAGTCTTGTAATAGTTAAAAGACTTCATGTTTATAAGAAGATATAAACATATATAACTAAAGTATTTGTGAACACCACCATTTTGTTTCAACAGTAATTTCAAGTTAACTTACTACTCCATTTGTTTATGTCATTTTATGAATTGTCCAACTTAAGAAACTACAAACTCACATAATTTCATCACATCAGTTGATCTGCTAGTAATGAAATCATGTAGTCTACTATTCTGTTGCAATCTAGCCAGGTTACACCCTGACATAAATTGTAATTTCAAGTGTTTCTTGTAATTTGAATATCATAAGACATAATAGTAGTCTTTATTATAATCTTGAAACATGTTCTACATAAGATACTCTTACATTAAATGTATAAGTCCTCTTAGAACATAGATCTCTTACCTTGCAATTAAGAGAATCCTATAATCATATTTCTATGTATTGTTCCTTTGCACACAATAAACAATTCTCCCACTTGTGCATTGAACAATATCATGTAGTTTATAAACAACACAACATACGTTTATTTGTATGGTTAAATATGATTTGTGTCATAAATGAACAAGTAGATGTAGGACTACTTTGTCTTATCAAGAAATGCATATGACTATCCTAAGAACATGAGTGTCTACAATTTGAAAGTAATTATCTTGAAGATAATCTGGGCTACTACACAAAAACGAAATCTTGTAGCTCCCACTGAATTAGAGAACATAACAATACCTCCATATTCAGTAACACAACACAACGCTCCCACTGGATTTGACAACATTATTCGTGTTTCATAACCAGTGAAAACAATTTGCTTGTTTTTACTTTCCTACATATCTAAAATGTGTATTCTACTATGTTTATGATGGATTATCCATCAATGATATTAACTTGAAGAATTTGGGCATGCAACTTCTTCCTTAATAGGCCTACCATCCCCATAATGGTATGTAGCACCTTTAAAGCACAACAACTAGATAAAATACTAGCTTTGCCTTTTACCAATTTTTTGGTAATCTGTCCAGCTTCTAATAACTCATATTTTCCATTTAACCAAACACCTTGTTTGTTATAGAAGAATTCATTCACCAAATTAGGGTAATGAAATTTCTATAGAAAATAAGATGTGCTATATCCTTAAGTATTAAAGATTACTATGAGTTATATATTAGAATGTAGACAATTCTAATGTTCCTGTCATACCTTTCTCAATCATGAAAAGGAATAGGATTAAGTCTCATTCTTCTCTCATGGAAAATAGACTTTGTGTCTTGGTATGTGTTAATTCACATACCTTTTCATGGCCAAATACCGACCCAAATAGACTAATTATTCTAACAAATGCCAAAGAATTGTGTGTTTTATGTTTGTGAACGTGCAGGTACGGATATCTCATGAAAAGACGAAAAACAATCAGAAACAAGCAAAAACGAGCACGAGAGTAGATGCATGAGCAGTTAGTCAATAAAAGTCAAATCAGAGCCGTAGGAGTCCTCAGAGATTTTAGGAATGTCAGTTTTAATCCTTGAATGAAGATTCATGATATTGTCAGAATTGGTCCTCCAAGTTCCAGACTTTGGCAGTTTTAGTCCCTGGAAGATACTTTTCAGTTTATGACATCCATGATCCTTGGAAAATCAGAGATGTACATCATTAGCCCTTGGATGATACTTTGAGATGTAATTCATGTTTGGCCCTCATAAATTCAGTCTTGGCAATTTTAGTCCTTATTTGTTATAAATATCAAAGCTGAAAATCCCACACAATATTAAGCCTAATCCAAATTTAATATCCAATCCAAGTTACAAATAAAAGGCCCAAAACCAATCAACCATACCCAAGCCTAAGTGATGCGTGGGAATTGCACCAGGCTTTACCTCTCGAGTGATCTCGAGAAGCTTACAACCCCCACCAGGCAGTGTACCTGATCGTTGTAGTATAGTATAGTGACAAGTACCGGGGGATTGATCGTTCAGCTAGGAATAGTGTCGTTAGGATTGAAATTAATCTAACTAGGTCTAAAGGTGAAGGATGATTCTTTTTATGTTTTTATATTTTATGAAAAGCAAGTAAAAATCTCGGGTATTGGGAGAGTGGGCGGAATTAGTTGCTAATCAACTAACCCAAACGCTACTAATTAATCTAATAAACAAGAAAATAAACTAAGGTTCTATAAGATAAGTGAAGCATGTCTACCCATGATATGTTACTCCTTGCTAGCTATCCAATCCTACCTATTGAATTGTAACCTTGTTTTAATTGACGGGTTGTATTCCTTAATACCATTCATGGGGTATCGCACATAACTCCCCAATTCTATGAGCTCTTATCTCCTCCTATACCATGCCCAGCACAACCATAGGGATTATAAACAGTGGCTCATGCATTAAATACAACCAATAAAGACCTAGTGCAATCGGTTCATGTTTCCTAAGACGTTCAAGCATGTTACCATTTGGAGATCTGCCAGTTTTCTTAAGCCTAACATATAAATTCATTCAATCAAAACAAGAATCAATAGGAAACAAGAATTATAAACTAAACCAACTAGATCTATTGAAGTTGTCACGCCTTAATTGATGGAGATAGACACACACATCAACAAGAAATCAATGAGATCTAATCAATTATACACAAGTTTCACATAATCATAAGTAGACACAAGGTGAATTAGCAAAACATAATCAAAGAAAGACAATCAACAAGAATAATGAAAGACATAGTTGAGATAGAATCATCAAACCAATACATGATGTTTATGGAGTGATTGAAACCCTCTAAGTTGCTGGAAAAACACCCACCTAAACCCAGAAATCGACCTTAGAGTTTAGGGCTTACAAAAAGTGAAGTTATGATGTTATATTTATAGGCATGTTTTCTGTCGGCAAGGCTTGACGGCGTCAGCTCGTTCTCTTGACGCCGTCATGACCATTTTTTCATCAAATTGTAGATCTCTTCGTCCTCTTCGCGTGGGCTTTTGAATCACCTAAATCCGAGTTCGTATGCAAAAGTTATGACCAAAACAATATCAGCTACTCCGCGCGCAAGTTTTGACAAGTTAACACGTGACGGCCTTGGTGACGCCTTCAGGTACATGTGACGTCCTAGCTTGATGCCGTCATGAACTTACTGGACCGTCACATACTTTATCCACTTCCACCTCTTGTATTACTCTTGACGCCATCATGAAGAAGCTTGTGACGCCGTCAGGTACTATTTCCAGCAAGGAAAATTAAGACTTTGTCGTTTTCTTCACTTTATGCTCCAAAAACGTCCAAAATGCTTCCTTTTCCAGAATTCACTCCCAAAGTACCTAAAATCACAAAAGGAACGATTTAGGGCAATATTTGATCAAATAAATTCAATTCCGGGCTTAAATGATCCCCTAAAAACGGTTCATTTTTCGCCTTATCACCAAGTCTTGGTCAAAGTTATTAAACCGGGTCAAGGGTCAACAAGTCAATACAAGTAATAATATAAAAATTACCCGTACTCTTTTCCTGCCCCCCAAATATCACTCACTTTACCCAGTTACTGTTCACCAAAGAACCCTAGTTTTCACCCCAATCCAATTACCACAATTAAGGGTAAATTAGTCTAATCATTTGGCTTCTAGAAGCATGTCAATGCGTCAGTTACTTGTCAGATAAAAGAAGCACAAAATAGGATAACGTGGCAGAGTCCTATTGGTTTATACGCGTCATTGATACTCAATCCAAGGGCCAAAATTGATGGGATGTGATCTGAGGGTTTAGAGTAACACAAAAGAAGCACACAATTCTTGGTGGATCGCCAGCATGTCATTTCTAGACTTTTCTTTCAAAGGAATCCGAAGCTCCAAGGCCTCATCTCTCCTTATCTATAAATAGAGTGTTAGAATGCTTGTTTTAGTGTAGAGTGTTAGGCTAGCGAAGCTCTGCCAGTTTTTATATTCAGTTTATAGTGTAGAATTTACTCTTCAAGTGTAATGCTCTTATTTTTAATGAAATCATCTCCTTTTTAGTCAATTCAGTTTATTGTTGTTTACAAGTAATTGATTAGTTTATCCTTTTGTTTTAATAGTTATTTCATCTCAAATTTCTTTGTTATCAAATCAGTTTTAGTTAATTCAAAAAGCTTTCATTAATTCAGAAAATTAAAAAATAGTTTTGTTGAAATCAGTTCCAATTTAGTTAAATTATTGTTGGAAATTGCTTATGTTAGTTGTGTAGTCTCTGTGAGTGAGAATTAAGTTCATAAAGTTTCTATAATCACTTGTTCCATTTTGGTCAGACTAAGTCAACTGTAGTGGTTTATTGGTGATCTGAGGTGTAAGAGACAAGCCAAATAAGAAAGTTGAAGGTTGAGCCTGTCTAGAGACAGGCTAGCATAGTGAATCATCTCTTTTCAAGCTGAGATGAATAGCTTTTGTAAGTCATTATTTTCTATTTCCATCATTTTTAGTGCATAATCTGAGATCTGTGTTCCTGTGGAATTTGGTTAGATTAGATTGTTGAGTTTGTTTATGAGACTGTTATTTTAGCTTAGTAGATCTTTGGATTGATGTTTAGTAGCTTAGATTGTAATTTCATTTTGTTAGTTGTCTGATAAGGGAGTGTTTGGATTTGTAATTTGCTGTGAATTGTTGTTGTTGGAATGTTGATTTTCAGTCTTAAAATCAGTAAGAGTAGTAAGAGTTACTTAAATCATAAAATCAGTAGACTACTTCACAAATAGTCAAAATAGCAATTCATTTCTATTCTGCTAGTGTAGTGGTTAGATAGGATCTGTGAGCTTTTGATATTTGATGCTGAATCTGTTAGATATAGTGTAGCAAGTGATTAATCAACTTCATTGTACTTAAATGGATAGATTTGTGTTAATGAAATTCATTTTGGTCAACTAGTGTGTTCAAATTAATAGTCAACAAACATGATCTGCTAGTGCAAAATCTGATTAATCAGTCACTTTTAGGAACTTGATTTAGGGTTCATTTAGTTAGTAGAATAAGGGCTTTTAGGTGTTATAGAATCTCAGTAGTTTGAGCTTTGATTTGCTCCAATAATATTCTGAATTAGAGCTCAATTGGATAGCTGATTATAGGCTGCTAGTTAGTTGAGTAAGACTGAAAAGCTGAATTGACATTAGACCTGCTAGAACTTAATAAAGTTTGAGTTTATACTTAATTGTCATTTTCTGAGTTGTTTAGGTTCAGCTTTAGAGATTTCATTCTATTTCTAGTTGCTGGCTTATTCTGATTCCAATTCTGCTTATGCTTGTGCTTATTGGATAAATTGTGCTAAACTGCTTATAGCTTTATTCTTTTATTTCTGTGTTATATCTGATCTTATTTGAGCATATTTGAGCTTAATAGAGTATTATTAGATTTGTGTTTCAGTTTCATTCAGTTTTGTGGCAAGTGCTTATTAATAAGCACTTGCCATAAGCTGTTTTCTGTCCAAAAGCACTTCTGCTTATTGTTTTCATTCCAAAATTTTTCTGCAAGATTCCCATATTATTTTAGATTTTCTGTAAATTTTTCAGATTTTTCCAAGTTTATTTACTATTTTTCTTAATTTTTCTTCATTATTCATCATTTTTAAATCATTTTTAATAATCAAAAATCAATAAAAAATCAGAAAAAGTCTTTAAAAATACAAAAATATTTTAGATAATTCTTTTATAATATTTTAGATTTTTCAGATTAGATTTTATAATTTTCCCATTATTTTTCACATTTTCCTTAATTTTTAATCACTTTTTAATTCAATAAATAGAAAATAAATCATAGAAAATAAATAAAAAGTCATAAAAATATTTTTCTTTTGCATAAAATTCTTTTTATTAGTTTAATATTTTTAGAAAATTGTTTCACACTTGTAGGATCATTTTTAGTATAAAAGTCGCGTTTTATTTTGTACGTTACGTTTAAAATTGCGTTTGCATTTCCGTTTTCTAAATTTAGACTTTTGTGCATATATAGCTTGTACCTTCTGCATAATTCACTATTTCTTTTCATATTTTGAATTTCAAAATCACTTCTCACTATTCACTTTTCACTACACGATTCCCAATTCGATTATTCGAAATTCCATTCGATTTTCGTTGGGAGAATGACCCGGGAAATACTTTCCTAAGTATTTCTTCGGAAAATAAATATATACTATAATTGAGCACACATCATGTCTTTTCAGTAAATTTTCTCAATCAAACATTATGTTTGAATGCAGAATTAGATCAATTTACCAATTTAAGACCAAACCACATTTACGGCTTTAATGTTGCATTAATACATTAAAAGAATTACAAAATTCAATTTCAGTGTTTTCGATAATTAAATTTTCAAGAAAATTAAATACCCATGGTTCATAATCATATAACCATTTAATTTTTACTGAAAAACTAGGATCCAAATTGACGTAGGTTCATCACATCAGTTGATCTGCTAGTGATGACGGTATTCAATAAGGTACGAGTCGAGCCTCAATTGCCAATATTCAATTGAAATTCCTAGAATCGATGGGATTTACATATTTGCCAACCGCAGTTGCAATGTAAGCATGTTTTATCCCCATCTTCTTATGCCTTGAGTGATCAGTCCCACTATCAACTCAATTAAGTTAACCAATTTAAGAAACAACAAACTTACATAATTTCACCACACCAGTTGATCTACTAGTGATGAAATCATGTAATTTGCCCTTCCATTGCAATCTAGCCAGGTTACACCCTGACGTAGACCCAATTTTAGGTGTTTCCGTTTCATTGGATGGCATATAACTTAAATTTAAGGGTAGTAAATTTGATGTGTGTAATCAAAATATATGTACAAAGATGTCATGCATTCATCTTGTAGCATATGTTTCATGTAAAAAACCTTTTTACTCATTAGTTTCTTTACAAGCTTAAATCTCCAAAGTTTTGATTGAGGCATTGAGAAACTTACAACTTTGCCTTAAGTGCTTCGTAGTTATCATGGATGTTAGGTAAAACTAAAATTTGACTCACAAGCGAGCGTTAAGCCTGAATGGAGGCTATCTAAGGCTGCAATTTAATGCGTAGGCAACCTTATACCCACTTTAACAGTTTGTCAAAATTAGTTTCACCTTTCAACCACTTAATACAGTCGAGATCAATCAATCAAAAGTTCAAGATTTATATGTAAGCTCAAAACTAGATTTCACCATTATTAAGTCCGTTTAATATTTTATTTTGAAATTACCCTTTTGTTACTATAATGTCACATAACATATAAAACAAAAGTAATTAAATAAAATAAACAAACAACAACAATAATGGACATGCAAATTAAATCAATTTTAAAAAACACAATTGATTTACACGATTTTAATAGGGTCTTTCCTAATTTTATAATTAATTAAATTTAGTAATCTTTATGGTCATAATATTTACTAAAAACCATATCAATTATAATTAAATCGCATAACTAAGCATGAAATCTATAAAACCAAATCACCATAATCCAAGACAACACATGCATGGTTTGTCATGGATGCCCACATTGCACATATTATAACATATAATCATGTCAATTAAGGAACGCAACCAAAACGGCATATCATAAATACCCATTTATATACACATAAATATTACATGCAACCTAGTTTCTACAAGTTTTATAACAAAATTCAAAAACCCTAATTTTCTTCCCAAAAAAAATTCGACATATATAAATAAAAGTCGACATTAAAAAATATAAAATTCTAGGGTTTATGAAAAATTTAAAAAACATAAGAACACCAAGCATGTAATAATCATAATGATTCAATTTTATGTGTTTCGGTAATTAATTACAATGTATTAACGGCTCTTGATGCCACTGTTGGAATATGTAAATCATAACAAAGTATATAAACATAAAACACATCAAGCACGCAGCGGAATAAGATCAAATACATGTAATTAATTAACCGAATATAAATGAATGCGTGCCTTTGTGATTTCTAGCAAGAACAAGAAATCAATTGAACAAGAACTTATAAACCCTAATTAGGGTTTAATGGGGATCGACTATGGTGTAATCGAATAGGGCAATCACCACGTTATCAAAAGTATGCCAACACTTCGTTCTTGAACACACGTATTAGTAGCGTTTCAATAAGAAAAGCTAGGTTCTTAATTCACAAACAAACCAAACACTATGTTTAGAAGATCACGTAGGAACCCTAGAAGGGTGTAGTTGATCAACTAAACAAGAATGGTTTGAGCTTAGAAATCTAGTAGGAACCCTATAAGGGTGATTGGGGCTAAACCGTCAGATATAATTGACCAAGGTCAACTAGTCAAAAACAACTTATCCCAATGCTCCATGGATAGTATAGTGTGTCCCCGGGTCGTTAAAGTCCCAGCGAGATTGAAATGGTGTTATTTGAAATCGTTTATGAGTGAGTGACACTGAGGACAGTAGCCCAGATGATATGGAATTGATTTTGCTACTGTTATTTTGGTATTTGTACACAGAGATAATATTCACAAAAATCAGATATACAGGTATATGCACAAATTCACAATTCAGATCACGTAACAGACAGAAAAAGTGAGATTTTGTAATTAACAAACTACAGGGGGTGCTTTTGAAACTTTTGAAACTTAAAATTAAAAAGAAAAATGGAAATAAAAATGAAATTATAAAAGTGAACATTTTACTATTTAAATATTATTTAATTAATTAAACTAATTAAAATCTAATTTAAATTAACTTAAAAATGACAAATGTTACAAATTAACCTAAAAACTTGCAAAAATAATTTCTAAACTTAAATTAGAACTTGAAGAAAGTATAAAAAATAAAAATAAATATTTTTGTCTTTTTATGGATTCTTTATTAATTAAAAACTATTTAACTTAATTAAACTAATTAAACTATTTTAAATTACAATTAATACTAAATTAACTTAGAAAATTATAAGAAAATTTATAAAATTATTTAACCATCACAGGAATCCTACAAAATTATAAAAACTTCTAAAAATTATGTTTAAGGCTAATCCACTAATTAATTACTTTTTAATTAACTTAAATCTAATTTAAATGATTAAAATAAGAAAAATTGAAAATGAACAGTAGAAACTAAAAATTTATTTTTAAAAGTCTTAACTAATTTATAAAACTTATAAAAATTATAAAAACCTACTGTTGTTAATAAAAATTAAAGAAAACTAATTAATAACTAATACTACCTATTTAATTAATTAAACTAGTTTTAAATCTAATAAATAGAAAACAGTTTAAGAAAAATCTAAGAAAATTATTCTAACTACTTAAAGGTACAAGAAAATTTAGAAAATTATAAGAATGGACAAGTGCTTATAAATAAGCTAAAAAGAAAATTGAAAAAGATAGTTTCTATTAAATAGAAGCTATCACTAAATTTAAAGTTGGTTTTTGTTGGTTTTTCTTTTACAAACTTATTTAACTACTGAAAATAGAAAACTTTTGTGAAAACACTTTTGAAATAGCTTATAAATAAGCTGTGTGCACCCCCTAAACCAAAACAGTTGACTTATGTTGACTGAATGGACAAATGAGCTCAAATGAGTGTAGGTGGGGTCCACAATGTCAAAACTTGATACAAATAAGCTAAACAAACTTAAATAAGCTGAGAATAGCAAGCAATAAGCACAAATAAGCTAAATGAAAACAAATAAGCACTTTGCAATTTGAAACTGAACTTAGAATGGGGACAATCTTTGAGGTGGATTCCAGGTGGGGTCCACTTGATCCTAGGTCAAACCAATGGTCAATCCTTGCTCCCTGGTAGGAGGGGGGTTGGGAAAAACCAAATTGAACCTCTGGGGCCCACTGGGTTGGTCTACAACCACCACCAAAGGTGGTGGTGCGGTGGAGGTCTGCTAGTGCAAGGGAAGGCTTCTTCCCTGCAACTGACTTTGGCCTAAGGTGGGGTCCACAAATAAATTTGCAAAAATGTAACCAAGGTGAGACTTCAAAGTAGAGCTGATAGACTACCAATTCTAGGAATTCCAAGTCCTAGATCTTTGCTCAAAAATCAAAACAATTCACACCATTTTTGCAAAAAACTGAGATAACACAATTTTGACTTTTTAAGTAAAGCTTGCAAATTGACTTTGGTGAATTAAGATCTTGATTTACTGACTGATTAAGTGATTTTAAGCTACAATGTTACTAAATCAAGCTACCTTAACTGATAATGAAATGATTTGATGAGATTTTAAGTTAAAACTCCTAACAGTTAACTACTTATATTAGTTAAAAGCTAATTTTGACTTTTTGATGAATGTCTGAGGTATTTTATGATTGAGCTAAACTAAAGGCACCTAGGTGAGGCTGTTTCAACCAAATGCAACACACAAAATACACCCTGAGTCCTCAAACTCAGTTAATCCAAACACCCTTTTTAACTATCTGTTTTGTGATTTAAGAGGTAAAGGGTTGTGAGAGCTTATGAAACCTAACCAAAAGGTCTTTACTGATTTACTGAGCTTAAATGAGCAATTAGGAGCAGAGAGCAATAACAATTACACAAGCTTATCACTTAAGCTATTTTGACTGATCAAACTAGAATATAAAGTAACTACAAATTTTAACAAACAAGTTATATAAACTAGGCTATAAATTAACTAAACAATACCCAAATAAGCACAAACAAACACAGATTATCAGATATAAGCAAGGAATCAAAAACTAAGAACTAAGATTTTAGTGGAAAATTGAAATGAGCAAAATCTTACAAGACACCCCTAGCTTGAACAAGGGATTTTCCTAATGATGCCTATCTTTAGATAGGCCAAATCCAACTCCAAGCTGCTCTTCAATGCTCCTCAATACCTGAAAATAACTCAAAAGCACACACAGTTGACCAATGTTGACTTTTTAGCTTTTTCATTATTTTTCTAGTAATGCTGAGTTTTAATTGTCTCTATAAGCTTAAACAAGCTTAAAGAACCTAAATGACCCTATCTCAGTCCATGATCATTAATATAAATGACACTTAAGCTTAATTAAAAACTCAGAAATCAAGTAAATTGCAATAACACAAGACAAAATTGAACCATTGATTTTTATAACTTAAAAAGACTTAGAATACAATGATAAAGCTGATACAATACTTGAATTAAGAAAGATACAAGTGAATTGGAAAAACTATTTTAATTCGACACTAATTTTTGCTAATTAAACTACACACTACAATCCTTGCTTCCTTCTTCCTTTTTATAGACGTCCACTAGGGTTTCCTTGAGCCTCTGATCATTTCCCACCTTTAAATTCAGCCATTGGATCACTGCAACACCCTAATCAAGCTCCATGTGTTTTGGCGGGAAACTTTTTTTTTTTGCAAATTGCTTCTGGATATCAGACAAGGGGGGGGTGGTGCATTTAATGCTGAGGTGAGGGTGTTTTGTAGTGGTTTGGGCAGTGGATGTGATAGGGTGGTGGACTGGTGATGATGGGATAGCCAAGTGGGGTTGTGGGGGAGGGAAGCTGGGGTAGGAGATGGTCGTTTGACCATGTTTGACTGAGGTCAAACGTTGACCCCGTATTACTAGTTTGGGAGTTGGGTGGGCTGAGGTGTATTGGGCCCAAAAATTAGGAAGGGGTGGGCTTGTGGTGTGGATTGGGTTTGGTTCATTTTGGTTTGAAATAATAATAAGGGTCCGGTTATGGTTTTGCATTTCACAAGGGCCATTTTTGTAATTTATGCAAAGTTAGAGTGTGAAACTTGACTATCTTCCAAAATATTTCAAAGGGTATATTATGCCAAGTGGTGAATAGTACATGGTCCTAATTTGATTTTTCCATATTAAATGTACCAGGGACCAAAACTGCCAAACTTTCAAACTTCAGGGACCATTTGTGTAATTTCACCAAACTTTTCCACCAAGGACCAATCCTGCCATAAAAGGTTAGTGCAAGGACAAAATTTGTTTTTCTCAAAGTTTTTAATATCCCAGGGACCATTTTTGACAATTTTCAAAGTTCAGGGACTAAACTTGATATTTTGTGAAACTTTGTACCAAAGGACTAATTATGTAACTTTTTGATTTAAAAGGACCTTTGGTGACTTTTTCAAGTTTTTAGAATAACTAGGGACTAGATTTGACAACTTTTGAAAGTTGAGGGACTGAAACTGCCAATTTTGCAAACTTTGTGTGTTTTTCATCTGTTTTTGATACTTTTACATGTAAAACACTTTCCTGGGATATTTTCACTATTTTGATTCAATATTGAGTGTTTTTAGATGTTTTGGCAGCTCAGAAATGGTAAAAATGATGAGTATTTACACACTCATCAATCCCCCACACTAAAACATTGCTAGTCCCTAGCAATCTTTTAAGAAAAACCTGATGGATTTGAAAATCTCTTTACCAAAAGCCATCACTTCTGGAGTAGCCAGGTGTAATAATTGTGGCACACATGATAACAGTGTGATTTTGAGCAAATCACCAGATGTCAATGGATTTGATTAGTCTTTACCAAAAGCCGTTTGCTTCTGGACTAGCCATCATCTTGATGGACTAAGTCAACATCTTGGTGAGCTGATTACCAATTATGGATTTTCCACGGCCTTTACCACAAGCCATAATCTTGTGGGCTAGCCAACTCATTTGCTTTATGGGATATGGGGAGTTGAGGAACCATACAATTTTTGGCAAATTGCAAGCCATCAACGGGTTTGAGATGTCTTTACCAAGAGCCGTTTGCTCCTGGACTAGCCAATCCATTTGTCATTTAGACTTTGGCGGACTGATTACCACAAAAATTTTGAAATAAAGTGAAAAAAATTTGAAAAATTTAGGCCTAAAAATGGGGGTACTTAGAAAGTTTTGTGATAAAATTCGTAAGAATTTCCCCCCCCCCCCACACTAGAATTGAATATTGTCCTCAATATTCAAAGTCCCGGCTATTATGCCGAATCTCTGAACGGAAAAAGCTAATATTCGAATCTAACTGTGGAAATATCGATTTATTTTTCACTTTATTTATCTGTACATACAATCACACTTTTTTTTTTTTAGAACTGAAACTTATACATATTTACTTTTCAAAAGGTGGGGGACGGCCACTCCCTCACACTAGGGTAGTAGAAAGTAGAAAGAAGTCAGAAATACGGGTGAAAACCCATATATGTTGCTAATTTTGTTCACCGAGTCACTAGCTTGACTCGATCCCCGAATTCATTGGTCCATGGGGAAAGTTTGGAGATCCGGGACAACCATGGGTAGTATGTCCTCTCCAAAATAATGTTTCAATCGATGACCATTCACTTTGAAGTTGGGACCTTCGGGTTGAGATAACTCAACAGTCCCGTATGGATATACTTTAGCAATAGTGAATGGTCCAGTCCATCGGGTTTTTAATTTCCCCGAGAAGATCTTTAATCTTGAGTTGAAAAGAAGGACTCTGTCACCGACGTTGAAAACGCGGTTCTTAATCTTAGAGTCGTGAATCTTCTTTGTCTTTTCTTTGTAGATCAAAGAGTTCTCGTAGGCTTGATCACGAAGTTCGTTTAATTCATTGAGTTAAACCTTACGGTGATCACCCACTTTATGAAGGTCGTAGTTTGCATGTTTCAAGGCCCAGTTGGCTTTGTGCTCGAGCTCGATCGGTAAATGACACGCCTTCCCGTATACAAGCTTGTATGGAGTACACCCGATGGGTGTTTTGTAAGCTGTACGGAAGGCCCATAGTGCATCATCTAGTTTATCCGACCAGGAAGCACGGTTTTCACCTACTGTCCTCTCAAGAATCCATTTTATACCACGGTTGGAAACCTCCACCTGCCCACTTGTTTGGGGGTGATACGCGGTAGAAAGACGATGAGTAACACCGTACTTAAGCATGACTTTTGCAAATTGATCATTGCAAAAGTGAGTACCGCGATCACTAATGATGGCACGTGGAGTTCCAAAACGAGCAAAGAGGGATTTCAAGAATTTCACAACAACTCGGGCATCGTTAGTGGGTAAGGCCTTAGCCTCAACCCATTTTGACAAATAGTCAACAGCCACGAGAATATACTTGTTTCCACGAGAAGATGGGAATGGCCCCATAAAATAAATGCCCCAAACGTCAAAGATTTCACAAACTTGAATGGCATTTTGTGGCATTTCGTTCTTTTGTGAAATATTACCGTGACGCTGACAAGCATCACAAGCTTTGACTAACTCGTGGGCATCCTTATAGATCGTGGGCCAGTAGAAACCGGAATCAAACACCTTTTTGGCGGTATAGTTAGGACTATAGTGGCCCCCGGTGGGTCCAGCATGGCAAGCCTTGAGAATATCAGTGGCTTCCTGTCCGTATACACATCGCCTGATGACTTGATCGGCACAAATTTTGAAGAGAAAGGGGTCGTCCCAGAAGTAATGTTTAACGTCTTTGAAGAATTTGTTCTTCTGTTGGGACGTTAACCCCTTAACGATGAAGTTACCCGCATGGTAATTTGCAAAGTCGGCAAACCATGGGGTAGTAGAGTCACCACGAAAAGCAACCGTATTGAGTGTTTCGATAGGAAATGTTTCATTTATTTTTTTTCTTGAACACATCCTGATGAGGGTTTTCTAATCGTGAGAGATGATCAGTAGCAAGGTTCTCAGCTCCTTTTTTATCACGGATAATGATATCAAATTCTTGGAGGAGGAGAACCCAACGGAGAAGCCTCGGCTTTGCATCTTGCTTTGCAAATAGGTACTTCAAAGCCGAGTGATCCGTATACACCACGCATTTGGTCAGGATCAAGTATGGACGGAATTTTTCAAAGGCATACACCACAGCTAGGAGTTCTTTTTCAGTGGTGGTGTAATGACCTTGAGCCTCGGTCATAGTTTTGCTTGCGTAGTGTATAGGCTGAAAGTATTTTGCTTTACGTTGCCCCAAGACCGCACCTATGGAAAAATCACTAGCATCGCACATAAGCTCAAAAGGTAGGTCCCAATCGGGGGCAACAAGAATCGGTGCCTCGGTAAGCTTTTTCTTTAATGTTTCAAAAGCTTTGATGCACTCAGGAGAGAAGATGAAAGGAGCATCCTTCTCGAGGAGATGGGTCATAGGCCGGGCAATCTTAGAAAAATCTTGGATAAACCTACGGTAGAAGCCGACATGACCCAAAAAGCTCCTAACACCTTTTACGGTAGTGGGATGAGGTAGTTTAGCAATGACATCGATTTTGGCTTTGTCAACCTCAATCCCGTTTTTTGAAATTTTATGGTCGAGGACAATGCCCTCCTTGACCATAAAGTGGCTCTTCTCCCAGTTGAGACTTAGATTCGTTTCTTTGCAAAGTTTAAGCATCTGTTCCAAGTGGGAGAGGCAAGACTGGAATGAATCCCCGATGACTGAAAAGTCATCCATGAATACCTCCATAGTTTTCCCGATCATTTCGGAAAAGATAGATATCATGCACCTCTGGAACGTGCCTGGTGCATTACATAAACCGAAAGGCATTCGTCTGTAAGCAAAAGTTCCGTAGGGGCATGTGAAGGTAGTCTTCTCTTGATCTTGGGGATCAGTGGGGATTTGGAAGTAACCCGAAAAACCATCGAGGAAGCAGTAGTATTCATTCCCCGCAAGTCTTTCAAGCATCTGGTCCATAAAAGGGAGAGGAAAATGGTCTTTACGGGTGGCTTCATTTAACTTTCGATAGTCAATACATACTTGCCACCCCATGACCAAACGAGTTGGAATCAACTCGTTATCCTCGTTGGTGACAACAGTAATGCCACCCTTTTTAGGAACACAATGAATTGGGCTAACCCAAGGACTGTCAGATATAGGATAAATCAATCCCGCATCAAGAAGTTTAAGTACCTCTTGTTTGATAACTTCGTGGATTTTGGGATTTACCCTTCTCTGTTGTTGCACTGCTGGCTTAAAGTCATCCTCCATTAAGATTTTGTGTGTACAAAAGTCCGGGCTTATGCCCTTAATGTCGGAGAGTTTCCAAGCAATTGTTTGCTTGTTTGCTTTAAGAACCTTTAGGAGTGCTGCCTTTTCCTCATCTTTTAAGTCTTTAGCAATAATGACGGGTAATTTATTATCACCCTCGAGAAATGCATATTCTAGATGAGGAGGCAAGTCCTTGAGCTCAACCTCGGGAAAGTCTTCAGTTATTTCAACATTTTTGACTTCCGCTTTATGAAGTATTTTTGGAGACGGAGAGGGTGAAGGATCGTCATTTAACAATCTTTCAAGGAGAAGAATGTCCCCCTCCGGGTCAAGATAGTTTTCATCAACCCCATCTGGGATTGAACTATCCTGAGCAAGAAAAGCCTCGAGCTCTTCCAGAAGGAAGTCACTTCCCTCAAACGGAGTGAGGGAAGGGGAAGAGTCGGAAATGATAGGATCAGTCGAAGGAGTGGTACTGCCACTTGCTGAGAAACCAAGGACTTCTTGAGAATACTCCTCAGACGCAACATCGATGATGTCAATTCGGTTAACCGTTTCAGGGTCATAGTTGGAGGAGTATCTTGAAGTCTGATCAAGATTGAATGTGATGGCTTCGCCACCAACACGTAGAGTGATTTCTTCTTCGTATACATCGATTAAAGCATGACCCGTTCTTAAGAATCCCCTCCCGAGAATGAGAGGAACTCTTGGGTCAGCATTGAAATCAACAATCACGAAATCTACCAGAAAATGGAACTTTCCTGCTTTCACGAAGATATCTTCGGCAATGCCGAGAGGACGGGATATGGTACGGTCTGCAAGCTCGAGTGTCATGCAGGTCGGAGTGAGAGCAGGTAGAGAGAGTCTTTTCCAGACTGAGTAAGGCATCAGGTTAATGCTTGCGCCAAGATCGGCCAAGGCAAAGCATTCAACCATCCCAGGGAAAATACAAGGAATGAGAAATTTCCCAGGATCTCCAAGCTTTTCGGGAAGCTTTTTCAAGAGCACTGCTGAGCAATGTTCATTAAGTGAAGTTTTTGCCATTTCACAGAGTTTTTCTTTGTTGCTTATCAGATTTTTGATTGTCGAAGCAAACTTAGGCGTGAGAAGAAGAGCATCCGCGAAGCTAATATCAAAGTGTAATTCTTGGAAAATTTGATAAAATTTTTCCATCTGATGGTTAGCTTTTTCGCGGTTCTTTTGATCATTCAAACGTGAAGGATATAGAATTGACGGCTTAGGATCATTCTTTGGGATTTCATCAGAACTCACAGGAGGATCAAATACAACTTTCGGCTTACGAGCCGGGACCGGGACAACTTGAGGGTGGACGTTGTTGATACCTCCGTTATTAGTAGGAAGTACCGTGTCCGTGGTAACCTCAAGTTCACGTTCCGCTACCTTAGTAGGAGGAGAAGAAGAGGTAGAAGGAATCGAGGGTCCATTGTATGATACCCCACTTCGGGTGGGGATCGCTTTGACATCGCCCCTCGGGTTAGCGATCGTATTGCTCGGTAGTGTACCCGGGCACGAGGGTCGATCATTTAAAGACTTCTGAAGCTCAGAGATCTTGCTGATCAATAACCGATTCGTTTCCTCTTGTGCTTTCATGAATTGTTTTAGCACTTCTTCGGAGGAAGACCAGGGTGGAACAACGTTTTGAGGAGGATTTTGAACACGGTTGTTTTGAAAATTCCCTTGATTTTGATTGTTGTTACCCTGAAAATTGTTTCTCTGATTGAAATTACCCTGATTGTAATTTCCTTGATTTTGGTTTCTTTGAAAATTTCCTTGAAAACCTTGGTTTTGATTGCCATTTTGAAAATTGTTTTGATTAAACTGGCCTTGATTTTGGTTCGGGTTTTGGAAATTTGAGTTTTGACCTTGGTTAAAATTCTGATTCGATTCGAGTTACGGTTTTGATTTTGGTTAAAACCGAGAGGTCCGAGAAAATTGTTGGAACGATAGCTTAAGTGATTACGGTCCCCTTGCGGTTGGTAAGAACTACCCCCCGTGTTGTAGGAACCGTGAGCAGCATAAACGTTCTCTTGAGGAATGCCAGCAGTAGCTGGACACTCAGAATACAGATGAGGGCCCCCACAAGTTTCACAACTTCGGGCCACGGCTTTCACTTGCTGATTTTGAACCTGATTTTGCATCGTTTGGTTCATTCTCAACACAGCCGTAGAAATATCATCCATCTTTTTGGTAAGAGCAATTATTTCAGGAGATGATGATGAAGGAGTAACTGAATTACATGACGCATCCCTCTCCGCAGAGGAATCCCAAAAGTTATGGTGGGCAGTCATGTTCTCAATCAAGTCATAGCACTCTTCAGGGTGCCTTTTCATAAAGGTCCCACCAGCAGCAGCATTTAGAATATCTCGGTGCCTCAATGTCAGACCATTATAGAAGGTATCTATGATGGTAACTTGCAACATATTGTGGTTAGGGCACCGATCAATAGCTAGCTTATAACGTTCCCAAGCCTCAAAAAGAGACTCATCGGGACGTTGCCGGAAGTTGCTGATATCATTTCGTAACTTGGTAACCATGGAAGGTGGAAAATATTTTGCTAAAAACTTGGTTACCATTTCATCAAAGGTACGAATAGAATTCTTTGGAATTCGGTCAAACCAAGCAGTGACATGATGAGTGAGAGAATAGGGGAAAAGGTACAGCCTGAGGGCATCATCGGTGACACCATGCTGCTTCATACTTTGGGTGACCGTGAGATATTTGTCAAGATGCTTGTTGGCATCGTCACCTGGTAATCCATGAAATTGACACGAATTCTGGACTTGTTGGATCATGTGGTGCTTGAGGCCAAAGTCCATAGCCTCAATAGTGAGTGGTGCAATAGGCCCACCCCGCCCTTGCATGGTAGGTTGGCACAGCTCCTCCATCGTTCGGAGATCGGGAGCTGGCACATCCCTGGGAGGGTCAGGGGGTGGTAATGGTGGTGGTGGCCCAGTGGCCATTTCGGTTTTTGGTTCTTTTGTATCAGAACGTAGCTCGGGTATGTTTTTCTGATTTTTATGCTTTGTTTGTGACCGAGTGCGCATGCACTAAAAACAATTTTTCAAAACAAGATCGAGGCAAAACCACAGTGAACTTAAACCATTTATCACAAGTGAATGGCTTCTTTAAAAAAGGTACACCACTCACAGGGATATAAAGGCAAGTTTTGATCTTAAGTTTGGGAACTTATTATGTCCACACCCCCAGTTGGTAGGTGTTCAGCTTGGTTTGCGGTGGTAAGATTTTATGTATTTATTAATTTGAAAAACTGCTTTAGGCTTATGGGTGTGTGTGCAGAAAACTTGGAAAATATTTTTGGAACTGATTCGTTAACCGAAATTGTTCTTTTAAGATTACTCGCAGGCTGGCGGGAGGAAGTAAATAGGTTTCCTCTTCAGTTCGCAATTTAATGTCAGAACTTACCTTAAACCAACTGTTTCAAGTTGTAATCTTAAAGAAAATGAAGTAATTTAACTTCACAGTTTGTTTTGTTGTTTTTGATTTTTTTGTTGTTTTTAACACTTTAGGAAAAGTGTTAATGAACTTTTTGATATAATTATATTTTTACAAAAACTTTTTACAAATTTGTGTGAAATTTGTACAGGGAGGGTTTTGAAAACCACTAAACTTAAAACGATTTTTTTTAAAACACGCAACAACCTCCCCGGCAGTGGCGCCAAATTTTGATTGGGGCTAAACCGTCAGATATAATTGACCAAGGTCAACTAGTCAAAAACAGCTTATCCCAATGCTCCGTGGATAGTATAGTGTGTCCCCGGGTCGTTAAAGTCCCAGCGAGATTGAAATGGTGTTATTTGAAATCGTTTATGAGTGAGTGGCACTGAGGACAGTAGCCCAGATGATATGGAATTGATTTTGCTACTGTTATTTTGGTATTTGTACACAGAGATAATATTCACAAAAATCAGATATACAGTTATATGCACAAATTCACAATTAAGATCACGTAACAGACAGAAAAAGTGGGATTTTGTAATTAACAAACTACAGGGGGTGCTTTTAAAACTTTTGAAACTTAAAATTAAAAAGAAAAATGAAAATGAAAATGAAATTATAAAAGTGAATATTTTACTATTTAAATATTATTTAATTAATTAAACTAATTAAAATCTTATTTAAATCTAATTTAAATTAACATAAAAATGACAAATGTTACAAATTAACCTAAAAACTTGCAAAAATAATTTCTAAACTTAAATTAGAACTTGAAGAAAGTATAAAAAATAAAAATAAATATTTTTGTCTTTTTATGGATTTTTTATTAATTAAAAGTTTAACTTAATTAAACTAATTAAACTATTTTAAATTACAATTAATACTAAATTAACTTAGAAAATTATAAGAAAATTTATAAAATTATTTAACCATCACAGGAATCCTAAAAAATTATAAAAACTTCTAAAAATTATGTTTAAGGCTAATCCACTAATTAATTACTTTTTAATTAACTTAAATCTAATTTAAATAATTAAAATAAGAAAAATTGAAAATGAACAGTAGAAACTAAAAATTTATTTTCTAAAAGTCTTAACTAATTTATAAAACTTAGAAAAATTATAAAAACCTACTGTTGTTAATAAAAATTAAAGAAAACTAATTAATAACTAATATTACCTATTTAATTAATTAAACTAGTTTTAAATCTAATAAATAGAAAACAGTTTAAGAAAAATCTAAGAAAATTATTCTAACTACTTAAAGGTACAAGAAAATTTAGAAAATTATAAAAATGGACAAGTGCTTATAAATAAGCTAAAAAGAAAATTGAAAAAGATAGTTTCTATTAAATAGAAGCTATCACTAAATTTAAAGTTGGTTTTTGTTGGTTTTTCTTTTACAAACTTATTTAACTACTAAAAATAGAAAACTTTTGTGAAAACACTTTTGAAATAGCTTATAAATAAGTTGTGTGCACCCCCTAAACCAAAACAGTTGACTTATGTTGACTGAATGGACAAATGAGCTCAAATGAGTGTAGGTGGGGTCAACAATGTCAAAACTTGATACAAATAAGCTAAAAAAACTTAAATAAGCTGAGAATAGCAAGCAATAAGCACAAATAAGCTGAATGAAAACAAATAAGCACTTTGCAATTTGAAACTGAACTCAGAATGGGGACAATCTTTGAGGTGGATTCCAGGTGGGGTCCACTTGATCCTAGGTCAAACCAATGGTCAATCCTTGCTCCCTGGTAGGAGGGGGGTTGGGAAAAACCAAATTGAACCTCTGGGGCCCACTGGGTTGGTCTACAACCACCACCAAAGGTGGTGGTGTGGTGGAGGTCTGCTAGTGCAGGGGAAGGCTTCTTCCCTGCAACCGACTTTGGCCTAAGGTGGGGTCCACAAATAAATTTGCAAAAATGTTACCAAGGTGAGACCTCAAAGTAGAGCTGATAGACTACCAATCCTAGGAATTTCAAGTCCTAGATCTTTGCTCAAAAATCAAAACAATTCACACCATTTTTGCAAAAAACTGAGATAACACAATTTTGGCTTTTTAAGTAAAGCTTGAAAATTGACTTTGGTGAATTAAGATCTTGATTTACTGACTGATTAAGTGATTTTAAGCTACAATGTTACTAAATCAAGCTACCTTAACTGATAATGAAATGATTTGATGAGATTTTAAGTTAAAACTCCTAACAGTTAACTACTTATATTAGTTAAAAGCTAATTTTGACTTTTTGATGAATGTCTGAGGTATTTTATGATTGAGCTAAACTAAAGGCACCTAGGTGAGGCTGTTTCAACCAAAATGCAATACACAAAATACACCCTGAGTCCTCAAACTCAGTTAATCCAAACACCCTTTTTAACTATCTGTTTTGTGATTTAAGAGGTAAAGGGTTGTGAGAGCTTACGAAACCTAACCAAAAGGTCTTTACTGATTTACTGAGCTTAAATGAGCAATTAGGAGCAGAGAGCAATAACAATTACACAAGCTTATCACTTAAGCTATTTTGACTGATCAAACTAGAATATAAAGTAACTACAAATTTTAACAAACAAGTTATATAAACTAGGCTATAAATTAACTAAACAATACCCAAATAAGCACAAACAAACACAGATTATCAGATATAAGCAAGGAATCAAAAACTAAGAACTAAGATTTTAGTGGAAAATTGAAATGAGCAAAATCTTACAAGACACCCCTAGCTTGAACAAGGGATTTTCCTAATGATGCCTATCTTTAGATAGGCCAAATCCAACTCCAAGCTGCTCTTCAATGCTCCTCAATACCTGAAAATAACTCAAAAGCACACACAGTTGACCAATGTTGACTTTTTAGCTTTTTGATTATTTTTTCTAGTAATGCTAAGTTTTAATTGTCTCTATAAGCTTAAACAAGCTTAAGGAACCTAAATGACCCTATCTTAGTCCATGATCATTAATATAAATGACACTTAAGCTTAATTAAAAACTCAGAAATCAAGTAAATTGCAATAACACAAGACAGAATTGAACCTTTGATTTTTATAACTTAAAAAGACTTAGAATACAATGATAAAGCTGCTACAATACTTGAATTAAGAAAGATACAACTGAATTGGAAAAACTATTTTAATTCGACACTAATTTTTGCTAATTAAACTACACACTACAATTCTTGCTTCCTTCTTCCTTTTATAGACGTCCACTAGGGTTTCCTTGAGCCTCTGATCATTTGTCACCTTTAAATTCAGCCATTGGATCACTGCAACACCCTATTCAAGCTCCACGTGTTTTGGCGGGAAACTTTTTTTTTTTTTTTTTTTTTTTTTTGCAAATTGCTTCTGGATATCAGACAAAGGGGGGGGGGGGTGGTGCATTTAATGCTGAGGTGAGGGTGTTTTGTAGTGGTTTGGGCGGTGGATGTGATGGGGTGGTGGACTGGTGATGATGGGATAGCCAAGTGGGGTTGTGGGGAAGGGAAGCTGGGGTAGGAGATGGTCGTTTGACCATGTTTGACTGAGGTCAAACGTTGACCCCGTATTACTAGTTTGGGAGTTGGGTGGGCTGAGGTGTATTGGGCCCAAAATTTAGGAAGGGGTGGGCTTGTGGTGTGGATTGGGTTTGGTTCATTTTGGTTTGAAATAATAATAAGGGTCCGGTTATGGTTTTGCATTGCACAAGGGCCATTTTTGTAATTTATGCAAAGTTGGAGTGTGAAACTTGGCTATCTTTCAAAATATTTCAAAGGGTATATTATGCCAAGTGGTGAATAGTACATGGTCCTAATTTGATTTTTCCATATTAAATGTACCAGAGACCGAAACTGCCAAACTTTCAAACTTCAGGGACCATTTGTGTAATTTCACCAAACTTTTCCACCAAGGACCAATCCTGCCATAAAAGGTTAGTGCAAGGACAAAATTTGTTTTTCTCAAAGTTTTTAATATCCCAGGGACCATTTTTGACAATTTTCAAAGTTCAGGGACTAAACTTGATATTTTGTGAAACTTTGTACCAAAGGACTAATTATGTAACTTTTTGATTTAAAAGGACCTTTGGTGACTTTTTCAAGTTTTTAGAATAACTAGGGACTAGATTTGACAACTTTTGAAAGTTGAGGGACTGAAACTGCCAATTTTGCAAACTTTGTGCGTTTTTCATCTATTTTTGATATTTTTGCATTTGAAACATGTAAAACACTTTCCTAGGATATTTTCACTATTTTGATTCAATATTGAGTGTTTTTAGATGTTTTGGCAGCTCAGAAATGGTAAAAATGATGAGTATTTACACACTCATCAAAGGGTGTAGTTCGATTTCTATCTCAATAGGAGAGAAGAGAAGGAGATTAGGTTTGCAAGTGAACCAAGGGATGATTAGAATGAACAAAGGGGTTTGTTTATATACTAATCAACATCTTGGAGCTCAAGAAACAAACCCTACACCCTAATGGGTTGGGTTCGGCCGAACATGGGTTTTCAAGCCCATTCCATGTTTTTCTTGAACACTATTTCATGTTCAGTCCTTCATCTTTCCTCCAACGATCATTTAGTCCAATTACTGTTAACTAAAAACGACCGTTACGTGTTTTGTTTGTGAAATTAATAATTATTAATACATTGAAACTCATACGTAATGTGTGCAATCCCGAAGTCTCGTGTTCGAGTCCGGACATATTCATTAATTTTTATCCGTTAAAACTAACACTTATACTAATTAGTTTTTAGGTTTTATAGATTGAATACTCAGTACTTTTTACATCTTATTTAGCTTAAACATTTCATTCCTCAGTTTAGTAATCATCTTATTCAAATACTTTAAAAAAATCAGAAAATAAAAATAAAAAATATGTTTATATTTTGTTTAGTTAAGCTTTCAGTTGAGCTTATTTAGCTTCCTTACAGTCCATTTAAGCTCTACAGCTTATTGTGGATCTGTTTCAAATCATCGTTCATTATCAAGCAAGTTCAGTCAACTAAGGTCAAAGAGCTTTTGAATTCATTGATTCATGGTGTATTGGATAAGCTGAGATAGCAAAGGATGATCTCTGCCTATCTTAAAGATAGGCAAGCTCAGTGATCTCCCTCTGTTCTAGCTGAGGGAGATGTGTTTGGTAACTTTCTGTTCTGTAGTTCTCATTAGTTGTTACTGATTTGGATTCTATTTTAGTTATAGTAGTTACTGTTGAATTGATTGTATTTGTTGTTGTAGAGGTAGTAATTGCTGAATTAAAGCTTGTTATAGTATATGAATAATCTGTTTTGTGAGATTTGTGTTGCTTAGATATATAAGAATTACTGTCATAGTGTGGATCCGTGTTATTGATTTGCTGTTAAATCTGATTGTAATTAGCTGTTTTAATTGCTTCATTTAGTGATTTGATAGCTTAGTGGATCAGTGGCTTTGAGATTTATAGAGTTGATTAAGGAATCATAGATTCAAAGAGTTGACAGTTACATAAGAGAGTGTTTGGAATAACCTGATTAACTGAGATTGCGTATTAGTTTGATGAATGTTGTTGCATCAGATGTTCAATTAGGTAACTATTAGATTTAAAGTTGAATAAAACAGTAGTCTAGTTTCATAAAAAGTCACAGTTAGGTTTCTAGTTAGTTAATTGATAGAATTGCTTGAAATAGTTAGTAGCATTGTAGAATTAGTTGCATAATAGGTTTAAATAGTTCAATCTAGTGGAATATCAGCTTAATAATTCAATAAGTGGTAAATCTAAGTAGTTCTAATTAGATTAAGTCAACTAAGATTGGTAATAAAATAGTCAACTTAAACAGATTTGGTGGTCTCAATAGCTTCTGAATTTGGATTCATTTAGGTTGATAATCAATAGGTGTGATAGAGTATTTGGCATTTCTAAATTCTCAGTAGTTCAAGCTTTGATTTGCCCCATTAACATTCTGAATAAGAGCTTATTTGGACATCTTATTGGTGTCTGCTAGTTTAGCTCTTAGAACATAAAAGCTGAATTGGTAATTGAGGCCTGCAGTTGTGTTTTGAGCTTATAATTGTGAACTTGTGAATGTTTCTGAGTCTCATTTTAGTTGGATAAGTGAATTTGTTGGAGTGCATGCTTTTGGCTTATTATATTTCACCTCTGCTAGCTTATTGATCTTATTTCATAACTTCATTTCATCTGTCTGCTTATTACCTGAAGTTCTGAGCTTATTGAAAGTTGTTCTTTGGTATATTTGAGCATATTTTATCATATATCATCTGTGTTTAGAGTTTCAATCAGTTTGGATCACAAGTGCTTAAAAATAAGCACTTGTAATAATAAGTTTTACTATAATAAGCACTTTTACTGTTCATTCAAGCTTCAAAATTTTATTTCATTATTTTTGATTTTCTGGAAATTTTTCAGATTTTTCCAAGTTGTTTTGATATTTTTCTTAATTTTTCTTTGATTTTAATCATTTTTTAAATAGTTTTTAATAAACAAAAATCCATAAAAATCAGAAAAAGCCATAAAAAATTCAAAAATATTTAGGAAATTCTTTTATAGTATTTTAGATTTTTCAAAAATTAATTTTCATTTTTCCCTTTTATTTTTCTATTTTCCTTAATTTTTAATTCATTCAAAAATACAAAAAGCAAAATAAATTCATAGAAAATAAAAGAAAAGTAAAAAAAATAATTTCTTTTTCTGGAAATTCATTTTATTAGTTTAAGATTTTTAGAAAATTGTTTCACGTTTGTAGGATCATTTTTCAATTAAAGTTACGTTTTAATAAACGCGTTCGCATTTCCATTTTTACGTATTCAACTTTAGTGCATACCTAGCTTGTACTATTTGCATAGTTTGTGTTTGATTGTTATTCCTTGAATTACTTGATCACTATTTTCACTTTTCAATTCACGATTTGCACGAATCAATATTCCTTGATTCCATTCACCTTCACTCGGAAACGTCTCGGGTGATCCGTATTTTGTGCGGATCATTTCGATACTATACTACTATATTATAATAAGTTGATTTTGACACAATCAAAAACATTAAAAAGAATACGTACATTGTTCACGAGATGTTGTCACAGATCAAGGCCTCGAGCACTACCTAAATCCATGATCAAAATGACAAACCGAATCACCATACCACACATCCACTTTAAGATGTGTAAACTAAAAGGAAAAACACCCTGACTCTTTTACACAAGCTCCTTGTTTACTAGACAGCTTTCCCAACAATATATAATTAACACTTGACTAAGAAAACCAAATATCAAAAACACGGAAGGATGTGTTTGTGGTATTCAAATGAACAAGAGGAGGGGAGGAAAACAGTGTATGAAATGTTTAGAGCGGTGGGTACAGTGGTGTCGTTCTCCTCGTGCCGTCTCAAAAAGTGGTGCCACATTAGCAAAACACAGAACGGCACCAGAAAATCTTTGGCACCACATTCTGTGCCGTTACAGTTGGCACCAGAAAATGTGGTGCTGTTCTCCTTTTTTTTTTTTTTTTTTTTTCATTCATAAACATAAAGTATTAACTAGACCAACATATAAAGCTAGACATATTAAAACATTTTAGGCCCAACAGAGTTTAAAACCCAAGTTAGACCCAAAAGAAAAAAACATGTGCTGCCCACCAAACCCCACATACGTCTTCTTCCTCCATCCGCAAAAAAAAAAAAAAAAAAAAAAAAAAAAAAAAAAAAAAAAACAACTACAACAACAACAACAACAACAACAACTCCCTCAAAATATGTCTTCTTCCTCAGTTCCTCACAAACACACACAAAACAATAAAAAACCCACCAAACCAAGGAAAAAAAATTCAACCGCGTTGCGTGGTTGTGACGGCGCAAGCAGGTTTAGCGCCATGTCCGGTACACTGCGCTGTTCTGTTTTGTCGTGCCGTTCTTTGGCACAAGGGTTTGGCACAACCATACCCCAAGCTCTTAGACAAAATGAGGGTATCATGCCTCAGTTATATAGGATAGCCATTTAAGATAATCACTAACTATAATTTGGTATAAAGGGGGTATATATATGAGTTGGGAAGTAAGGGTAGGGTATGTATTACCCTAGGGATCAAATTTGTCAACAGCTGAAACTAAAGGGCGCAGGTTATGTTATCACAAGGACTATTTATGTAATTTGACTAAATTTCCGTGAAACACACTTGTGAGCTCAAAACTGATGCTAGGATTGCTCGATATATTTTCTAGTTCGTACCATTAATTCTAAAGTAGCTTTTCTATAAAATTTGATTATAAATACATTTATATTAAATAAACGTGTCCAAACTTACTAGATTCTCGCATTATTAGGTTTTCATAGTGCCAACTCACATAGTGCTCTAAATAAATATATGTTCAACCATACCATAAATGAATCAACATATAGCGACCACTCACCTAATCAATTCATTAGTACGAACAATATCTGAAACATTCTGAAAACAATTTTCTAGTTAATCAACGATTCATTTTAGATTTTAGCTTGGTATTTTAATATAGTCTCCAAATTACTAGTTGTCACATATCCTTGGTGGTTGGGACCATATCCATTGGCTTGGCAGTGTTAAAAGTGGTAGATAATTGGATGTAAGATTCGACAAATGGTAGATTTAGGGAGTGCCGCCCGAATCACACCTGGTTTACTTAGTAGTTGAGTGCTTGGCAAACACAAAATGTAGTCATATAGATTAGTTGAGGAACTTAATGCTCGGAGGATAGATCGGCCCTAATGCGTGAGCCCGAATAGGAATTTATCTAAATAAGGTGTAGGGACTGCCGACCGTATCACACTTACACTACCTAAGACTCATTGCGTACAACTATATGAACATTGCACTTACAATTATGTGGTTAGTTGAATAGATGATTAGCAAGACGAGTACGCCTTTTATCTCTTGGTAGTTCGCAGTTAGTTAAGTTTAATTACCATTTTAGTCATTTACCATTCTTAGATAATTTAGTAGTTTAAGTAATCATATAATATCGTGGGTTTAAAGCACAACTGTCATTAAAAATAGAGAGAATTGCAAAAATCATCCCTAAAGTTTGGTCAAATTGCACGTTTCGTCCCGGATGTTTGGAAAGTGCAAGGATCGTCACTGTGGGGAAGCTTTTGGTGCAAATATCGGGACGATATTTGCACCAAAGGTTTCCCCAAAAAGGACGATACTTGCACCAAAAGTTTCCCTACAGGGACAATCCTTGCACTTTCCAAACATCCGAGACGAAATGTGCAATTTGGCCAAACTTTAAGGAAGATTTTTGCAATTCTCTCTTAAAAATAGTTTACTTTGATTTACATAGATACCCGGGCTCCGGTGAACGACCTGATTTTATGGACTCTATAATATCACGAACGGGTACACTGCTCGTGAAATGGTGGTGAAGTCTAGTAATGGTCTAATAGAATCGGTTTACAAATTTTAAAACTAGATTTCACACATCAAATTAATTATCGTCGCGATTATTATTATTGTTGTTGTTGTTGTTGTTGTTGTTGTTGTTGTTGTTGTTGTTGTTGTTGTTGTTGTTGTTGTTGTTCTTTGTTGTTGTTGTTGAAGTTGCTGTTGCTGCTGCTTAACTGTAGGACCGAAAATATAGATGATTTATGTGATTCGGGAGGTCTAGGTAGTACATTTCACTTGTGTGACGTTATCTTAATAAAATAGCGAGGCTAACATTAACGATTTACCGTTTGCAAGAAATCTTATTTTCAAAAAAGTAAATTGTAAAAAGTGGCTTTTTTTTAATGTTAATGAAAAGACTTGTGTTTCATATTGATCCTAACAAAGAAAAAGATCCCATATCCTAAGAGCACAAGGTGTGGTAACACCAAGTTAAACCTTAACTCAGTGTCACGTCAGCACCACATCAGCTTTAACCTTTTCACCTTAACTAAAAAAAAACCCCTTATCATAACTCAACTTTAACTCAACTAAAATTTAACCCTAAACTAAAAATAATATCTCATTTAATAACTAACATAACATTTAAAACACGAATTACATTAAACATTAAAGTAAGAACATGAAATACATAGTACGATTAATACAAACTACGATTAATACAAATTACGATGCGGTAATGAAAATAAAACTACAAATTAATAAAAGGAATCATCTGAAACCCAGCCGTTTTCACTCGAAGACTCTGATTCCTGAGGGCCTAACCCCATGGCCCATCGGTATTCTGCTTCTCTTTGTTCCCGCTCCCTACGAGCAGCTGCCCGCTCCTCACGAGCAGCTGCCTCAAGTTCTTCGGCTTGTTGATACTCTCTGAATACTTCTTCATCTTGTTCTGGTTATCAAAGTTGTTCATTAGTAAACCCATGCGGATTGGGTTGGTATTCCACCGGTGGAGTGTTTGCCGGTGGAGTGTTTGGGAGTATGGGAAAGAGAACTTCCGGTGGAGTGTTTTTTGGTTCATTTTCATTTGGGAATACAGGAAAGAGATCTGCTTGTGGAGTGTTTTTTTGGTTCATTTTCATTTGGGAATATCGGAAAGAGATATTCCGGTGGAGTGTGATAAACAGATTCATTATCCGGTGGACTAGAGAATTGTTGAGAGAAATCTTTGTGTGGCCACGGAGGTTCACCTGCGCCGACTCCGGGCTATCCAAAAGGGTAGTCGCCGTGGAATTAGTCGGCTCGCAATGTCGAGTCAGAAACCCATGTTAAAAAGAAGAAGAAGAAGAAGAAGAAGAAGAAGAAGAAAAAAAAAAACTTGTGTGAGTTAAGTGTATAAATTGTGTGTGTAAGTCTGTGAATGTGATTGGTATTTATAGGCACATTTTGAAAGTGTTTGAAAAGTGAATTTGAATTTTGAAAAAATCCCGCCCGTTTAAATTTGAATTTGAATTTGAAATAAATCCCGTTCGTTTAAATTTGAATTTGAATTTTGAATTTTGAATTTTGATTTTGAATTTGAATTTGAATAAATCCCGCTCTTATTGTTTCAAACGGCTATAAATAACATACCATAACACACTATTTTTCACACACTTCTATATCTAACCATTTTACAAAATTGTTTCATAGTTCAAACATTTGAGATGAGTACTCGTTGGTCAAAAGAAGAAGAAAACTTGCCAGCTGAAGTTTGGATTGAAGTTTCCCAAGAACAACACACCCACATTGATCACTCATTTTGGAATCGGGTTGTAGACATGTTCAACAATCTGACTGTCGGTGACAATTGTAACAAAAATATGGTCACGGGTAAATGGATAAGACTTAACTGTGAATGTAAAACATTCAACGCTATTTATAATGAGTTGCGGCGTACAAGCAGGGAAAACGACAGTGATCGTCTCAATAATGCAAAGACCATTTTTGAGCAACGCTTTGGTAGGAGAAACTTTCAATATGTTCACGTGTGGGAGGTTTTGAGAAACCACCCCATATGGCTAATTTATGGTTAACGGTGTTGTATTTAGTATCGTTTTTTTAACTTTTTCCGTATCGTTTTTAATATGTTGTACTGTTACTTTAAGTTTGAATTTGAATAAAATGCTTAACGGCTAGTTTCCCTTAAAATATCCTCCAACAGCTAGTTTCCTCTATAAATGCCACTTTAACAACACTTCGTATTCTCACACAAGTATCACTAATTTTCACACCTAACGAACCAGCAAAGGTGCAAAACTATCCTTACCCAATTACGCAGTGAACAAGAAAAAGAACTCAAGCTGATTAACAATTTGCTAGGTGAGATAACTCGTATTATGCTACAGAAGCATGATCGTGCTCAAGAGGTCAAAAGGTTGCGTGAGCTGCCTCAAGACCATCCAGCTATCAGGGTCGGTCTACAAACTCTATTAAGAAATGATAAAACAGATCTGCAACTTCATGTCGCCTTGAAGATGTTAGGGAACAAGTGTTGCAAGTGTGGGAGGAGAAGTAAGATCTCATCAACATTTACAAGGCTATATAAAAGCTTCATGAGAATCGTTGGATGATTTCTGTTTTCGTATCGTATTGTTATTTGTGTTTTAAATTTCATCGACAATTACAGTGTTGTGTTGAATATTGAATTTTTAATTTGAATTTGGTTATCCTGCTCGAACTATATCGTTTAAGAACTAAAGGGGTGTTTTGGATTTTTTTTTTTTTTTTTTTTTTTTTTTTTTTTTTTTTTTTTTTTTGACACATATAAATACTAAAATGTTTAGAAGGGGCAAAACTGTAATTTTTTTTTAAATCAAAAGTGACTTTAACGCTGCGTTAAGGGGTTAACGTGGGGCGTTAACTCACCCTTAACGCAGCCCAACGGTGTGGTTAACTCACCTTAACGCAGCCACGTTAAGCTTTAACGCGAGGGAAAACACACCGATTGCTCTATCAACCACAATGAATGATCAAACTACAGACTCTGATACTCGTTTATATTTAGACACTTACGGTAATAACCTTTTTTAAGTTAATGTGCGTACTGTTTTTCAAAACTATGGTTCTGAACTTCTGTACCTATAATTTCATACTTGCAAGACCTGTAATTCTAATTTTTCAAATGGTTCTCAATACCTGTAAAACCTCCAAAACCAAACATTGAGAACTATTTTGGTTATGGTTAAGAAAAAGACAGCAAGAACTAAAACATTAGTTTCATCCATACGTACAAAACAAGAGATTCAATTAGTCCTACATAATAAGCAAAAACATAGAGCAAGTAATAATAATCTCCGCACATAATAATATCACCCTTTGTATCTGACATCAAAACAGCCCAGCTTGAGGAAAAGTAATCCGACAAAGCCTTTTCGATTTCAGATCATTTGTTCTTCTAAGCAAGGAACACAACCTCCTTATAGACTCCCACCACTTTTCTTCAATGTCTTACCTCGGCGTCTCCCCAAAGTCTCACAAAACACTGTTCCAACACTCCCGATATTACCATGTTGATGTTTCCTTCTAAACTCACATCAACTTCAAGAGCACCTACTTTTGTCAGATGTGAGACTCCGTTTTTCAGTGTCCCCTCGACTTTAATATCCCCAGACTCAGAAATTGCACCCTTGAAACGGGATTCCACATCAGCAATTTGGACTTCAATGACTTGCTTTTTGGATGACTCGTATAAAATTACCTGTTCTTCACTTAATCTGATACATTTGGCAACCATAGAGCGGAGTAACTGGGTGTTCTGATAACCAAGTTCTCTAATGGATGAGCATGTCACCTTTACGGATTTCAGACCAGTTCCTCCTGCTACAAACTCTTCAGCTAATCTATCAAGTCTTTGAGCAAGTCTAACATACGGTTTCATTTGTGCAAGTAACTGCAACAAAGGTCATAACATCAAAATGAATAACATCAGCATTGTCCTTTACGATCGAAATCCACATAGATGTTACACATTACACAAAGTAACTATTTTTCACTTATTCATTTATGAGCACAAGCAAATTGTTCACCCACATAGATTTTATATCTTGCGTATACTACTCTTACAACTATTGATGTGTTTCCTTTACGATCCAAAACCCACATAGATGTTACACATTACACCAAGTAAAAATATACTTCTTTTCAAGAGTTGCATGTTTAGACCCGTTATTTGACCCATTCAACTAGCCCATTTGTAACCTCTCTGTTCAACTACTAATGACGTCCTTACCAAGAACATTATTGTACTGAATTTAAGATCCCTAACACCTTCACAGACATAGGAAAATACAGCGTCTTTGATTCTGTATTCCGTATATATATTACTGTATGTGTATGATTACCCGTCAAAACCTATAGTTCCACACTCCGACACTCGAAAGGTTTCCACTTTAACTCATCCTGAAAAGGCGTCTAATTTTATTTAGGTGACTGATTACGCAACAAAAGAATCTGAGCATCAAAGCTAAGCGATATAAGGACTTCTTCCTAAGTTACACAGAGAAACTAAACGACATAACGAATAGACACATGAGGAGCCAAAAGAATAACGCTACAATTACATACCAACTATTATCTCATCAGTGTTGGGTCTAAAAGACATTTCAAGTCACGAGACAAAAGAAGCATTGTCTTTGATAATGATTTAATATAGCAGATTCCATTTCAAAAATATCCATCAATGCAGCTCTTCGGCTAAAGATGGTTTATGAAAGTGATGCTGACTTTATTACTAAATTGACAAGTGGCCATTAGTATTCACAGGACATATGTTGTTATTGGATGGTGTGCAGCATTGAACATGTTTTAATGGAAGGCACGTGACTTCAAGTACTCGTATATTATAAAATCATTAGTTTGTACTTTGTTCTAGCAGTCATCGTCTAAAAGCAGGCAACCACAAATAAATTTGTAACCTTATTTTGCTTAATAAAAGTTAATAAACAAAGTACTTTATGACATGAAATGAATCACGAGTTTACCAGAACAATTATGCTCAGTCTTAAAGCAGGTAATTATGTTCTACACGTGATTATTTTACCAGAAAGAAAACACGAATTTACCCAAACTACACCTAAAAAGTGCATAAATTCACAGCTTTGACAAGATAACTTTATCACCTCATAACTCTTCAATGAAACATATTATCTATGATAGAGACAAAATGAAAATAAAAGCATAATAGATGCAGTTATTTACAAACCTGGGCTGTCATGTCGAGATTTAGCCGAGTGAGTCCTAATGGAAATGGAATATCCTTACCGCTGTCAACCCAAATATACCTAAGTGAATGTATATTAAACCCAAAATTGATGATTGCTTGATCGCTAAAGGGACAATACTTCATTGCCAGTTTTCTTAATTTTGGGCACCCCTTTGATAACTCTGAAAGGCCTTCATCAGATTCGCCTATAGCAGTAAGAGATAGAAATCTCAAATTAACACCATACTTTCCAATAAAACCCAAACCTACATCCGTCACATGACTCGCATCTACACAATGGATACTTAGCCTCTCAAGTTTGGTGCAACCCATCAACATAGCTCGGATCCCATTGTCTAGCGGTAAATCTGACTTGTCTTCTTTTTGGGCCACAAATGTACAGAAAACACGCAAATTCTTCAAACTAGATCCTATACACTCCAAAGCTTCATTTGAAATATCAGTGAGTAGGGCATCTAAATATTCCAAATTCGGACATCCTTGTGCCACAGCGATCAGTCCCACATGAGTCCCTGAGCGAACAGTCAGTTTGCGCAATTTCTTGCAAAACTGACTAATAAGTCGCAATCCCGTGTCTGCACACCCATCCTCCATATGAAGAACTTCCAAGTTAGGACACCTCTGAAGAAAGAAACATTGGCAATCTTCTCGCATATTTTCCGACCTAAACTCCAATTCCCTTAACTGATTCAATAGGGAGATATCAAACGGAACCAAACCTTGTGGCAAGTCACTTAAACCTAACCTATGAATGGTCGAGGGGAACGTGAAACCATTACACTCATCATCTTTATTAAAAAAAGCGCCAAAGAAATCTTGCAACTTAACAGCATTCCTAATGGCAGCTTCTACAGCGTCTATGCCGCATATACGAACTCTTAAAGAAACTAAAGACTCCCTACATTTTTCTACAAGAAAAGCAACATCTTCTTGATCAAAGGGAGTATTAACAGCATTATACCTACGATAACTATATGAGAACTTCTCAATCGCCGTTTTACGCAAAGCCAGCACACGTAACCATTTCCCACGTTCCTCCACCTCGTCACCAACAACCAACTCAAGCTCGTCCAAACACAATTCTTTTAACTCGCTACAATACTTAGCAACACACATTAGCCCATTCTCTGTAAACCCTCCACACTCACATAATTTTAAACTCCTTAAATCCTTCCCTCGTTTTTCCGCAAGGAGCTCAAGATCAGAATCACGAATAACAAAAAAACGAATACGAAGTGATTTTAAGCACTGAAACTTGACGGATATTTCTCTAATCCACCGAGTTACGTCAACCCTATTCGAACTCTTTTGTCCTTTCAGGGTTAGGGATTCGATAAACGGAAACCGTTTAAATAAACGAGACGGTGTGGGTGCGTAAGGCTCGTGGACAGTCACTTGCTTACGTGTGAGACGATCGATCTCGTACCATTTACGACAAACCAATGAAACAGAGTTCCTGTCATCACCATTCTGTATGTACGGAATCACACAGTTGAATACAGTGTCCATTGAAGCCATTTGATCCTCCTTCAAGTAATCAAGAATACAAACAGAAACATAGATAAGTCAAAACAACAGAAACGTGTAAAAAACAAAAGAAAACAGCAGCTTGAACAGCAATAAAAGCAGGTAAAAATGCAAAACCAGCACTCAAAACAGCAAAATAATCAATAAAAGAACATGTACGACAGCAACTTAAATAGCAACAAAAACATGTTAGAATGCCAAACAAAAAACAAAATTTTAAAGCAAAAAACCAGCAACCTAAACAGCACTTAAATACAGCACAATAAGCAATAAACGAGCATGTCAGACAGCAACAAAAAACATGTAAGAAGAGCAAAATTAACAGTAATACAGCAACTTAAAAAGCTATAAAAACAGCAACAAAAAACATGTAAAGACTAGCAAACCTAAATAGCATAATCAAAAAAACATGTAATTGTAGTTTTGCTTTTATCATCGAGATGTTGCTTGATTGGTCATGATGTGTTTATGCTTAAAGTTGCTAGAGTTAAATAACCTAAATTGTGACTAGTACACTACTATGGTGACTTACTAGTGTAAAATCGACTACTTAAAATAGAAATGTACCACTGGCTAAGCTTATTTGGCCGGCTTATATTTATAAGCGTACTTTTCGTCTTTAAATTGGTTTAATCTTATTTGGCCAGCTTATGAGCTTATCAAACTTTTGGAAAGCTTATAAGCTCAACTTTTGGGCTTATGAGCTTTTCAAAAGTTCAACAACCCAACCAAATACGTTTAAACAAACACCCCCTAAGCTCAAAAGCCATGGTTTGTATAAGCTTAATTGACGGGCTTATGAGCTTATCAAACAAATAAGCTTAGACAAACACTCGCTTATGAGCTTATCACAATTTCAATAAGCTCATAAGCCCAAAAATTTGAGCTTATGAGCTTTTTAAAAGTTCAATAAGCCGGCCAAATAAACTTAAACAAAGACACCCAAATAAGCTCATAAGCCACAATGAGTTTGTCTAAGCTTATTTGATGGGCTTATGAGGCTATTGAAAGATTGATAAGCTCGTAAGCTCAATTTTGTAGGCTTATGAACTTTATAATCTGATAAGGCCCAAAAACGGGCTTATTAAATTTTCAATAAGCTCATAAGCACATCGCATAAGGGGGCATTTGTTTAAGCTTACGCATTTTCGACTTATGTTTTATAAGCTCATTCTCCGGCTTTTTTTTTTTTACTTTTTATAAGCTTATTATGAAAGAATAAGCTTATACAAGCTCATAAGTTTGAAAATAAACACAAAAAATGAGCTTATGATACATAAGCCGAAAACACATAAGCTTAAACAAACACCCCCTAGCTTAGACAAAAGAAATATAAGCCGAAATCATATAAACCTAAACAAAACCCCCTTAACTCAGTCTTTTGCCTAAAAAACATGTAAACAAATACTACAAAAATAAATAGTAAGCCAACATTTGATAATAGTATTTATATTTAAGAAAATAAAAAACAATCGAGCAAATTTTACTCTTAACGGTAACTTAATAAGTTAATAAGTAGTATTTGAAAATAAATAATTAACACAAAGGCAGCAGACAAACATAACATTTTAATAAAACCATTGAACAAGAAGAATATATTTGAGACTTACAATAATGTTGTTGGTGACGGTGCTGTTGTCGGAAATAAGGTGTTTTAGGTTATTTAACTGTGAGTAAATTACATTGACTGCCCCTGTGGTTATAGTAAAATTTCCTATCTAGTCCCTTAAGTTTTAAATTACTACAATGTATTAACACTTTTGTGTAGTACATTAAATTATCTATATATACTATTACTTGGGATGTGAAGACAAAAATTTGGCACAACTACAGTAACTTTAATATTTTTTATTCCCAGCTACAGTAACTAACGACCGTTAGTTACTGTAGCATTATATCTAATGGTTGTTAGATATTTAACGATTGTTAGCTAACGACCGTTATCTTTAACATTTTCTTTAAAAATCCGTACGAAATTGGTCCTTCATCTCAGAAGTTCGTTGCATATTTAGTCCTCTCATAATTTACGTAATTGGTCCTTCATGTTATACGTCCATTGCAAAGTCAGTCCTTAGTCACTAAATTGACGTTAAGTAGCTACCGGCCGTCATTACATTTTTCCTATTCGGAAAACACCCCGCGGCAACGCGCGGTTTTCCAACTAGTTTGTAACTAAAAGATAAAAATCTTCTCTAAATTACTTGTGCTTTTCTGTTTTTAATTATGTTTCAATATGTTTAATTGGACAATTCTTTTGCCAAACTCATTCGTACGTAAGAAAAATCTTCTGAGTATCATTGTTCAAAGATATCAAATGATCAAGCTTATGGTTATGTTTGGCGTGAGGCTTACAGAGGCTTGAGATTTTAAAATAAGTTAGCTTATAATATAAACAATAAGTCTCCATAAGCCCAAGCCAATTGAAACAAGCTTGTGAGAGATTATAGTTAGTCAAATTGCTAAAATACATTCAAAATGTAGTGATTCTCAAGCAAAAGTTGGAAATATATATGAATTTAATTTGATGTATTTTTATGCGATTTTACATTAATAAGTTTTAGCTCCAATTAATTCGTCAAACAACTTTAAAAAAATTATAATATCTAGCTTCCAGCTTATAATATAAGTTGCAGCTCCAATTTTAGGTCTCCGACTCCAACCCTAGTTGTAGCCCATTTTACCAAACATACCCTATAAATATACCCAATCTTTGTAGTGATATCAATTGTTGGATAATACATATAACACTACGATCATTAGTCTACACCCGTTATCATAACATATTAATTGACGTATCATCAATGATAATCGTCGAGTCTGCTAGAAGACGACATGTTGAATTGTTATTGCCGATTTCACTTCATTAAATTAAACTTGAGTTGTAGGATGGCTTGAGATCACTTTTGATAAAAAAAATTTGCAAACTAATGTTCAAAAACACTACAAGATACACTACACGTATGTAATAAGTGAGTTATTGTGTTAGAACAAGAGCTAAAAGAAGAAAAACATAAGCTTTTTGTGTAGGACAAAAATCAGTAAAACATAAAGGATAACAACTTTTTTGGCACACAAAACACATCTAAACCATCACTAGGCTCTTGATACCACTTGTTATGTCTCTAATATAGTAATAATCAATCGGGTAAAATGCAAAAATAGTCCCTAAACTATCACGAAATCGCAAAAATGGGACTGAAACAAAAAGTCACGCAAAACAGCCACTAATGTTACGAAAATTTGCAAAAAAGCCACCGAGAGCGCTTTTTTGCTAACTTCCGTTAGTCAAGGGTATTATCGCATGAAATGACTAATATACCCCTTTAACTTCAGATACAACCCTCTTCCATCCTCATTCACCTAGTTTATTGCCGCCAATTCTGTACCAAATTAAGCCGAACACCTATATTCAGATACAATTCTAATTAACGTATAGTTCCGGTTAGATTACATCGATCGTCCGTGCCTTTGATCGATACTGTAAGACACAGTGCATTTTTTTTATAATATTAAAAGGTGTATTTGTTGTTAATGTTATGGACTTACAATTATAGGTGGTCATATGGGAAATGTGAAGTAGTAGAGGTGGATAATGAAACAGAAGGAAAGAGTGGCGGGAGTGATTCAAAGGATTTGGATTATAATCCAAATGATGATGAAGTGATTGATGATGATGATGAGCTAATTGAAGATGTTCCCGTAAGTAAGTATGATTTGCTATGCAATAAAGACTGTGAACATCAATCATGTATACCTGTTTTTACGAAACATTATGCACTGCTTAGAGAGTATGCCCAAGAGTTGGTTAATCAAAATCCAGGAACTACTGTTAGGATTGATGTACAGCTAGAACCAAATCCAGAGAGTGCAACAAGAACTTTTAAAAGGGTTTATGTGTGTTTGGGAGCTATGAAACAAGGTTTCAAAGATTGTGGCAGAGAATTCTTAGGATTAGATGGATTATGCATGTCAGGTCCTTTTCTAGGTCAATTACTAACAACAGTTGGGATTGATGCAAACAATGTGATTTATCCAGTAGCATATGTTGTAGTTAATGCACTAAATAAGGCAACTTGGTGTTGGTTTTTGAAACTACTAGGAGAGGATCTTGGTATACAAACCAACTGCAAGTTCACTTTCATTTCTGATAAGCAAAAGGTGACATTTGTATTCTATAATTAATGATGAGGCGAAAAATGAACCACTTTTAGGGGGTCATTTAAGCCCGGAATTGAATTTATTTGATCAAATATTGCCCTATAAATCGTTCCTATTGTGATTTTAGGTACTTTGGGAGTGAAATCTGGAAAAGAAAGCAATTTGGACGTTTTTGGAGCATAAAAGTGAAGAAAATGCCAAAGTCTTAATTTTCCTTGCTGGGAACAGTAGGTGATGGCGTCAAGAGTAACACCCTGACGGCGTCAAGAGTTAATTCCATGACGACCCAGTACATATTGGACGGCGTCACGAAGTAGGGCGTCAAGAGTTAAAATCATGACGGCCTGGAAATGCTAATACATGACGGCGTCAGAAGTAGATCAAGGCAGTCCGAGAAGAGTTTTGGCGGCGAGGTGACGGCGTCACAAGATTGGTCTTGACGCCGTCAGACCCTATTTCCTATATATAGTTTTCTAATTTTCACATTAAAAAGAGAGAAGTTTTGGAGAAACCCTAAGTACGAACTTGGTGCGAATTTTACAGGTTTTTCAAGGGTTCTAAGCCCTTGATACCTTTCATGTGTAATTGAGATAAGTGTTCTTTTAATTCAATCAATATGTCTATGTGTTGGTTGTCTATATCTTGTTATTGTCTTAATTCCATCATGCTAGGCTAGATCTATCTTGTGTTTGCTTAGATCTAATGAAACCTAGATGTTAATTATGTGTTGATTACTTGTTTATAATTGTCTTGGATGAATGAATTTATATGTTAGGCTTAAGAAAACTGGCAGATCTCCAAATGGTAACATGCTTGAACGTCTTAGGAAACATGAACCAATTGCACTAGGTCTTTATTGGTTGTATTTAATGCATGAGCCACTGTTTATAATCCCTATGGTTGTGCTGGGCATGGTATAGGAGGAGATAAGAGCTCATAGAATTGGGGAGTTATGTGCGATACCCCATGAATGGTATTAAGGAATACAATCCGTCATCCATGCAACTATAACAAGTAATTAACATGTAAAAGATGTCTAGGGAGTAGTGAAATCTAAGTAAACACATTTTCTCCACTTATTGCTCACAACCTTAGTATAATTTAGTTTATTTTCATTTCTAGTATTTTATTTTGATTGCATCTTTAGTATTGGGTTAGTTGACTAGCAACTAATTCCGCCCAAATCCTTCAAACCCGAAATTTTTACTTGCTTTCAAAAAAATATAAAAATACAAAAAGGATCATCTCTCACCTTTAGAACTAGTATTTAGGTTTTCTAATCCTAGCGACACTATTCCTAGCTGAACGATCAATCCCCCGGTACTTGTCACTATACTATATACTACAATGATCAGGTACACTGCCTGGTGGGGGTTGTAAGCTTCTCAAGTTCCCTTGATAGGTAAAGCCTGGTGCGATTCCCACGTATCAAGTTTTTGGCGCCGCAGCCTGGGGAATAGTTATTGTCTAGGTTAGAATCTCTTTTTATTAGGTCTACTTGCTAGATTCCGTTCTAGTAAGATTTTATTTTTATTCTTTAGGTTTTCTTTAGTCTATCTTCTTCTTTGTGCCTTTGTTAGTAAATTAAATTCATTGACTGTTCCGTTGACCATTATGGAAAACGCGAATCCACCCCTTTCCCCTAGAGAAGTGGCCTTGTTACGTGAACAAATTGAGAGTGAGATTAGGGAATTTAGGGAGCTTAATAGTTTGATTAAGGTTGAGCTCGAACATGCATTTAGTGACCTAGCGACCGCCTTGTATTCAAATGAGGACCTAGGGCCAAATGACTTTGTGAATGTTATTAAGGGACTTGAAGAGGGGGAAATAGATCCGAAGCTTAATGACTATTTTAATCTATACCCCACTAAGGAGGAGATTGCATATTATAATAATCTTATCGATAACCCGCGATCTCCTTTCACTATAATTGAACCTAAGATAAAGAGAGGCGATCCTAAGAATGCTAAGATACCATGTATGATTGGGTATAGGCACATTAGCAATGCTTACATTGACTTTAAATCTCCAATCAACATTATGTCCTCAACTGTTTATAATGATATAGTGAAAACAAGACTTGAACCTAGAAGAAATCCCAAATACCCCGGTGGAGTTTGTAACTTTGTCGGGAGAGTTAAAGGTCTACATGTCTTTGTTGGTAATTTCACTTTTGTCATCGACTTTATGATTGTGGAGGATCTTGCTAATGTTATTGATTGTCGATTATCCAATGTTGTGTTTGGCAAACCGTTTATTGAGGAGTCTAAGTTGGAATATGATGAGATAGAAGGAACGATCCGATTTGCAAGTAACGCCGATAGTATCACTTATAGGATGCTTAATAGGATGAAAGAATTTCGCTTTATATCCCGTTGTGATAAGGACAACGTTGGTGCTTTTGAGGACATCAATGAATAGGATAAGAAAAAGGGCATGGATTATGTATGGGAAAAAAGGAGTCTTTATTACAAAGATTGCTTGGCCCTTGGACCAAAGTAGAAAGTCGATAAAGAATTTGCCCAAAAGATTATGGGGCGGTTGAGAAAAAGGTGATTGGTTTTTACAAAGAATATCTACAATCGGAGAGTGGAACCAATGATGAGGTCACGTAGTAACCCATGACCTTGAGTCTAGCTATAAAACTCGTAAATAAAGAAAAGCGCTTCTTGGGAGGCAACCCATGTTTTGTGTGATTTTGTTTGTTTGTTTGTTATTTGCTTCTGTATGCATGCTTTATTTTTATTGTTGGTTGATCATGTTTCTAAACTAAATAGTGGAAATACTTTACTTTGTTGTTTTGGCCTAGTCTTAACTCCACCTAAAAGTATTTTTACAAAAGGTAAGTGTAAGGGAAAACCCCAAATATGTTTTTAAGAAACAAACCGATCATGATTCTCCACAATATTAAATGAACATGTGTATTCGTATTTGTTAGAGTCAAATGCTTGTATTGAGTCATAATGAAGTTTTGTAGGATTTTCCAGGAAGTAGGTCCAAGTTTTTCCAGAAATTTTCCGGAAACTTAACATAAGAATTTCTGAAGGTCACTTCTGACGGCGTCAAGAGTTAACTCTTGACGGCGTCACGTGTAAAAATCTGGAAATTTTACCGGTTTTGTTTTTCTAACGGAGTCTTATGGTTTTTGTGAATTATTAAGTTTTATAATCTCCAGGAGATCTGCAAACTTCATTCCACAAGCATTATATCTTATCTTGTTTTCTAGGATTTAGTAACTTATATAGGATGCCGCCGATTTTACGCGAGGTTGTTTTGTCTATTTTTTTCAGGATTTACAGGTTATGTTTGACAAGAAGATGATTTATATTCTGGAAGGGAAGCTTTGATTGTTCATTTTCTTGGAGGAAGATTTAACCTGGCCACCTTATTATCCATACCGAGCGAATCAGGGGAGTATTGATTTCATTCTTTTTTACTTTTTCACTTTTACATTCTTTACTTGAACATTGGGGACAATGTTCATCTTAAGTGTAAGGGGAGGGTAAAAAGATGATACCTTACATATGCACTTTCGCTTGAGTTTGTTTTGTTTAATGGTAGATGTGTAATAAAACTATGAGAAATACTTGTTAGTGCAATTTTAGCGCCAAATTTAAATTTTTTTACAACATTTAGGAGTGAAACTTTAGCCATAGCAAGCGTCTCATGGATAGGAGATTGTATGACTAGCACATAACCGTACTTTAAAAAAATTTTCCACCCAAATATGTGAGGTTCGCCTTTAGATTTGATAGGAAAAGCATTTACTATTAGTGCTTATGAGTGTACCGGTAGCATTTAGATTCTAGAACTTGCGTTAGTGATGCATCCCGAGACCGCTAGTGAGACTACATTCGTGTAGTAGGATTTACTACATGATAAGAGGCATTAGGATCACCCTTGTGTTAAACCCGTATCATAATTACTTGACCATTTAAGTCATACTACTTGGCTAGTTAAGTCAACTAATTTTTCCCACACCCTTAGCGTTGTACTCATTTTTAGTACACGAAACCCCTAGTACACCCCTCCGAGCCTATCTTTTCATTTCTAACTTTAAGCATCTTACTTAAAGGAAGAATTTGTTACACCCCACTTAAATGTACACCCAAATCACCTTAGCCTTCCGTGTATGCGCTCATTTTTAGTGCATTATTGTTTTGGGACGATTGGGACTCATGGGTAAAGTACTTATTTATGGAGTAATGGGGAAGAACATCATTTATTACCCCCATATGTGCGTTAATCTTAAAAGTGCTCCAAGTGTTTTGATTTTCTTAATTCGAGTCATTAGATTTAGTTTATTGTAAAGTATGTAAAAATTCAAGTGTAAGGGGAATGTTCATTCCCTATGATTTTTATTTTGGATGGTAGGGTAAGAGTGTATGCAAAAAAAAAAAAAAAAAAAAAAAAAAAGAAAAAAAAAATCGAAAAAATCAAGAAAAAGAAAAAAAATAGAAAAAAAAGAGAAAAAACATACGGACTACCATCCCGTTTCATTCTATGTTTATTTTATGTTTTTGTTATTTTTCATTTATTAGCTTAAGTCGAGTCTAGTCTTGGCTTAGCAACGCCATATTGTACATGTAATTAACCAAGATTGTTAACTCGCCACCAGTAAAACTTCCTTTATCCAACAAACCCGTGTATTTCATATCCCTACACCTAACGTTACAACCCCTTAAAAGACCTCTTTGATAGTTTATCCTAGGTGCTTACGCCATGTGGTGGAGGTTTGATCCTTTCCCAAGCCTATGGTAATCTATTTTGCTATGACAGGTAGTGAGAGATATCTTCCGTTTCCATATTGTAATTTATACTTTATTACACCCGAGAGATGTGAGTATCTAAACACTATTTGTGAGGTGCTGGTGTATGACCTCCGTGCTTGTCTATTGGTCTTTAGTGGAACGATTATTTGTTGTAATTACTTTAATATTAGTGTTAAATGACCCCTAACTTGTATTTTGAGTAGAATAAAAGCGCATTTGCTTGAGGACAAGCAAATCTCAAGTGTAAGGGTATATGATAAGGCGAAAAATGAACCACTTTTAGGGGGTCATTTAAGCCCGGAATTGAATTTATTTGATCAAATATTGCCCTAAATCGTTCCTTTTGTGATTTTAGGTACTTTGAGAGTGAAATCTGGAAAAGGAAGCAATTCGGACGTTTTTGGAGCATAAAAGTGAAGAAAACGCCAAAGTCTTAATTTTCCTTGCTGGGAACAGTAGGTGACGGCGTTAAGAGTAACACCCTGACGGCGTCAAGAGTTAATTCCATGATGACCCAGTACATATTGGACGGCGTCACGAAGTAGGGCGTCAAGAGTTAAAATCATGACGGCCTGGAAATGCTAATACATGACGGCGTCAGAAGTAGATCAAGGCAGTCCGAGAAGAGTTTTGGCGGCGAGGTGACGGCGTCACAAGATTGGTCTTGACGCCGTCAGACCCTATTTCCTATATATAGTTTTCTAATTTTCGCATTAAAAAGAGAGAAGTTTTGGAGAAACCCTAAGTACGAACCTGGTGCGAATTTTACAGGTTTTTCAAGGGTTCTAAGCCCTTGATACCTTTCATGTGTAATTGAGATAAGTGTTCTTTTAATTCAATCAATATGTCTATGTGTTGGTTGTCTATATCTTGTTATTGTCTTAATTCCATCATGCTAGGCTAGATCTATCTTGTGTTTGCTTAGATCTAATGAAACCTAGATGTTAATTATGTGTTGATTACTTGTTTATAATTGTCTTGGATGAATGAATTTATATGTTAGGCTTAAGAAAACTGGCAGATCTCCAAATGGTAACATGCTTGAACGTCTTAGGAAACGTGAACCAATTGCACTAGGTCTTTATTGGTTGTATTTAATGCATGAGCCACTATTTATAATCCCTATGGTTGTGCTGGGCATGGTATAGGAGGAGATAAGAGCTCATAGAATTGGGGAGTTATGTGCGATACCCCATGAATGGTATTAAGGAATACAATCCGTCATCCATGCAACTATAACAAGTAATTAACATGTAAAAGATGTCTAGGGAGTAGTGAAATCTAAGTAAACACATTTTCTCCACTTATTGCTCACAACCTTAGTATAATTTAGTTTATTTTCATTTCTAGTATTTTATTTTGATTGCATCTTTAGTATTGGGTTAGTTGACTAGCAACTAATTCCGCCCAAATCCTTCAAACCCGAGATTTTTACTTGCTTTCAAAAAAATATAAAAATACAAAAACGATCATCTCTCACCTTTAGAACTAGTATTTAGGTTTTCTAATCCTAGCGACACTATTCCTAGCTGAACGATCAATCCCCCGGTACTTGTCACTATACTATACTACAACGATCAGGTACACTGCCTGGTGGGGGTTGTAAGCTTCTCAAGATCCCTTGAGAGGTAAAGCCTGGTGCGATTCCCACGTATCAAGTTTTTGGCGCCGCAGCCTGGGGAATAGTTATTGTCTAGGTTAGAATCTCTTTTTATTAGGTCTACTTGCTAGATTCCGTTCTAGTAAGATTTTATTTTTATTCTTTAGGTTTTCTTTAGTCTATCTTCTTCTTTGTGCCTTTGTTAGTAAATTAAATTTATTGACTGTTCCGTTGACCATTATGGAAAACGCGAATCCACCCCTTTCCCCTAGAGAAGTGGCCTTGTTACGTGAACAAATTGAGAGTGAGATTAGGGAACTTAGGGAGCTTAATAGTTTGATTAAGGTTGAGCTCGAACATGCATTTAGTGACCTAGCGACCGCCTTGTATTCAAATGAGGACCTAGGGCCAAATGACTTTGTGAATGTTATTGAGGGACTTGAAGAGGGGGAAATAGATCCGAAGCTTAATGACTATTTTAATCTATACCCCACTAAGGAGGAGATTGCATATTATAATAATCTTATCGATAACCCGCGATCTCCTTTCACTATAATTGAACCTAAGATAAAGAGAGGCGATCCTAAGAATGCTAAGATACCATGTATGATTGGGTATAGGCACATTAGCAATGCTTACATTGACTTTAAATCTCCAATCAACATTATGTCCTCAACTGTTTATAATGATATAGTGAAAACAAGACTTGAACCTAGAAGAAATCCCAAATACCCCGGTGGAGTTTGTAACTTTGTCGGGAGAGTTAAAGGTCTACATGTCTTTGTTGGTAATTTCACTTTTGTCACCGACTTTATGATTGTGGAGGATCTTGCTAATGTTATTGATTGTCGATTATCCAATGTTGTGTTTGGCAAACCGTTTATTGAGGAGTCTAAGTTGGAATATGATGAGATAGAAGGAACGATCCGATTTGCAAGTAACGCCGATAGTATCACTTATAGGATGCCTAATAGGATGAAAGAATTTCGCTTTATATCCCGTTGTGATAAGGACAACGTTGGTGCTTTTGAGGACATCAATGAATAGGATAAGAAAAAGGGCATGGATTATGTATGAGAAAAAAGGAGTCTTTATTACAAAGATTGCTTGGCCCTTGGACCAAAGTATAAAGTCGATAAAGAATTTGCCCAAAAGATTATGGGGCGGTTGAGAAAAAGGTGATTGGTTTTTACAAAGAATATCTACAATCGGAGAGTGGAACCAATGATGAGGTCACGTAGTAACCCATGACCTTGAGTCTAGCTATAAGACTCGTAAATAAAGAAAAGCGCTTCTTGGGAGGCAACCCATGTTTTGTGTGATTTTGTTTGTTTGTTTGTTATTTGCTTCCGTATGCATGCTTTATTTTTATTGTTGGTTGATCATGTTTCTAAACTAAATAGTGGAAATACTTTACTTTGTTGTTTTGGCCTAGTCTTAACTCCACCTAAAAGTATTTTTACAAAAGATAAGTGTAAGGGAAAACCCAAATATGTTTTTAAGAAACAAACCGATCATGATTCTCCACAATATTAAATGAACATGTGTATTCGTATTTGTTAGAGTCAAATGCTTGTATTGAGTCATAATGAAGTTTTGTAGGATTTTCCAGGAAGTAGGACCAAGTTTTTCCAGAAATTTTCCGGAAACTTAACATAAGAATTTCTGAAGGTCACTTCTGACGGCGTCAAGAGTTAACTCTTGACGGCGTCACGTGTAAAAATCTGAAAATTTTACCGGTTTTGTTTTTCTAACGGAGTCTTTTGGTTTTTGTGAATTATTAAGTTTTATAATCTCCAGGAGATCTGCAAACTTCATTCCACAAGCATTATATCTTATCTTGTTTTCTAGGATTTAGTAACTTATATAGGATGCTGCCGATTTTACGCGAGGTTGTTTTGTCTATTTTTTTCAGGATTTACAGGTTATGTTTGACAAGAAGATGATTTATATTCTGGAAGGGAAGCTTTGATTGTTCATTTTCTTGGAGGAAGATTTAATTTGGCCACCTTATTATCCATACCGAGCGAATCAGGGGAATATTTGATTTCATTCTTTTTTACTTTTTCACTTTTACATTCTTTACTTGAACATTGGGGACAATGTTCATCTTAAGTGTAAGGGGAGGGTAAAAAGATGATACCTTACATATGCACTTTCGCTTGAGTTTGTTTTGTTTAATGGTAGATGTGTAATAAAACTATGAGAAATACTTGTTAGTGCAATTTTAGCGCCAAATTTAAAATTTTTTACAACATTTAGGAGTGAAACTTTAGCCATAGCAAGCGTCTCATGGATAGGAGATTGTATGACTAGCACATAACCGTACTTTCAAAAAAATTTTCCACCCAAATATGTGAGGTTCGCCTTTATATTTGATAGAAAAAGCATTTACTATTAGTGCTTATGAGTGTACCGGTAGCATTTAGATTCTAGAATTTGCGTTAGTGATGCATCCCGAGACCGCTAGTGAGACTACATTCGTGTAGTAGGATTTACTACATGATAAGAGGCATTAGGATCACCCTTGTGTTAAACCCGTATCATAATTACTTGACCATTTAAGTCATACTACTTGGCTAGTTAAGTCAACTAATTTTTCCCACACCCTTAGCGTTGTACTCATTTTTAGTACACGAAACCCCTAGTACACCCCTCCGAGCCTATCTTTTCGTTTCTAACTTTAAGCATCTTACTTAAAGGAAGAATTTGTTACACCCCACTTAAATGTACACCCAAATCGCCTTAGCCTTCCATGTATGCGCTCATTTTTAGTGCATTATTGTTTTGGGACGATTGTGATTCATGGGTAAAGTACTTATTTATGGAGTAATGGGGAAGAACATCATTTATTACCCCCATATGTGCGTTAATCTTAAAAGTGCTCCAAGTGTTTTGATTTTCTTAATTCGAGTCATTAGATTTAGTTTATTGTAAAGTATGTAAAAATTCAAGTGTAAGGGGAATGTTCATTCCCTATGATGTTTTATTTTGGATGGTAGGGTAAGAGTGTATGCAAAAAAAAAAAAAAAAAAAAAAAAAAAAAAAAAAAAAAAATCGAAAAAATCAAGAAAAAGAAAAAAAATAGAAAAAAAAAAAAGAGAAAAAACATACGGACTACCATCCCGTTTCATTCTATGTTTATTTTATGTTTTTGTTATTTTTCATTTATTAGCTTAAGTCGAGTCTAGTCTTGGCTTAGCAACGCCATATTGTACATGTAATTAACCAAGATTGTTAACTCGCCACCAGTAAAACTTCCTTTATCCAACAAACCCGTGTATTTCATATCCCTACACCTAACGTTACAACCCCTTAAAAGACCTCTTTGATAGTTTATCCTAGGTGCTTACGCCATGTGGTGGAGGTTTGATCCTTTCCCAAGCCTATGGTAATCTATTTTGCTATGACAGGTAGTGAGAGATATCTTCCGTTTCCATATTGTAATTTATACTTTATTACACCCGAGAGATGTGAGTATCTAAACACTATTTGTGAGGTGCTGGTGTATGACCTCCGTGCTTGTCTATTGGTCTTTAGTGGAACGATTATTTGTTGTAATTACTTTAATATTAGTGTTAAATGACCCCTAACTTGTATTTTGAGTAGAATAAAAGCGCATTTGCTTGAGGACAAGCAAATCTCAAGTGTAAGGGTATATGATGAGGCGAAAAATGAACCACTTTTAGGGGTTCATTTAAGCCCGGAATTGAATTTATTTGATCAAATATTGCCCTAAATCGTTCCTTTTGTGATTTTAGGTACTTTGGGAGTGAAATCTGGAAAAGAAAGCAATTCGGACGTTTTTGGAGCATAAAAGTGAAGAAAATGCCAAAGTCTTAATTTTCCTTGCTGGGAACAGTAGGTGATGGCGTCAAGAGTAACACCCTGACGGCGTCAAGAGTTAATTCCATGACGACCCAGTACATATTGGACGGCGTCACGAAGTATGGCGTCAAGAGTTAAAATCATGACGGCCTGGAAATGCTAATACATGACGGCGTCAGAAGTAGATCAAGGCAGTCCGAGAAGAGTTTTGGCGGCGAGGTGACGGCGTCACAAGATTGGTCTTGACGCCGTCAGACCATATTTCCTATATATAGTTTTCTAATTTTCACATTAAAAAGAGAGAAGTTTTGGAGAAACCCTAAGTACGAACTTGGTGCGAATTTTACAGGTTTTTCAAGGGTTCTAAGCCCTTGATACCTTTCATGTGTAATTAAGATAAGTGTTATTTTAATTCAATCAATATGTCTATGTGTTGGTTGTCTATATCTTGTTATTCTCTTAATTCCATCATGCTAGGCTAGATCTATCTTGTGTTTGCTTAGATCTAATGAAACCTAGATGTTAATTATGTGTTGATTACTTGTTTATAATTGTCTTGGATGAATGAATTTATATGTTAGGCTTAAGAAAACTGGCAGATCTCCAAATGGTAACATGCTTGAACGTCTTAGGAAACATGAACCAATTGCACTAGGTCTTTATTGGTTGTATTTAATGCATGAGCCACTGTTTATAATCCCTATGGTTGTGCTGGGCATGGTATAGGAGGAGATAAGAGCTCATAGAATTGGGGAGTTATGTGCGATACCCCATGAATGGTATTAAGGAATACAATCCGTCATCCATGCAACTATAACAAGTAATTAACATGTAAAAGATGTCTAGGGAGTAGTGAAATCTAAGTAAACACATTTTCTCCACTTATTGCTCACAACCTTAGTATAATTTAGTTTATTTTCATTTCTAGTATTTTATTTTGATTGCATCTTTAGTATTGGGTTAGTTGACTAGCAACTAATTCCGCCCAAATCCTTCAAACCCGAAATTTTTACTTGCTTTCAAAAAAATATAAAAATACAAAAAGGATCATCTCTCACCTTTAGAACTAGTATTTAGGTTTTCTAATCCTAGCGACACTATTCCTAGCTGAACGATCAATCCCCCGGTACTTGTCACTATACTATATACTACAATGATCAGGTACACTGCCTGGTGGGGGTTGTAAGCTTCTCAAGTTCCCTTGATAGGTAAAGCCTGGTGCGATTCCCACGTATCAAGTTTTTGGCGCCGCAGCCTGGGGAATAGTTATTGTCTAGGTTAGAATCTCTTTTTATTAGGTCTACTTGCTAGATTCCGTTCTAGTAAGATTTTATTTTTATTCTTTAGGTTTTCTTTAGTCTATCTTCTTCTTTGTGCCTTTGTTAGTAAATTAAATTCATTGACTGTTCCGTTGACCTTGAGAGGTAAAGCCTGGTGCGATTCCCACATATCAATTAATCATGTGATTTATGCACAATGAGAACATGTAAAGTTTTAACACCATCAATAACCTTAACTGTTCACAGAGATTGATACAAGCCGTTGCTAGTGTGTTTCCAAATGCTGAACACAGGTTTTTTTGTTAAGCATATTCATGAGGAGATGAAGTCACATTTTAAAGGAGGAGTTTTCAAGGACATGCTTTGGAATGCAGCTAGAGCCACTACTGTTGTTGAATTCAACAAAGAGATGGATCACATCAAGAATAACAATGTTGCAGCTTATGATTGGTTGCTGAAGATTCCAGCTGAACAATGAAGCAGATCACATTTTTCAGGTAATTCATTAAGTGGCACTGCACAAAAGCATACTGATAATTGATCATATATTAATATATAATGTAACACCCCCAAATTTAAGTTTGTCGCAACGGAAAAGTAATTTGGGTGTTACGGGGAGGATCGAAGTTTTAATCACATAAAACAGCTTAAAAGAAGCATTTTGAAAGTTATTTGTCATTCAAATAATATTTTTGATAAAAGATGAACCATTTGATTTAAAATCTTATTAAAAGATATAAAGGCATGAAAGAATGACATATTTGATTTTTACACCATTTTAATTTATCAGAGTAATAAATGCCCGCTCCGTGTCTTGTCCTGCTCCGTTAAATTACCTGAGATACACATGCTTAAAAGTGTCAACACAAAGGTTGGTGAGTTCATAGAGTTTTAAGGAAAACCATTTATTTTTATAGATTTCAGTAATATTTGGTATTGATAAAATACAAACAGTAATGAAACAAGTATTGAATAATAATGTCTATAATCAAAGATAAATCATATAAAATAATCACTTAAATTCAAGTAAGGAATCAATAATCCTAACATGAGCTGGAAACTCATGATGCTAATTTAATCAGATATACAATTCACGTATGGTCAAATTCCTATACAGCTGTATCTAAATATATGTTGAAAACATACATTTCCTTTATAGATATTGCACTAAGCCTCATGACACACAAGCTTAACCAAAAGAAGTGTTTTATCAAATCAATGATAAATTTTGCCCTCTAATAATAGGTGATTTGCCAATTCCTATTTGTCTACGAATATAGTGTATCACGACTAATACGACTAACCATTTGCAAATGGCATTCCGTCAAGTATTAGTGGGACAGGAGGTCAGTCCTTAACAGGTTTCGAATCTGTTCACTATATTCGCGCCCACTTTACATGTGATTAATGGCTCATGATTGAGGGACTTTATGGCGATAAGATAACTTAGGCAATATCAAGGTAATAATGGGATCATTCAGAATAACATCATGTAATCAAGTATCATACCACAGTAATCAGTTTGAGAATATTATCGTTTGAGTATCAGTAATTCAGTTTAAGTATTTCGCCAGTAACATATGTATATCACATACCACAATAATCGAATTGGAAACATTATCATATGAGTATCAGTATTTCAGTCAAGTAATTCATCAGTACAATATATATATATATATATATATATATATATATATATATATATATATATATATATATATATATATCACATACCACAATAATCAAATTGGAAACATTATCATATGAGTATTATTTCAATTAAGTATTTCGTCAAGTATTATATATATCACATCTTAAATCACAAACCATATTAAATAAATATCAATTAGGAAATTGATTTGAATCATGTATTTTATTCATATACTTATCAAATTATCAAAGTATATGTAAGCATGTATCTACCCCAATGAGTTAAAAACAAGTATTGGAAATGGGGCTATGACTCACCTGGATTGATACGGGAATGATGAAAATAAAGTAGGATGAGATTTTATGGGAATGATTATGGAAACGTCTTTGATATGGAACCTGATAAATAAATTTATATGAGAATATAACCAAATACTATTTGGTAAATACGAACGAATAACGAATAATAATTATTCGTTATGACGAATAGATGATGTGCAGTGTAATTATTATGCCATGCATGATATGACAAAATACTTTATTTAAATTATCCATCGAAGTTTTAAATTTTTAAACGTAAGTAAAAATATTAATTTTTGAAATATCGTTATATATATTATTAATGTAAAAATAAATAATATAAAAATAAAACGTAGTAAAAATGCATATGACGTGATGGTTGGCGTAAAATAGAAAATAAAATAAGAATGTCAAATAGATTATGTTTAGTCCTTGTCCTTTTCCCATTTTTACACTTTTTATACTAACGGCGTTAGCGTTACACCGTTAGTCCTTTTTATATATAATTTATAATTACAGTCCACTACATGTCCAATATTACAATTTAAGCCTGGAATATTAAATAATATCAAGTTTTATCCTAAACTTTCTGTTTTGACAGTTTTAGTCCAAGTTTTTAAGGTTTGGCAGTTTTAGTCCTTTTAGGTGTCGTCGCGTTACATTTTTAGTCCAAACGTTCAAAAATTATGGGAAAAAATATATTAAATTTTCTGGAGCTTATTGAAGCTTATTAAAACTTATTTCAACTGCTTATTTGCAAAAATAGCTTATTTTTCAATAAATGGGCTTTAACGAGCTAAATTAAAGGCCCGTTAGCGTTTAACGATCCGTGAGCGTTGAGACAAGTTGGGCTTATCCCTAGACTCATTTTTAATGTTATAAAATCATATCAAAATAGCTTTTTGGTCCAGCTTATACGGATTGCTTATTTTCAGCTTATTGGGCTTTTCAGTCCATTAAGCTTTATAAATAGTTTTTGAAAATGAGTTTTTGTGTTTTACTTTGCCCAATTTAAAGAGTCTAAACGAGCTTATTATTACAAAGTATAAGCACGAAACTTGTAGCTTGTAGCAAGGAGAAATAGGTTGTGTAAAAATATTGTATGCTTGTTAAGTCGATTTGAGTTTTAAAGGGTCATTTTAGTCACAATCTGGACCAGTTTTCTGAGTAAAAAGACTTAGAAAAATTCTAAGTGTTTATGGTATATACGAGTTTTGCAATTCACTTTGGTCGATTTAGAGTGTCGAGACGTGGTTATTTTTACATGTTATTTATACGAAAGTTGTAGCTAGTCATGGTGTCTATTAGATGGTGTAAAAATATATTATGCTCGTTAAGTAAAATTTCAAGATACACGATTGTTTTATGGGACGTTTTTTATATATGAAAAGACTTAGAAATATTTCTAAGTATTTAGAGTTTTTGTACCGATTAAGCAAGGTTCTAAAATAGTGTCGAATGATGCATGTAACTTAGAAATAAACGTGAAGTGAGTGTGTATCGTGACTCCTAGGCCTTCCACAAGGGAGGCTAACCACGACTTGTGTTCTATATATAAAGGTTTGTACGTAAAAATAAATAATAAAACTATACGTTCGAAAATTATTTATATGCGATGCATGGATAATAAAATAACGTAGGCGATGAATTTAATAGAGATAAAAACGACTTACTATGCTTCTAGGATAGTAGAGAGTCGAAGGAAATGGAAGGAAACACAAGAATACGTACGTTTGATTATATAACCCAAACGTTATTATTGTTTTTGTAACCCGATAACCCTTTATGGCTTCTAAACAAAAAGGATGATAACTTCTGGTCTTCTTAGAGTTTCTAAATGACGAAGAGGGACAAGAAAATATGGAAAGGAGGTGAGGGTGAGAGGTGGTGAAGAAGAAATGAGTTATATGTTTAATATGTATACGTACTAGTTTATATAAAAGTTTCTAAAACATTGACACATGTTCTACTATTCTAAATCAGTAAGTGTTGGGTTTGAGGGAGAATTTTACTGCCATAATGAAGACTTTAAGAATGTGAATGTGAAGAGAAGTCAAGTATGAATTGAGTTTCAATATATATATGTTGACTACATATATACATGTACACGATTTGAAAAATTGAATAGAACTTGATCCATAGCTGATGAAACTCAGTAAAATCATGAAACGATGCTTGAAATATTATTAGAATCATTTAGAAACAAACCGGGATTAAAACGGACGAGTTTGGAATTTTTACATGTGTCGAATGGGTTGGATTTTGGCCAAACACTTTGCATCTATTAAACGTATCAAACGTTCGTCTTAGAAGCTAAAATTTGGCGTCCTAATTCTTTGGCGGGTAGACATTTAGAAGGTACAAAAATATGTAGACGTTGTGTTCATGAATCGAAAAATACAAGGGCGTTTTGGTGAGGTCTGGGTCGACTGAAAACTGATATAAAAAGAAAAAAATTGGGTTTGTATGGTGGGCTGCTGTGAATAGTAACGAGGGATGTGTTTGGGCTGAAATTTTATTAAGGCCCGTTTGGTTTATAATTAGTTTTAATTAGGTTTAGTAAGTTTTTAATATTTTGTTAAACGCGTCGAGAACTTGTTTTGTCGTTTGGTGAATTTTGCAATATCGTAATCGTGACCATTTTAATATAATAAGAAAAATTTAAATTTTCCCGTAAAAATGGTGATTAAAATGATGACAGAGATTATTTATATAATTAACCGAAGTTAATTATATGAATTTTTGCGAGGTTTTACAGTACCCACATGTCATTCTGAATTTCGTCCCGAAATTCAAATTTAATGTGATTACTTGAGTAAAGAATTTTTGAACAGAGGTTGTCGAGAGATTTTTATTCCTAAAATTAAGGAAACGTGATTCAGTTAGATTTACTTGTACCAAACAAGACAAAATAACTGATGTATTTAAGGGTTGTGAATATTGAAAAACAACGGTCAGGAATAGTAACATAACGGCTATATTTGGTCCCAACGGCTAGATTTTTAGCCTATAAATACCAACTTAAATTTTCTATTTTTCCACCAATCATTTTCCTATCATTTCACATTTCCTATTCTTAATCCTTTTCTCTCATTAAATACTTCCGAAAATGCCGAGCCTAATTACGATCATCGCAATGGTATATATCGTTGTTGCTATCACCTATTTGACTTTTGTTCCGGATGAAGATTATGTAGTTTTGGTCGGGATTTTGGGGTTCCTAATACCACTCACGGTTTTATCATATGGTGTTGATAAGATATGGAGGCACTAGTTTCAAGCTAGGTTTATTTAAAATGTATCCTTGTTATGTTTCTATGTAATCCTCAATAAATGTGATATAAAACTTATTTGTCTTTATGTTTAAGAACTAGGCTTGCTATTGTTTCTAATGGTGTACTTATACTTATCTTTTAGAATAATCAGAGCAATTCATCCTATGGTGGTTCTTGTTATGGTACTGTTGGTGGAGATCCTTATTGTTATGTCGGGTCAATCTATTGAAGATTCTACGCTTTTTATTGTAATAATAGTACTTCCTATGCTAATTATATACCTATGTATTAATTTCTGTGGTCTCTAATAAAATTTTCGCTATTGATGTTTTCCATAAGCTTTTGTGAACTCTTAGGTTTCTAATGTTTTTAATTTCCTTGACTTACTATAAAAATGATGGGTATTAAGTGTAAATATCTATTGGAGTTTGTCAAAAATGAGGTTTATGAATAGTTTATTTAATCTCAAGATTTTGCTTTTACATGAAGATTGTTATTTAGAAAATCTGAAAAGATAATTGTTCCATTTATGACATAATTCTTCCTAAATTATACATAGGTAGCTAGGCTATGTATAATTGAGGACCAAATGATGTAATGCATGGCTCAGTAACAATGGTATTTATTTTTCTTTAAATTGTTTTAGATGGTTAAGTCTCAATGGTTTAATGACATCTAATCATTTTCAAAAGAATTTAGTAAATTTTTGTTCATAATATGGTGATGAGTCAGAAATTTCTAAGGAGATACTAGGATATCCTTGGTATAAACTCAAAGTTCATGAGATAATTCTTACAGGGTGGTAATAATTTATCGTTCAGTCACTCTTATTGTTCTCTTAAGGTGAGTTGGTCTAAAATCCGTAAAACTTTCATGGTTATGCTTACAAGGTATGGCCGTCTTATTTTCTTTTCTTACTATATTGTTGCTAATCGGAGGAACTATGGTTACTTCAAGTATTACTGCAATGATACTGATTACTAACCTCTGGATATTCTTAGTACTTTGTTAGGTCCTTTAGTGAAAGAATATGGAGCTAATTATTTCATTGATGATAGACTGAATTGAATTCCTACTGTAATCTAATTTCAAGATATGTCTGGGTAGTATCTTAGGTAATTTATCAACTCTTGGTATAAGATTGCTAAGGAACAAACGGACTTATCTACTAAAGCTAAAGTTCAATAACCTTCTCTCTATTCTTCAAGTTCTCTTCCAAAAATTTGTCTTATAAAATTCTATGGTTATAGCCTAATCATGGTAGGTATAAGGTATCATAATAATCATAGGTATTTATCAAGGTAAGTTTGAATATATTCACTATAATCAACATTATATTAATAACTTGATTGATTGTTTTTGCAAAACAAACGATACAAGATCTTTTATTAATACTCCATTGATATGAGGGGAGTCATTTGTCTACCAAAGAGAGTAACAAATGGTGAGATTCTTCATGAAGGTATGAGGAATCATTACATGCATGCATAGTATTATGATGTAAAGAATTTATTAACAACAGAGGGTTATAACGAAAGGAGATTTTTATTAAAGGTCGGTTACAAGTTTTGAGAGTTTCAGAATTATTAGGAAATCTGTCATCACTAACCAAAAACTTTTTGGTTTAGTGGGTACAACTTTCTGTTCAGGAGAATTGAGTGAAGATACATCGTTTGAGATGTATTGTATCGAGAAATTTGGAGCGTCAGGAAGCAGAGAATTTGGAAATATCTGGTATTGAGGAATCTGAAGTATAAGGTAACGGAGAATTTAGCTCAACGTTCTTCTACGGCATCTCTTGGCTTGAACTTCGTCCAACTTCGAATGTTGTCTGACCACCAATCAAATTTTCATATAATTCAGTATCTCTTCTGAGTTTTTAACGTAAAGGTGAAAAAAATAGATGACGATGGAAGTGATTTCTGAGTGAGTTTTATATCAGGCTGGGATTGTGGTATCCGTACGTAAGGATCTTCAGTGTTCGGAGAATTTTGATTGATAGATGAGATATTAGTATTATGGAGAGTAGTTTTGATATTCACGGGAGTTCCTGAAGACATGCTACAGTAGTAACCGAGAATAATATTTTATGAGGATTTTGTATGTTAAAAATATAACAGTACAGATGAAATACTTATTGTGTAAGAGTAATTTCTAAACATGTAAGATAATCTCAACAGATAAAGTATTGAGCACGGCAGTCTGCAGACACGGAGGGCATAAAATAGTATGGTGTAAAATCATTATTTTGAAAATGTAGTTATAGTTTTAATGTATGAAAACATTTAATTCTCTATAACTGTAGCTCTGATGCCAATCTGTAACACCCCCAAATTTAAGTTTGTCGCAGCGGAAAAGTAATTTGGGTGTTACGGGGAGGATCGAAGTTTTAATCACATAAAATAGCTTAAAAGAAGCGTTTTGAAAGTTATTTGTCATTCAGATAATATTTTTGATAAAAGATGAACCATTTGATTTAAAATCTTATTAAAAGATATAAAGGCTTGAAAGAATGACATATTTGATTTTTACACCATTTTAATTTATCAGAGTAATAAATGCCCGCTCCGTGTCTTGTCCTGCTCCGTTAAATTACCTGAGATACACATGCTTAAAAGTGTCAACACAAAGGTTGGTGAGTTCATAGAGTTTTATGGAAAACCATTTATTTTGATAGATTTCAGGAATATTTGGTATTGATAAAATACAAACAGTAATGAAACAAGTATTGAATAATATTGTCTATAATCACAGATAAATCATATAAAATAATCACTCAAATTCAAGTAAGGAATCAATAATTCTAACATGAGCTGGAAACTCATGATGCTAATTTAATCAGATATATAATTCACGTATGGTCAAATTCCTATACAGCTGTATCTAAATATATGTTGAAAACATACATTTCCTTTATAGATATTGCACTAAGCCTCATGACACACAAGCTTAAACAAAAGAGGTGTTTTATCAAATCAATGATAAATTTTGCCCTCTAATAATAGGTGATTTGCCAATTCTTATTTGTCTACGAATATAGTGTATCACGACTAATACGACTAACCATTTGCAAATGGCATTCCGTCAAGTATTAGTGGGACAGGAGGTCAGTACTTAACAGGTTTCGAATCTGTTCACTATATTCGCGTCCACTTTACATGTGATTAATGGCTCATGATTGAGGGACTTTATGGCGATAAGGTAACTTAGGCAATATCAAGGTAATAATGGGATCATTCAGAATAACATCATGTAATCAAGTATCATACCACAGTAATCAGTTTGAGAATATTATCGTTTGAGTATCAGTAATTCAGTTTAAGTATTTCGCCAGTAACATATGTATATCACATACCACAATAATCGAATTGGAAATATTATAATATGAGTATCAGTATTTCAGTCAAGTAATTCATCAGTACAATATATATATATCACATACCACAATAATCAAATTGGAAGCATTATCATATGAGTATCAGTATTTCAATTAAGTATTTCGTCAAGTATTATATATATCACATCTTAAATCACAAACCATATTAAATAAATATCAATTAGGAAATTGATTTGAATCATGTATTTTATTCATATACTTATCAAATTATCAAAGTATATGTAAGCATGTATCTCCCCCAATGAGTTAAAAACAAGTATTGGAAATGGGGCTATGACTTACCTGGATTGATACGGGAATAATGAAAATAAAGTAGGATGAGATTTTATGGGAATGATTATGGAAACGTCTTTGATACGGAACCTGATAAATAAATTTATCTGAGAATATAACCAAATACTATTTGGTAAATACGAACGAATAACGAATAATAATTATTCGTTATGACGAATAGATGATGTGCAGTGTAATTGTTATGCCATGCATGATATGATAAAATACTTTATTTAAATTATCCATCGAAGTTTTACTTTTTTAAACGTAAGTAAAAATATAAACTTTTGAAATATCGTTATATATATTATTAACGTAAAAATAAATAATATATAAATAAAACGTAGTAAAAATGCATATGACGTGATGGTTGGCGCAAAATAGAAAATAAAATAAGAATTTCAAATAGATTATGTTTAGTCCTTGTCCTTTTCCCATTTTTACACTTTTTATACTAACGGCGTTAGCGTTACACCGTTAGTCCTTTTTATATATAATTTATAATTACAGTCCACTACATGTCCAATATTACAATCTAAGCTTGGAATATTAAATAATATCAAGTTTTATCCTAAACTTTCTGTTTTGACAGTTTTAGTCCAAGTTTTTAAGGTTTGGCAGTTTTAGTCCTTTTAGGTGTCGCCGCGTTACATTTTTAGTCCAAACGTTCAAAAATTATGAGAAAAATTATATTAAATTTTCTGGAGCTTATTGAAGCTTATTAAAACTTATTTCAACTGCTTATTTGCAAAAATAGCTTATTTTTCAATAAATGGGCTTTAACGAGCTAAATTAAAGGCCCGTTAGTGTTTAACGATCCGTGAGCGTTGAGACAAGTTGGGCTTATCCCTAGACTCATTTTTAATGTTATAAAATCATATCAAAATAGCTTTTTGGTCCAGCTTATACGGATTGCTTATTTTCAGCTTATTGGGCTTTTCAGTCCATTAAGCTTTATAAATAGTTTTTGAAAATGAGTTTTTGTGTTTTACTTTGGCCAATTTAAAGGGTCTAAACGAGCTTATTATTACAAAGTATAAACACGAAACTTGTAGCTTGTAGCAAGGAGAAATAGGTTGTGTAAAAATATTGTATGCTTGTTGATTCCTCCCGAACTACCTAACTTTATTTCTCAACCGCTTGTGAACGGTCAATACTTAAAAGTCAAACAGCCCGGGAGGAAATGCAATTAAAACCAGGGAGTATAGTTTTATCCCCGGGTCGTTATGTCCCAACGAGGCATGCAATTTGGACCAAAACGATTTGTGATCGGGTGGTTTTGAATGGGAAAAAGGTGGGATTGATTTATTCTAAGGTTTTACAAATTAAAATAACTTTAATAAACTACTTTAACTAAAACCTAAATCTAAATTATTTAAAACGTAAAAACGCGTACGTTTAAATAAAATAAAACGTTAACGTACGAAACAAAACGTGAATTCTGTCCAATATAAATCCCACGGATGTGAAAATTATATTTTTGGAATTCAAATGATAAAAGAAAATTATTAGAAAAAGAAAATTATTTTTACAACTATTTGATTAATTATTATTAATGAAAAACTATTTTTAACTATTTAATAATACATTAAATAATAAGAAAATGTAAAATAAGTCTAAAAAAAATAAAATTAAAATTTAGAAAAATCTAAAATACTAAAAAACTTGTTTTAGAACTAAAAATATATTTTTAAGACTTTTTATCTAATTATTATTAATTAAAAACTATTAAAACTAAATTAAACTATTTAAACTAAATTAATTATAAAAAATACTAAATAAAAAGTTAAAATTATAAAACTTTTTATACAACTATATTAAAGTAATACAAACTTTAGAAAAATATAAAATTTCACAAAAACTAATTAATAAGTTATTTTAATAATTAAATACTAATTATTATTTAATAACTATTTAAACTACTTTTAATTTTAATAAATACTAAACTATATTATAAAAATCTGAAAATTTTTATATAACTATTTATTGTTGACAGAAATGTGAAAAAAATATAAAAAGCTAAAAAACTTATCAAATAAGCAGTACAATAAGCTAAACGTAGGCTAATAAGCTAACTAAACTACCAAACTAAAAACCTATATAAGTATGTATAGAAAACAGAATATGATGGAACTGGTGCCCCAGTGCAATGGAAGGGGGTGTGGACTTATGCATGCTACTAGCCAAGAGGTCCCAAGTTCGAATCCCACACCCCACGTTTTTTTTTGCAAAACATTTTTTTTTTTCAATTTTTATTTTACAAAACTATAAAGTAAGCAAAAATAAAAAACTTTAATAAAAGCAACTTTTTTATATTAACCAAATAAGCTCAGTTGGAGCTTATTTATCCAACAGTTAAGCTTTTTTAGTTGAAAATGAGATTGGATTTTTATTTTTTTGAGATTTAACCACTTAAGCCAAATCAATGTAAGCCAAAGTAATACTATCAAACAAGCACACACACTCTAATCCTAAAACAACAACAAGCAATAACAACAATAACAGCTATAAGTACAAATGAGGATCAAACCAATCAAAATCATCAGCTCAAGAACACTAGCAGCAGCAGCTGTTCCAAACAGCCTAGTACATGCTCATCTATAAGCTCTTAAATAAGTGATTTGGAAAAAAAAACTAAAGTGCCAATCTAACTACACCTAAATGGCTTTCTAAATCAACAAACATCACAACCAAAGACCTAGAATTGACCAAGTTAGGGTCAATTGAAAATTGACCCAAACCTGATGCACAGGGGAGGCTGTTGAGCCTGCAGCCATGTTTGTGGGGGTGTGGGGCCCACCAAAAAAATCACAAAAATACACTAAAGCTTGATTCCTAAAGCATTAGTGGTAGACTACAATCCCTCAAAGTTTCAAAGCCAGAATCTTAACCTAAAAATCACAAAAAATCCCCCAAGATTTGGTTTTTTCTACACTAAGACATTTTTGACTTTTTTAGATAACTTGAAAAGTTGACTTTAATGAGATTGGATCTTACTCTACTGCTTTGATATGTTATTATAAGCTATAAGGAAGCTAAATTAAGCTATGATATCAACTTATGCAAAGATATGAGGAAATTTGGATCCCAATACCTTAACAGTTAACTGTTAAGGGGCTAAACATGGGATTTTTGACTTTTTGTTTACAACCTGTGATTTTTATGACTATTCTAACCCAAATGCACCTAATTTGACTTGCTTAAGCTAAAACAACACCAAAATAATAACAAGAACACCTAAATCAGTATCAAACCAAACACCCCTATATTAGAACTGTTGCACTAAAACTTTTTATATTTAAACTATAACTATCAATTTTAAATTAAAAATAGATTAACTAAACTATATTAAAGCTAATTAAACTAGTTTTACACTACAAAAACAATAAAACTAATAATGCTAAAAATTTATGAAAGGCTTACACATGAAGATAGGCTGAGAAAAAGAACCCAAGGATCAAAACACTCCCATTGGTTTGTCACAATGCCAATAGAACCTATTTCAGACCAATGAAACACCCTGCTTCAGCCTCTTCTCCTTCTTTCCATTTCTTTTTTATTTTTTCTTTGATTTTCTTGTATATTTTTGTATTTTTTTATTTTTCATAACTATACTTGTTTTAAAGTATCTAAAAGCTTATAAGGCTTTTGTCAGGAGCTTATATTAGCTTAAGAGTCCTCTAAACAACTATAATTGACAATAATTTATATTGCTTGAAAATTAAAGACAATAAATAAAAACTTGAAATTTAAATTTAAACTAAATAAAACTGTAAATAATGTTTTAATTTTACATTGTCAGTGTAAATTAAACATTAGAAAGCAATAAATTACATGAAATTTAAATGAAAGCAATAAAACTATTCTAAGTGACCATAGCCTAAACTAGTGGTACCCTGCTCTCTTGTTCTTCTTCTCCTTTTATAGCCCAATTGAGTTCCCTGAGTCATAAGAAGTAAATCCCACTCTCCAATTGAGCTCCATGTGTCCTCTTTATCAACACCTGTTCAAAAGTAAATTTGGCGCCAAAATTTATTTTTGCAATTGGGAGCTGTGAGGTGTTTTAATTGGTGGGTTTGGAGGTTGCAGGGTACAATTGGGTGAGAATAGTGGGCAGAGGAGGTGAGGTGATAGTTGAGGAGAGTTTTACAGGGTAGGGGATGGTGGCAGGGTGTGGGTAGTAGCAGGTGTCACCTCCTAGGGTAAACCTAGGAGGTGGGTTTGTTGTGGGAATGACAGGGAGTTGTTGAGGTGGAAAGTGGAAGCAAGTGGTGGAGATGAGCAAGTTGCAGGGTTAAGCATGAGGTGGGGTGAGGAAGATGATATACGGGTCAACAAAGTCAAACACATCACCCCTGGGTTTATTATAAAAGGTTGGATGGGCTTTTGTGTTGGTTTTGGGCCCAATGGTCATAACAGGCTTGGGGTTTTATTTGTATTAGATTTGGTTTTTGGTATTAGTTATTTTTTTGTTTTGGAATTGTATAAGCCCAAGGACCAATTTGTAATTCTGATTTTTCCAAGGACTAATTATGTATTTATTCCAAAAATATGCAAAAGGTACCTTTTTTGACATATTAGAATAATATAAATATTAATTTAATATTTTCCAAAATTAAAAATAACCGGGGACCATTTTTGCCAATTTTCAAAGTTTGAGGGTTTAAAATGTAATTTTCCAAAAGTTAATCAAAAATGACTTGATTTGTTAATTATGAATAGTACAAGGGTATATTTTGATAAATTTCCATTTTTAAATACCCAGGGACTATTTTTGCCATTTTTGAAACTTCAGGGACCATTTATGTAATTTTCTCAAACTTTTCATCCAAGGGTTAATTATGATACTTTTTGAATTCCTAAGGACTAAAATTGACTTTTCTTTCCAAAATAAACTACCAGGGACTAAAACTGACAAGTTTTGAAACTTGGGGAACCTGTTTTGCCATTTGTGCAAATTTTGAACTTTCAAGGATAAAATTTGTTATTTCATGATTCCTGGGGGACTTTTGTTGACATTTCTTCAAAATAATTTTCCCAGGGACCATTTCTGACATTTCTTGAAAGTTCAGGGACTGATTTTGCCAATTGTGTAAACTTTGTTCGTTTTCCTCTGTTTTCAGTCCTTTTGCACCCGAAACGTATAAAAACACAATCCAAAGATATTTATAGTATTTATGTGGTATTTCTGTGTGTTTTTAACTGTTTTCGTATTCTAAATGGAACAGAAATGATGAGTTTTTATGAACTCATCAATACCCCACACTAAAACATTGTTAGTCCCTAGCAATCTATAATCTAATAACAACCTGTTTTAAAAATTTAATGGATTTTGATATCTCTTTACCAGACAGCCATTACTTCTGGAGTAGCCAAGTGTGAGAACTGTGGTACACCTGATAACCGTGTGATTTTGAGCAAACCACCAGCTGTCAACGGATTTGATTAGTCTTTACCAAAAGCCGTTTGCTTCTGGACTAGCCAATCCTTATGTGTGTTAGACATGGTGGACTGATTACCATATGTTGTGTTTAGTGCTCAGCACTTCCACATAGTGAAAAATTTTAAAATTTTGGCTATTTTGGGGAAAAAGGGGCATACAAGGGTACATAATTGATCAAATTCGCCAGAATTTCTCCCCCACACTTAGAAATGAATATTGTCCTCAATATTCAAAGTCCCGGCTATTATGCCGAATCCTTGAACGTAAAAAGATAATATTTAAAGCTAAGTAGGGTAACACAACAATTATTCTATTTTTTTGTATTTACAATTTTTTATTTTATTTTCAAGATATATACAACATGTGGGTATTCTACCCCACACTAAAGTGGTAGAAAGGGGTTAGAAAACAGAAATGATTGGATGAGAAATTGGAGTGGGGTCTACTCACAGAATTATGAATGATAAGGTAGGGAGAATTTTTTTGGTTTTTTTTTTTTTTTTTTTTTTTTTTTTTTTTTTTTTTTATATATTTTCTAATATTTTTGTATTTTTAGATTTATATATATATGTACAAAAAGAAAGAAAATTCCTAACAACCGCCCCTCGAAAGGGAATCTGGGTTTGACAGAGCTTAGTAACTGGAATCCGACAACCGAACGATCAAACGTTCTCAATAGAGGAGTTAACAAACCGCGCGTTTCCGCCCCTTAAAAGGGAATCTAGGTTTGTAACGTCTACTAAATTGTGTTCAAACAGCCAACAACCAAATGTTGTAACTGAGGGACTATCAAGCTGGGCAAGTTGTGTGCTATGAAAAGGAAAATATTTTTGTATTTTATATGTTTTTGGTAAATATTTTATAATATTAATAAGAAAGAAAATCTTTTTGGGTTTTTGTGTTCGTTGAAAACTAATTTTAAAATGTTTTCGTGAACTGTTTTTGTTTTTATATTATAATAATAAGGAAATATGAACAAGAGTGGTAAATATACAATGGATGTATATTCAAAACTACTGATACTTCAAATCGTTTCGATACGTAGCACAGCCTCCCCGGCAACGGCGCCAAATTTTGATTCCTCCCGAACTACCTAACTTTATTTCTCAACCGCTTGTGAACGGTCAATACTTAAAAGTCAAACAGCCCGGGAGGAAATGCAATTAAAACCAGGGAGTATAGTTTTATCCCCGAGTCGTTATGTCCCAACGAGGCATGCAATTTGGACCAAAACGATTTGTGATCGGGTGGTTTTGAATGGGAAAAAGGTGGGATTGATTTATTCTAAGGTTTTACAAATTAAAATAACTTTAATAAACTACTTTAACTAAAACCTAAATCTAAATTATTTAAAACGTAAAAACGCGTACGTTTAAATAAAATAAAACGTTAACGTACGAAACAAAACGTGAATTCTGTCCAATATAAATCCCACGGATGTGAAAATTATATTTTTGGAATTCAAATGATAAAAGAAAATTATTAGAAAAAGAAAATTATTTTTACAACTATTTGATTAATTATTATTAATGAAAAACTATTTTTAACTATTTAATAATACATTAAATAATAAGAAAATGTAAAATAAGTCTAAAAAAAATAAAATTAAAATTTAGAAAAATCTAAAATACTAAAAAACTTGTTTTAGAACTAAAAATATATTTTTAAGACTTTTTATCTAATTATTATTAATTAAAAACTATTAAAACTAAATTAAACTATTTAAACTAAATTAATTATAAAAAATACTAAATAAAAAGTTAAAATTATAAAACTTTTTATACAACTATATTAAAGTAATACAAACTTTAGAAAAATATAAAATTTCACAAAAACTAATTAATAAGTTATTTTAATAATTAAATACTAATTATTATTTAATAACTATTTAAACTACTTTTAATTTTAATAAATACTAAACTATATTATAAAAATCTGAAAATTTTTATATAACTATTTATTGTTGACAGAAATGTGAAAAAAATATAAAAAGCTAAAAAACTTATCAAATAAGCAGTACAATAAGCTAAACGTAGGCTAATAAGCTAACTAAACTACCAAACTAAAAACCTATATAAGTATGTATAGAAAACAGAATATGATGGAACTGGTGCCCCAGTGCAATGGAAGGGGGTGTGGACTTATGCATGCTACTAGCCAAGAGGTCCCAAGTTCGAATCCCACACCCCACGTTTTTTTTTGCAAAACATTTTTTTTTTTCAATTTTTATTTTACAAAACTATAAAGTAAGCAAAAATAAAAAACTTTAATAAAAGCAACTTTTTTATATTAACCAAATAAGCTCAGTTGGAGCTTATTTATCCAACAGTTAAGCTTTTTTAGTTGAAAATGAGATTGGATTTTTATTTTTTTGAGATTTAACCACTTAAGCCAAATCAATGTAAGCCAAAGTAATACTATCAAACAAGCACACACACTCTAATCCTAAAACAACAACAAGCAATAACAACAATAACAGCTATAAGTACAAATGAGGATCAAACCAATCAAAATCATCAGCTCAAGAACACTAGCAGCAGCAGCTGTTCCAAACAGCCTAGTACATGCTCATCTATAAGCTCTTAAATAAGTGATTTGGAAAAAAAAACTAAAGTGCCAATCTAACTACACCTAAATGGCTTTCTAAATCAACAAACATCACAACCAAAGACCTAGAATTGACCAAGTTAGGGTCAATTGAAAATTGACCCAAACCTGATGCACAGGGGAGGCTGTTGAGCCTGCAGCCATGTTTGTGGGGGTGTGGGGCCCACCAAAAAAATCACAAAAATACACTAAAGCTTGATTCCTAAAGCATTAGTGGTAGACTACAATCCCTCAAAGTTTCAAAGCCAGAATCTTAACCTAAAAATCACAAAAAATCCCCCAAGATTTGGTTTTTTCTACACTAAGACATTTTTGACTTTTTTAGATAACTTGAAAAGTTGACTTTAATGAGATTGGATCTTACTCTACTGCTTTGATATGTTATTATAAGCTATAAGGAAGCTAAATTAAGCTATGATATCAACTTATGCAAAGATATGAGGAAATTTGGATCCCAATACCTTAACAGTTAACTGTTAAGGGGCTAAACATGGGATTTTTGACTTTTTGTTTACAACCTGTGATTTTTATGACTATTCTAACCCAAATGCACCTAATTTGACTTGCTTAAGCTAAAACAACACCAAAATAATAACAAGAACACCTAAATCAGTATCAAACCAAACACCCCTATATTAGAACTGTTGCACTAAAACTTTTTATATTTAAACTATAACTATCAATTTTAAATTAAAAATAGATTAACTAAACTATATTAAAGCTAATTAAACTAGTTTTACACTACAAAAACAATAAAACTAATAATGCTAAAAATTTATGAAAGGCTTACACATGAAGATAGGCTGAGAAAAAGAACCCAAGGATCAAAACACTCCCATTGGTTTGTCACAATGCCAATAGAACCTATTTCAGACCAATGAAACACCCTGCTTCAGCCTCTTCTCCTTCTTTCCATTTCTTTTTTATTTTTTCTTTGATTTTCTTGTATATTTTTGTATTTTTTTATTTTTCATAACTATACTTGTTTTAAAGTATCTAAAAGCTTATAAGGCTTTTGTCAGGAGCTTATATTAGCTTAAGAGTCCTCTAAACAACTATAATTGACAATAATTTATATTGCTTGAAAATTAAAGACAATAAATAAAAACTTGAAATTTAAATTTAAACTAAATAAAACTGTAAATAATGTTTTAATTTTACATTGTCAGTGTAAATTAAACATTAGAAAGCAATAAATTACATGAAATTTAAATGAAAGCAATAAAACTATTCTAAGTGACCATAGCCTAAACTAGTGGTACCCTGCTCTCTTGTTCTTCTTCTCCTTTTATAGCCCAATTGAGTTCCCTGAGTCACAAGAAGTAAATCCCACTCTCCAATTGAGCTCCATGTGTCCTCTTTATCAACACCTGTTCAAAAGTAAATTTGGCGCCAAAATTTATTTTTGCAATTGGGAGCTGTGAGGTGTTTTAATTGGTGGGTTTGGAGGTTGCAGGGTACAATTGGGTGAGAATAGTGGGCAGAGGAGGTGAGGTGATAGTTGAGGAGAGTTTTACAGGGTAGGGGATGGTGGCAGGGTGTGGGTAGTAGCAGGTGTCACCTCCTAGGGTAAACCTAGGAGGTGGGTTTGTTGTGGGAATGACAGGGAGTTGTTGAGGTGGAAAGTGGAAGCAAGTGGTGGAGATGAGCAAGTTGCAGGGTTAAGCATGAGGTGGGGTGAGGAAGATGATATACGGGTCAACAAAGTCAAACACATCACCCCTGGGTTTATTATAAAAGGTTGGATGGGCTTTTGTGTTGGTTTTGGGCCCAATGGTCATAACAGGCTTGGGGTTTTATTTGTATTAGATTTGGTTTTTGGTATTAGTTATTTTTTTGTTTTGGAATTGTATAAGCCCAAGGACCAATTTGTAATTCTGATTTTTCCAAGGACTAATTATGTATTTATTCCAAAAATATGCAAAAGGTACCTTTTTTGACATATTAGAATAATATAAATATTAATTTAATATTTTCCAAAATTAAAAATAACCGGGGACCATTTTTGCCAATTTTCAAAGTTTGAGGGTTTAAAATGTAATTTTCCAAAAGTTAATCAAAAATGACTTGATTTGTTAATTATGAATAGTACAAGGGTATATTTTGATAAATTTCCATTTTTAAATACCCAGGGACTATTTTTGCCATTTTTGAAACTTCAGGGACCATTTATGTAATTTTCTCAAACTTTTCATCCAAGGGTTAATTATGATACTTTTTGAATTCCTAAGGACTAAAATTGACTTTTCTTTCCAAAATAAACTACCAGGGACTAAAACTGACAAGTTTTGAAACTTGGGGAACCTGTTTTGCCATTTGTGCAAATTTTGAACTTTCAAGGATAAAATTTGTTATTTCATGATTCCTGGGGGACTTTTGTTGACATTTCTTCAAAATAATTTTCCCAGGGACCATTTCTGACATTTCTTGAAAGTTCAGGGACTGATTTTGCCAATTGTGTAAACTTTGTTCGTTTTCCTCTGTTTTCAGTCCTTTTGCACCTGAAACGTATAAAAACACAATCCAAAGATATTTATAGTATTTATGTGGTATTTCTGTGTGTTTTTAACTGTTTTCGTATTCTAAATGGAACAGAAATGATGAGTTTTTATGAACTCATCACTTGTTAAGTCGATTTGAGTTTTAAAGGGTCATTTTAGTCACGATCTGGACCAGTTTTCTGAGTAAAAAGACTTAGAAAAATTCTAAGTGTTTATGGTATATACGAGTTTTGCAATTCACTTTGGTCGATTTAGAGTGTCGAGACGTGGTTATTTTTACATGTTATTTATACGAAAGTTGTAGCTAGTCATGGTGTCTATTAGATGGTGTAAAAATATATTATGCTCGTTAAGTAAAATTTCAAGATACACGATTGTTTTATGGGACGTTTTTATATATGAAAAGACTTAGAAATATTTCTAAGTATTTAGAGTTTTTGTACCGATTAAGCAAGGTTCTAAAATAGTGTCGAATGATGCATGTAACTTAGAAATAAACGTGAAGTGAGTGTGTATCGTGACTCCTAGGCCTTCCACAAGGGAGGCTAACCACGACTTGTGTTCTATATATAAAGGTTTGTACGTAAAAATAAATAATAAAACTATACGTTCGAAAATTATTTATATGCGATGCATGGATAATAAAATAACATACGAGATGAATTTAATTGAGATGAAAACGACTTACTATGCTTCTAGGATAGTAGAGAGTCGAAGGAAATGGAAGGAAACACAAGAATACGTACGTTTGATTATATAACCCAAACGTTATTATTGTTTTTGTAACCCGATAACCCTTTATGGCTTCTAAACAAAAAGGATGATAACTTCTGGTCTTCTTAGAGTTTCTAAATGACGAAGAGGGACAAGAAAATATGGAAAGGAGGTGAGGGTGAGAGGTGGTGAAGAAGAAATGAGTTATATGTTTAATATGTATACGTACTAGTTTATATAAAAGTTTCTAAAACATTGACACATGTTCTACTATTCTAAATCAGTAAGTGTTGGGTTTGAGGGAGAATTTTACAGCCATAATGAAGACTTTAAGAATGTGAATGTGAAGAGAAGTCAAGTATGAATTGAGTTTCAATATATATATGTCGACTACATATATACATGTACACGATTTGAAAAATTGAATAGAACTTGATCCATAGCTGATGAAACTCAGTAAAATCATGAAACGATGCTTGAAATATTATTAGAATCATTTAGAAACAAACCGGGATTAAAACGGATGAGTTTGGAATTTTTACATATGTCGAATGGGTTGGATTTTGGCCAAACACTTTGCCTCTATTAAACGTATCAAACGTTCGTCTTAGAAGCTAAAATTTGGCGTCCTAATTCTTTGGCGGGTAGACAATTAGAAGGTACAAAAATATGTAGACGTTGTGTTCAAGAATCGAAAAATACAAGGGCGTTTTCGAGAGGTCTGGGTCGACTGAAAACTGAAATAAAAAGAAAAAAATTGGGTTTGTATGGTGGGCTGCTGTGAATAGTCACGAGGGATGTGTTTGGGCTGAAATTTTATTAAGGCCCGTTTGGTTTATAATTAGTTTTAATTAGGTTTAGTAAGTTTTTAATATTTTGTTAAACGCGTCGAGAACTTGTTTTGTCGTTTGGTGAATTTTGCAATATCGTAATCGTGACCATTTTAATATAATAAGAAAATTTTAAATTTCCCCGTAAAAATGGTGATTAAAATGATGACAGAGATTATTTATATAATTAGCCGAAGTTAATTATACGAATTTTTGCGAGGTTTTACATATAATGTGTGATTTGTTTAACAGGCAAAGCCCTATGTGGACTACTCTTAAACAACATATGTGAGGTGTTCAATAGCCAGCTAAATGATGTCAGAGATAGAACCATCATCACTTGTCTTGAATATATCCGGGAGTACTTGATGAAGAGGATTGTGGTAGTTCAGCAAATAATAGAAAAGAGTGTTGGACAACTTTCTCCTACTGTGCAAGCCATGTTTGATGCAATAAAAAAAGAAGCTACTAATTGCGTTGTTGAATGGATTGAAGCTTATTTATATAAAGTATTTGTGCCCAACGAGGATCATTGTGTTGTTAACATGGACAGGAAGGAGTGTGGTTGTAGGAAGCGGGAGCTGACTAGAATACCTTGTAAACATGTTGTGGCTGCAATAAACTACAAGAATGAGGATGGAAGAGGAGTTGGTATACCTGAAGAGTGGGTTCATGCTGCTTACAGACTAGAAACATGGGCGCGTATGTACTCAATCAAGATCAATGGCTGTTCTAGCCCGCAAATACTGGACAAGAATTGACTCTACAACAGTAATTATACCACCCAATCACAGACCTCATGTTGACAGGCCAACTAAAAAGATGAAGTTAGATGATGAGCATGCAATTCCTAGTTCTTAATGTGTTACCCACTGATCTTTGAACAATATGTTTCACTTTATTGTTTGTTGGATTTTATGTTTGTACTCTTTGTTTAAATTTATTGTCTTTAGAACAATGTTTTGAACTATGTTTGTATTCTATGTTTGTACCCATTGCATTTGGACTTTCAAAAGTCAAACTTGCAAATGTTGAATGGGAGTGACCTAGACACTCATTCCCTTGCACCCATTGCCTTTGCACCCATTGCATTTAGACTTTCAAAAGTCAAACTGCAAATGTTGAATTCCATAAAGTCAGCTGTCATATAATTCTTTTTTTTGGTCCAACACATGTAGACTTCATAGTACGTGGCAATCTTATAAGCCCTTTTATAGGCAAACACGTCAAGGCTACTAAATACGCATCTCTCAAAACACTCACTTGCAAAACACACCTCCCTATTTCCTTAACCATGAACAAATATCAAAGTGATATTGATCTAAAGGTTCTCTGTAACTCGTATGTGCTAACTGAACTAATGATTGGCCCTTACCACACAGAGATTCTTCAAGACTTACAGCAGGCACACGATTTGGAGAACAAGTCCAAAAAAAATACTGAAAAGGTCGAACGTAGGGGGGATGTGATTGTTAGACTTCAAAACTATTCACGTGCAAGAATTGCAAGGAGCAATATAAAGAAGCTTAGGAGGCTACAAACAATTGATAAGCGTAGGGCGAATGCACTGTTGATGATGGCCAGGCAAGTCAAGGACAAGATGTTTAAGAAGATTGAGGTTGTTGTGAAGAAGAAATATCCATGAGGGGGTTGGTTGTTTTGAGATTAGTGATGGTTAATGAATGTAATGGATCTCATGATCCAGATTTTGTATGAATAATGTCTTCACGTATGTTTATACTTCATTATTGTTTTTAATAGGTACCACAAACATAAACAAGAAACTCACATTAATGAAACATTAAAACACAGACTAAACATAGTGATTCAGTTTGTGGTTTGAACATGCCCAAAACGATAGTGATTTAGTTTCTTGGCTTCTTTTTAATCTTCTTCTTTGCTTCAGTTGATTGAGTTGCATCTGCAACACCCCCTCCACTTATGTTTCTACTTGTAATACCCAGACCAATGACACCACAACTTACTTCCTCTACCGTTGCACAACCTGCCTGTTCAAGTATCACAACACTATGACTCCAACACTTAACATCCCCACAAAAGATGAAGCATCTTTCGTCCAACACCTTTATCTTTGCACCACCCCATCCTGTTTTGTTCCCACTTTTGATACCAAGACCAATTATACAACCACTTACTTCCTCTACCTGTGTATCATTACTACTCATTTTCTTTCTCTTTAATTTTTGAGTTACAGATTCTGACATATCTATGTTTTTGATAAATTTGGACAGGAGACTTTACTATACTAGTTGGTAGGTAAAGGAGTATTAACTTCTTACTAGTGCTAGTCAATAGATTTTGACTTTCCAAAGTCAACCTACAAATGTTAAATGGGAGTGTTGTATACACTTATGCCAAACAACCCCTATCTAATAGTTTCTGCATAAGCTGTATCATTGTACCTTATGAATGTTGAAACACAAACATAAACATCAAAATTTGAAACACAAACATAGTAACATAAAGATCGAAACTTTCATTGATCATACGAGTTCACGACCATTACATCACCCAAAAGTTATCTAAACAAACTAGTTTAGAAGTTGGAACCGCTACCTTCCGCATCACCCCTTTTCTTCATGCTCTTCAATTCTTTTTCTTTCTTGTCCTTCTTATCCTTCAAATACTTAAACACAACTTCAAGACGGGAAATCCTCTCTGCCAAATCATTTGGTAAAACGGTATCCACAGTCTCTTCCTTCTCCTCCCCCTCCTCCTCCCCATCACTCAAAAGCGCTTCATAGTAGCCATCTTGTTTCCTAAGATAGGTCAGAATCTGAGTTCTCAACTCCTTAGGAATCTTCCTATAAGAACCATACTCATCAATTGGTTATGCGCCATATGAATCAAGAAGTAAATCATTTAGGTAATCTTAAAACTTTGTCAAATTCCTCTTCCTCGGTACCAATATAGATGCCCTTCCCTTTACCATTGTTTGTCATCGTGGGTTGTTTTGATCGTTGGGATTATGTGTGTTTCAGTGAAATGTGTGTGTGGTTTGGTGTATTTAAATAAAGAGGATAAAGATGAACTAAATAGTCCCTATTCGAGGTTGCCGAGTTGCACAAAAGGAGAGAAAGGTTAATCTCTTCGGCTGCCACGTGTGTTTTTGGCTCCAAAACTTAAGTTATAACTTTGCAAATTTGGTCATTCAAGTAAAGTGTGGGTAGTTAAAGACGGGAAATGAGTGAAATGGCGATAATACCCTTGACTAACGGAAAAACTAACGGAAGTTAGCAAAAAAACGCTCTCGGTGGCTTTTTTGCAAATTTTCGTAACGTTAGTGGCTGTTTTGCGTGACTTTTTGTCTCAGTCTCATTTTTGCGATTTCATGATCGTTTAGGGACTATTTTTGCATTTTACCCTAATCAATCACACATAATGATTTAGAAGAGATTTGGGAGAGAGAAAGAATGTAGGTAATTTATAGAGAGAGTGAGGAGAGAAATGTTAGATTAGAAAGGAGAAGCACCGCCTGACACAAGAGTGTGTGAGGCATTTACATAGTAGGTGAAAGGAAGGATTGAGCCTTGATGGGCCGGGCATGGTTATTGGACTATATCTTGGACTATTCTTATACATTACTAGTTTAACCAAGCCTATTAATCTTTAACGAGTCTAATACACTCTAGTATACTATTACAAGGTTCGTTAAACACTTTAACTATAATGACCAACACTTAATATGCTAACAACTTAGATAACAAGTTAACATAACCCTAAACCTAATGGACCCTAAGCCTTTAAGCTTGGGTCTTAACCTATCATCTAACAATATAAACCAAGGTACATTTTGCTCAGACCTTATTTAAATTACTTAGATAAAGTTTAATTTGGTAGATACTTATTTTTTATTTTAACTATCATTCAACATACAGTATTTAAAATAATTACCTAAAGGGATAATACACATATACAGGCCTAAGCTAATCACAAAGTGTTGAAACTTGAAACAACATAAAGCATTAGAAATGATATCATGTAAAATACGATATGTTCTCATTGTTAAGTTGAATATTTTAAACGTCAAAATATACAACTTTTATGGTCTAGAATAAAACAAGACAATTTTCTAAGTCTACAAGACACAAAACTTGACAACAACATGGTGATCCAGTCCAGTAATGATACTACGAGTTTAGCATGTGTATTATGATATGATCCCCGATAGACAATGCATCCAACTGAAATAAATCAATCCTAGATGGTCATTACGGGCTTATGGCAATAGTCTCTGAGTCGATGGACTGGGAAAGACTTGGTACTTGGTAGTGGTGGTGGTAAGTGGTAATAGTGGGTGTTGAAATTGGTGGATGTATAGTGATTCACATTCACTAATAGATACAAGACTTGTTTCTTAGAGCATCTACAATGGGTAAACCAACTAAAAGCTTTCACTATTGTCAAAAGCTATTTAAAAGGGTTTTTTTGCATTACATAAAAGACTTTTTGAATAGTTTTTTAACAAAGACTTTGTAAACTAAAAGATTGTGGCTCCACAGCCTTGATGTTGTTTCAACTGTTTCATTTTGCATTAACTATGTGCAGTATGTTGGTGGTTATGAGCCCAGAACAGGGTGGAGATAATCAATAGCCTAACTACGTACCAATTAAGGTTACCGGATATCACTTGGAATCGTGTTATCGCTTTCTAAAGTAAACTATTCGACCCTAATGTCTGGGTATCACGAATATCTATTTGGGATAAGACCAAATGTTTGTTAATGATTTAGGCACAAATCAATAACCCTTTGTGTTCAAGTATTATGTGTTTTCTGTGTTCCTCTCATGCATGATTTGATCTTCCTATATATAGGCAAGATTACTTAACCCTAGTTAATGGAATTAAGAGTGATTAACGGCCCATTAATCCCACTTAATTTGCCTCCATAATAATAGGTATTAGTGGTTACATGACCAATTAAACGTGGTCATGAGTGCAGATGTAACTATCATTTGAATAGGTCAAATCAGTTACATATAGCACTCTATCAGTAGAAACTCTGCTCATCAGCAGGATCCTGACACTGGTAGCAGGAACCATCAGCAGGAACCAGTACTCAGTAGGAACCATCAGCAGCTATCAGCAGTATCCTGCACAACCACTATAGGAGTCAGGGTGTTCAGGGACCTGATGGGTGTACCCTTCGTACCTCCAAGCCCATTACCAGGTGTGAACTAATCCCATAAGTTCACTAAATTTTCCAACAATCCTCCCCAAATTTAGTTCACTACCTTTGCATTAAAATAACCATAATACAAAACAAGTGCATAAACGAAAATATCCTGAGGATTGAATTTCCATCTTAGTACATTACACATTCAAATATTCGAGAATCAGGGTGTTCTAAGAATTGAACCCTTCAACCCATTTGAATACCTGAAGATAAAATACACACAAGTTTTCAAACACTTAAAACACTCCTGACACTATACAAGCCATGTGTCCATATCCAATTCATAAATGTTGTAAAAGCTAAAAGTCCATAGCTTCCTGAAGCGGCAAAACTTCAACATTCACATAGGTGGTTCTTCTTTATTCATGCTCCTGCCAAGCACTTTTTCAAAGAAAAGTAACCATTAAGAAGTAGTGACTCCATCCTCCTTTCAGCAGGTTCCTAGCACAAACCTTGGGATGTTTGTAAAACATGTGCTTCAGTACACTGAAGGTTCAGCTTTCCACATTGAACTCTGCTCCCTAGTTTCCTCAGGAGGGAGTTGGGTGTCCTAGGATTCAGTGACCAAGTTGGACTTCAAACCCATCCCTTTAGCAGACTTTATAACCAAGTCTCTAGCAAGACCCTTCGTCAAGTGATCAGCTAAATTATGTTGAGATCTAACAAACTCTATAGAAATCACCCCATTCATGATAAGCTCACGAATCATGCTATGCCTGACACCTAAGTGTCTAGACTTTCCATTGTACATTTGGCTATAAGCCTTTGCCAATGTAGCAGCACTATCACAACGGATAGAAATGGGTGCCATAGGTTTAGGCCACAATGGAATCTCAAGAAGCAAGTTTTTCAACCATTCAACTTCTTTACCAGCAGCTGCTAAGGCCACAAATTCTGATTCCATTGTTGAACTGGTGATGCAAGTTTGCTTCTTGGATGCCCAAGAAATTGCACCTCCACCAAGTAGGAATACCCAGCCACTGGTAGACGAATTGTCTTCAGTGTTACTGATCCAACTTGCATCTGTGTAACCTTCCAACACTGAAGGATAACTAGTATATGAAAGACTATAATCCATAGTTCTCTTCAAATACTTCAGTACCCTCTGAATTGCTTGCCAGTGCTGAGCACTAGGATTACTAGTATACCTGCTCAGTTTACCCACAGCAAAAGCAATTTCAGGCCTTGTACAAGTCATGGCATACATCAGGCAGCCAATCATCCTGGAATACTCAAGTTGAGATACAGCTTTGCCAGTATTAAGCATAAGCTTCTCAGTGGTATCCATGGGAGTACTCACTGGAGTACAATTAAAGCAATTAAATTTCTTCAGTACCTTCTCAATGTAATGAGACTGAGAAATTGATATACCATTGCTTTCATGTTTAATCCTTATACCAAGGATAACATCAGCCTCCCCCATGTCCTTCATGGAGAACCTTGATGACAAAAATTCCTTTGTTAGGTCAACTTGATTTTGGTCAGTGTCAAAGATCAACATGTCATCAACATATAGGCAAATGATGACTCCTTTACCAGATTCATCAAATTTGCTATATACACATTTGTCAGCCTGGTTAAGAACATAACCATTAGACAAAACTACTTTGTTAATACAAATATCGCCGAAAAACGTTATTTATATTTTACGATCTTCACTAAGTTTTGTTAACGACAAAATGTAAACTTTAGTTTCTAAGTAAAACATAATCTTAGTTTTAAAGACTTGCATAAACTAGACTTTTGCTACATTTTACATTTCATAAAACACAACACTTTTTATTTCTTAAAATAGAATTGTCACATCACATTTATGGCAAGTTTTGTCAATATACATTTATGTAAAGAAAATGTGTTTGACTTACTATGTAGTTGCTTGCAAGTTCAGTGTTTGACTAGATGTTATGAGATGTGACATTGTTTGGTTTGCAAGGTAAATTGTTTGGTTTGCAAGGTGTAATGAGATGTGACTTTGTTTGGTTTGCAAGATTTATTGCAAAACCAACTGCAAGCCCGGCAGAACCCTGGGGGTACACGGGCGGAACCCATCTGAGGGTTCCGCCGTATCCGCCAGGTCTACAGAAGGCTTTGCTATAAATACCAAGCCACAAGTTGATTTTTGGCTTATCACTCTACATCATATTTTACACACACACATTCATTCTTTCATCTAACCCTTTAACATTTCATATGTGAAGTTTCTTTTTATAGCAAAGAGATTCACGAGCTCATTAAAAGTAACAAGTATTCATCACAACGTTGCAAGACTTGTTAGCTTAGCATTGTGTAGACTTGTGTAGTTTACACTTTATTTGATTGTGTATTTTCAGTAGTGATCGGTTAGTATTTTAGTCCTCAAAATACAAAGTGTATCAGGAGTAGTTGTACCCTTGTAAAAGAACTAACGGGAGTGGTTGTACCCTTGGTAAAGAACTCGACATCTAGCTTAGTGTCGGTAAAAGTATAAGCGACGTGTAAGGTTTTCTCCGCCGGTGAAAGGAGCTTGTTGACTAGTGAAAGAAACTCTCGAGTTGGATACTCGGGGCGTGGACGTAGGGCAAGGAAAAATAGTCCTTGTAGCCGAACCACGATAAATACTCGTGTTGTGGTTTGATCGTTTCTTTCATTTACTTGCATGTTATATATTGTGTTTGTGTATATATCTTTGATCAAATGGAAAGTTTCAAAGCTAACTAAACAAGTTAAAAAGATTTTAAACGGTAAACTATTCAACCCCCCTTCTAGTTTTCCACAATTGGCATCAAGAGCTACGTTACTCAAGCTTTTAAAATATATTGTGTTTTAAAACTTGAAACGATCCATGGATTTTGAAAATTACAAAGAAGGGCAATCTATGCAAAGACGACCACTCTTTGAAGCAAATGGTTTTATATATTGGAAAAACCGTTTTGAAACTTACGTGAAATCTAAAGATATAGATTTATGGTATATGTCACAACTCGTAATTTCATGTCTTTTTTCAAACGTCGAAATTTCATTTTTGTTTCAGAAAGTTACTATTCAAATATACTATTCACTATTACTATTCATTTTCACTATTCATTTCCAAAAAATTTTATTTCATATTCTCGTAAGTTAAACTATTTTAATGATAATCCGAGAGTTTGACGCTCGTCAGATCATTTCTGCAAAAATCACGAAGCCGTGTCCGAGATTTACTTTTGGGTTTAAACGTCATTCCAGCATCCCGATATGTCCATAAAACACTATAAACAACAGAAATATGATTTTCTCTCATTTTACGACAATTCTAAAAGTTTTGGAATTTTACGTTTTCCAGTTCAGCGTTTTACGCGAATTACGCGTTTTAGACTCGTGTTTCCTGTTTTAACAGCGTTTAAGCAACCCGATGGAACTTACCATTCATTTTATATTTTATTATGGAGTATTTTGACAAGTTTAGTCATTCTTTCAAGTTTCATATTTTTACGATACCCGGATTTACTTTCGTGGTTTAACACTTTACGGTTAGCGATTATCGGAACCAAAACTGACTCCGTAAACGAGATAATACCAAACTTCCAACACACTCATCCCAATCCAACCCATGTGCCCCCCCCCCCCCCCAATCCCAATGTTACTTCAACTTGACAAGTTATTTACCAAAATGCCACACCTCAAAGATATTTGTTAGATTTTTCTTTCATTTAACCAAAAATCAACTAGAAACTTATCTCTTTCTCTCTTCTTCTTCTTGGGTCGGCTCCAACAAGAACACCATCAAGAATCCATGGCTTTTTCAAGATCAAGTTATAATCAAGCTCTACTTTCATTCCTTGTTTGGGTTTTGTGATAAAAACCTAGGTTTCTTAATCCATTTCTCATCAAACTCCATATATATCAAGTAAGCTTCAAGTGTATATTTTTCATCATCTAATACTTTCATTTCACTAGTTACATGATGTATTTTCAAGTTATATTGGCAAAGCATACAAGTATTTATGTTATTCATACCACTTTACAAGTTTTATGTTTTTTATAAGTATATATATAAAGCCTATGATCATTCCCTTGAAACCCTATCATTTTTGTGGAGATTAGGAACCCATGACACCTTAAGAAGGTTTATGGTAGGAATAGACTAGATTTGTGGTGATTGGAAGTGATTTGGGTGGATTAGAAACTAGTTTGGAACCCTATAATTAATTTTTAAACGTATATATATACCTACTGTCCCGAATCGTCAAATCCAGAAAACTCAGGGGTTTTCAGGTAACTTTGTGCTAGAGATTTAGAAAATACTTTCAAAAACGAAGTCGTGGGTGAAAGAACGGATTAAAACGGGTTTATAACGAAGGAGATGATTTTTGCAAGTTTAACGACGAAAACTATTATTTTCTAAAATAGTAAGTTGTCACATGATTTTTATGGGTAAAATCGAGGCGTTAGATGTAACCTAGAGGAACCGAACTATCAAAAATATATTAGTATATGTCAATACGATTCCGGGGATATAAAGAACGTAGAAAACGAGCTTATAACGACCAAGATACAAGCGTTTGAATTTTAGACGATTTTAATATTTCCTTCAGCCCAACACTTAGAAAATTTTCCGAAGTATTAAGCATTTCGCCAAGTGACCAGGTTGAGAGCCAATTTACTCATTGATAAACTCATTTTTGGAGAATTTACATAATTTACAAAACGTTAGTTCACCCAGCCTAGTTTTCAAAACATCCAACTATTTGTCAAAATGATTTATAACGAATAACTTATGGCCTTCCAAACTTTCCCGAAAACTGCCCAGAATCTGCCAAAACAGCCCAAACACCTCACTTGACGGCTATTTTCCTTTATGATCGAGACCCGTATGGACAAACTTCAGTTCTGTGACTTTTTAGATATGGTGAAAATCTTCTCAAAAATAGTGAGCTTCTTTCCTAACTCTTAACATTCACTATTTCGCGACTAGTTTTGCGAGACCATTTTGGTCATATTTTCAAGTTATGAAAAGTGTCATTATACGTCTAAAACCTTATATTTGCCGATAAAACACCAAATGAGGATTGTGGAGTACCATTTCAACCTATTTACATGGAAAGTGTTTATTAACCTAACGAGACGTCAAAAACGTATTTGTCGACGATAAACGTTATTTTCAAACTAACGAGTGGTATCGATAACATACGTATTTGCATGTGTAGCATCATTTTATTTCTTACATTAGATCATATCATTCATATTAGGTTGCGGTTAGAGATCGTGCCTCATTTCGTGTATCCACTTTTGTCATCGTAGCTATCGCACCAGGTGAGTCATAGCCCCTACTCTTTTAATTGTTTTGTAAACTCTTTGGGGGAGAATACATGCTCGTTTTACTGAAACGCATTACTTGCTATACATGGTTGATTACTCAAATATTTTCAGCTTTATCTAAATACTTGTTTGATTATCCGAGTACAATACTATTCACTTGTTACCTACTTGCTATTTACTCATGGACATGAGTGCATAAATTTAAACTATTTACAGATTGCCTAAGATTGTCTAAGTTAAGAACCGGTAGCTACATTTCATAGGTATGTGTGATTACCTACATTTCATAGGTATGTGTGATTACCTACATTTCATAGGTATGTGATTACCTACATTACTTGGGAGCGTAACCTCCTACATATAGCTAGAAAACCTTTTTGGTGCCTTGAACTTAGTGCAATCAATATTCTTTCCTAAATTGGTGCTATGAAATTTTGTTCGATAAACTATTTATGCATTTTGCTTATGGTCAGATTCATTTATATGGCAACATCGCCATGGCTACATTATCACTTTTACCTTTATATAGCGACATTGATACACTTATCTTTGAATCTTGGTCCACATATTACATTTGTTTACACAAACTAAATCATATTTGGCAGTGGGTCGTAAACACACATGTTACAAGTCTCTTATGGCGGGACTTGGAACTGAGTGGATTTACAATGCCTTTGCTGGGAAATCTTCATTCATATGCATTACATTCTTTTTCACAAGACTCTATGAACTCACCAACCTCGTGTTGACACTTTAGCATGTATTTTCAGGTTTTAAGCAATGGCACGCTACTGGAGGTTTTGGCATGGCATGGCATGGTCATAGAAGACTCTGATATTCATTTGGGGACCGTTTTAAACTATTTTAAGGGCTTACTTCCGCACTACTTTTAACGATGTAAATTCAATACTTTTGGTTAAACAATTTTATTCTAAATGATTGAAGTGAAAACCATTTTTGTACTCGTGTTGTGATACCGATTGAGTTACACCCCAGCTGCATGTATGCTTCTGCTGGACCCGATTTTGGGGGTGTGACAGATTGGTATCAGAGCTTTGGCTATAGCGAACTAAGTGTTTTTAGAACCTAGACTATAGCTACTTTCACGAAAACTTAACCCTATGACCGTCACGTGCCTGCCTGCCAAGCTGAAGCCTCATTTGTGGTTAATTGCTGACATAGGTGATGAGATTTGCGTCTCATTATCTGGTATATTACATTCACTTATTCTAGTTGATAACTATAATTGTCGTTCATATAAGCATGTTCACGTATCATATATGTCACCGCGTTATGTTTTTCCTTGCATAGTTTCATCATTTGACCTCGAGTTGGTCACCTGCCTTAGTCTTTCAGAACATCTTGGTATTTGTGAAGGACATAGTCTTAGTATAACTGAGCTGAGTATTTCAAAATTCATGGAACCTCGGTGGAATATAGACTGGTCATTTATATTCAACCCGGGATAGTAGGACATAGGCTGACCACCTATATCCGACTCAGAAATGAATTTTGCAACACTGAGAATGGTTATAATAAAATTTTGTCTGGATTGAATTCTCTACTCAATTTCCAAATGTTTCATTTATGTGTGTGTATACACTCGTTGTCAGAACATTCACACTTTTCATCACTTCGTGAACCATCGATTGGAAGCAGGTCAACTGGTCATTTCATCTCATGAACATTTACGTTTATGCACAATACACTTACATCACAGTATTTTCTTTTATCACAATCCCATTTTGTCGCAGTTGTCACAGTCTTTTCCCTTCTCACCATCACTATCATTTCCTTTCCCCCATCCCTATATATATAAGGAATTAGCTTACACTCTATAGATTCCGATGTCACTCGTCACTCACTATTCCCAAAATTGATAAGTGGATATTATCAATGACCTCCCTAGGAAAGACTTTCCATACCATCTATGAGGAGGATCCCTCGGTACATTAAGACCATTCAAAACACAACAGAAACCTTAAGATATCACAAAACCATTTGAACCACTATCACTGGCCTGATCACCAAAATTCTACCATCTAGAAAGTATTGCCTTGACTGAATTACAAGATTAGTTTCGATGCGAATGCTCACTGAGCAACACCATAGATATAAAAATCCAACCTCTTAACCAAGACTATAAAACCTGCAATTGAACATGTCCTCACCAATACACTTTATTCAAATATGTTAGACACCTAGGGATTTGTGCAGACATACCTACCAACTATTTTATCCTCTTAATACTTTCACTTTTAAATGGATTTTCTCCAAATTACATTTATACAAAACATATATCTTGTAAGAAATACTTTTCTGAGGCACTTATTTTTACAAGCAAATTTCTTTTGGTTAATCTTTTACAAAACTATTGAATGTTAAGAAATTTTAAACATCGATCTTTGGTAAACCATATTATCCACCTCATGTTGAAAATAGTCCTATCTTGCATAAATATTAAATTTTGAAACATCAAGAAAAATGTTACTTGGAAAGCCGTTTGCTTAAAGTTGTAAACTCATTTATTCAGGGAAGGTTTATGAACAAAATACACAATCTCAAAACAAACTTTGAAAAATCAATCACTATATTACATCACTTATACATTTAGGATTTTAGGATTTGATGACATAGAACTTGGGGGAAATCTTAGTAATGGAGACTAAGCATCATAGGTGGAGAAAGACTCGATTCATGACATTCCTGCGGAGGAATCACAACCTTATCCTAATCTATTATTTTCAACAACACCCTTTGACGGACTTAACCTTGTAAGTTTTTCCACAAGATTCATGATATCTATTTCAATTATTCCTAATAGAGGAATTTGATTCACCTCAAACTCCTAGCGATTTCATTAAGATTCTTTTGGAACCACACCAACTATCATCTGTAGACCAATGGTCAGAAATTAGAGAACGATTCAAACATAGTGAGATATGCTCAGAGCATGAGTGATTGACTCTAGAAATAGTTGGACTAACCATTTACCATAAATCGGATTCTTTTACAACCATAGTTACCACACGAGCTTAAAGACTACATCATTTGAGGCACTCTATGGTCGAAGTACCAACATCCATTGACGGAGTGAAATTTGGAAAAGCCTAACTCACTAGTCTCGTAAGCATTCATGAAATAACCTAGAATTTCCTACAAATCAAGAATCAGTTACAAGTTCGATAAATTGTAAACTCTTAAAATTTCAAGTTGGTGGCAGGGTTGTGTTGAAAGATTCTGCCTAGGAAAGGCATGTTACCATTCAGAAAAATTCAGAAAGTTAAACCCGATATACACTGGACTATTTAATATTTCAGACAAAGTAGGCCTAGTGGCCGTCAGACTTGAACCTTGTAGGAGAACCAGTAGAAATCATGGACTGTAAGGTCGAATAGTTGAAGCGAAGTCGAATTCCTATCGTGAAAGTTCGCTGAAATTCTCGAATATTATCATCTTTTCACCAATACCACTTCAGAGACCAACACAAACTGAACTTCGGGACGAAGTTCCTTTTAGAGGGAAAGAATGTCACAACTCGTAATTTCATGTCCTTTTTCAAACGTCGAAATTTCATTTTTGTTTCAGAAAGTTACTATTCAAATCTACTATTCACTATTACTATTCATTTTCACTATTCATTTCCAAAATTTTTTATTTCATATTCTCGTAAGTTAAACTATTTTAATGATAATCCGAGAGTTTGACGCTCGTCAGATCATTTCTGCAAAAATCACGAAGCCGTGTCCGAGATTTACTTTTGGGTTTAAACGTCATTCCAGCATCCCGATATGTCCATAAAACACTATAAACAACAGAAATATGATTTTCTCTCATTTTACGACAATTCTAAAAGTTTTGGAATTTTACGTTTTCCAGTTCAGCGTTTTACGCGAATTACGCGTTTTAGACTCGCGTTTCCAGTTTTAACAGCGTTTAAGCAACCCGATGGAACTTACGATTCATTTTATATTTTATTATGGAGTATTTTCACAAGTTTAGTCATTCTTTCAAGTTTCATATTTTACAATACCCGGATTTACGTTTCGTGGTTTAACACTTTACGGTTAGCGATTATCGGAACCAAAACTGACTCCGTAAACGAGATAATACCAAGCTTCTAACACACTCATCCCAATCCAACCCATGTACCCCCCCCCCCCCATCCCAATGTTACTTCAAGTTGACAAGTTATTTACCAAAATGCCACACCTCAAAGATATTTGTTAGATTTTTCTTTCATTTAACCAAAAATCAACTAGAAACTTATCTCTTTCTCTCTTCTTCTTCTTGGGTCGGCTCCAACAAGAACACCATCAAGAATCCATGGCTTTTTCAAGATCAAGTTATAATCAAGCTCTACTTTCATTCCTTGTTTGGGTTTTGTGATAAAAACCTAGGTTTCTTAATCCATTTCTCATCAAACTCCATATATATCAAGTAAGCTTCAAGTGTATATTTTTCATCATCTAATACTTTCATTTCACTAGTTACATGATGTATTTTCAAGTTATATTGGCAAAGCATACAAGTATTTATGTTATTCATACCACTTTACAAGTTTTATGTTTTTTATAAGTATATATATAAAGCCTATGATCATTCCCTTGAAACCCTATCATTTTTGAGGAGATTAGGAACCCATGACACCTTAAGAAGGTGTATGGTAGGAATAGACTAGATTTGTGGTGATTGGAAGTGATTTGGGTGGATTTGAAACTAGTTTGGAACCCTATAATTGATTTTTAAACGTATATATATACCTACTGTCCCGAATTGTCAAATCCAGAAAACTCAGGGGTTTCCGGGTAACATTGGGCTAGAGATTTAGAAAATAATTTCAAAAACGAAGCCGTGGGCGAAAGAACGGATTAAAACGGGTTTATAACGAAGAAGATATGATTTTTGCAAGTTTAACGACGAAAACTATTATTTTCTAAAATAGTAAGCTGTCACACGATTTTTATGGGTAAAATCGAGGCGTTAGACGTAACCTAGAGGAACCGAACTATCAAAAATATATTAGTATATGTCAATACGATTCCGGGGATATAAAGAACGTAGAAAACGAGCTTATAACGACCAAGATACAAGCGTTTGAATTTTAGACGATTTTAATATTTCCTTCAGCCCAACACTTAAGAAAATTTTCCAAAGTATTAACCATTTCGCCAAGTGACCAGGTTGAGAGCCAATTTACTCATTGATAATCTCATTTCTGGAAAATTTACATCATTGACAAAAAGTTAGTTCGCCCAGCTTAGTTTTCAAAACATCCAACCGTTTGTCAAAAGGATTTATAACGAATAACTTATAGTCTTCCAAACTCTCCCGAAAACTGCCCAGAATTTGCCAAAACAGCCCAAACACCTCACTTGACGGCTATTTTCCTTTATGATCGAGACCCATATGGACAAACTTCAGTTCTGTGACTTTTTATATATGGTGAAAAGCTTCCCAAAACTACTGAGCTTCTTTCCTAACTCTTAATATTCACTATTTCGTAACTAGTTTTGCGAGACCATTTTGGTCATATTTTCAAGTTATGAAAAGTGTCATTTTACGTCGAAAACCTTATATTTGCCGATAGAACACCAAACGAGGATCGTGGAGTACCGTTTCAACCTATTTACATGGAAAGTGTTTATTAACCTAACGAAACATCAAAAACGTATTTGTCGACGATAAGCGTTATTTTCAAACTAACAAGTGGTATCGATAACATACGTATTTGCATGTGTAGCATCATTTCATTTCTTACATTAGATCATATCATTCATATTAGGTTGCGGTTAGAGATCGTGCCTCATTTCGTGTATCCACTTTTGTCATCGTAGCTATCGCACCAGGTGAGTCATAGCCCCTACTCTTTTAATTGTTTTGTAAACTCTTTGGGGGAGAATACATGCTCGTTTTACTTAAACACATTACTTGCTATACATGGTTGATTACTCAAATATTTTCAGCTTTATCTAAATACTTGTTTGATTATCCGAGTACAATACTATTCACTTGTTACCTACTTGCTATTTACTCATTGACATGAGTGCATAAATTTAAACTATTTACAGATTGCCTAAGTTAAGAACCGGTAGCTACATTTCATAGGTATGTGTGATTACCTACATTTCATAGGTATGTGTGATTACCTACATTTCATAGGTATGTGATTACCTACATTACTTGGGAGCGTAACCTCCTACATATAGCTAGAAAACCTTTTTGGTGCCTTGAACTTAGTGCAATCAATATTCTTTCCTAAATTGGTGCTATGAAATTTTGTTCGATAAACTATTTATGCGTTTTGCTTATGGTCAGATTCATTTATTTGGCAACATCGCCATGGCTAAATTATCGCTTTTACCTTTATATAGCGACATTGCTACACTTATCTTTGAATCTTGGTCCACATATTACATTTGTTTACACAAACTAAATCATATTTGGCAGTGGGTCGTAAACTCACAGGTTACAAGTCTCTTATGGCTGGACTTGGAACTGAGTGGATTTACGATGCCTTTGCTGGAAAATCTTCATTCATATGCATTACATTCTTTTTCACAAGACTCTATGAACTCACCAACCTCGTGTTGACACTTTAGCATGTATTTTCAGGTTTTAAGCAATGGCACGCTACTGGAGGTTTTGGCAGGGCATGGCATGGTTATAGAAGACTCTGATATTCATTTGGGGACCGTTTTAAACTATTTTAAGGGCTTACTTCCGCACTACTTTTAACGATTTAAATTCAATACTTTTGGTTAAACAATTTTATTCTAAATGATTGAAGTGAAAACCGTTTTTGTACTCGTGTTGTGATACCGATTGAGTTACTCCCCAGCTGCATGTATGCTTCTGCTGGACCCGATTTTGGGGGTGTGACAGTATATAATTATTGATGGTGATAACGTAGTTACTAACATTAAAGATGATGATCAAAAGAAATTGATTGGTAAAAATAATGAAGCTAAAATGATGCTTTACAACGCTTTGCCTAAGAAAGAATATGAAAGAGTCTTTTTGTGTAAAACCGCCAAAGACATTTGGCAATCTTTAATTGTCACTCATCAAGGAAACTCACAAGTTAAAGATAACAAAATTGACCTTCTTGTTCAACAATATGAACAATTTGTTATTTCCGAAGATGAGATTATTGATAATGCTTTTGCTAGGTTTAATACTATTATTACTTCACTTAAAGCACTTGATGAATCTTTTTGTAGTAAGAACTTTGTCAGGAAATTTCTTAAAGCACTCCATCCAAAGTGGAGAGCAAAAGTGACGGAAATTGAAGAATCCAAAGATCTTTCAAGCATGTCACTTGATGAGCTAATTGGAAACCTCAAAGTTCATGAAATGGTAATGGAAAAAGATTCGGAACTAGTTAGAGGCAATAAAGAAAAAGTTAAGTCCATTGCCTTGAAAGCTAGAGTCCAATCAAGTGGTGATGAAGAATCTACTTCGGATAGTGATGATGAGGAATATGCTATGGCCGTTAGAGACTTCAAGAAGTTCTTTCGTAGAAGAGGGAAGTTTGTAAGGCAACCTAAAGATGACAAGAAAACTTTCCGAAAAGATCGTGATGATAGGAAAGGAAAAGTTGAAAGAAAATGCTATAGGTGTGGAGACACAAGTCATCTTGTAGGAGAATGTCCAAAACCACCCAAGAGCAAACCTCAACAAGCTTTTGTGGGTGGTGCTTGGAGTGACTATGAAGGAGATGACGATGAGCCAAAGAATGATGATATTGCTCTCATGGCTCACAACTCAAATGAGGTATTCTCCGAATCATCTTACTCCTCTATTGATGATGACACCTTACAAAAAGAATATAACAAACTTTGTGAATTGAGCTTAAAAATCATAAACAAAAATAAGTTTTTGAAAACTAAAAAGGATTTTTTAGAAAATGAATTTTATGAATTAAAAGAAAAAGCTAAGAGATTAGAAAAGAGTAAAGTGTAACAATTCACAATTTCAGGTTAATTACCATTCCCGGAAAATTTCACTATTCACTTTTACTATTCATTTTTTTCCCGAAACTTTCCCGAAAGTTGATTTTTATTTGATTTTATCGAGTGATAAATCATTTCCATGGCAAATTAAAAGTTTAACTTTCATAAGCTCATTTTCGTGAAAGTTATTAAGGAATTACACGGAATTACACGTTTTAGGGTAAAACGTCAATCAGAAATTCTACGCACAACGAAATTCAACCCCGTCAGGTGACCCCACATCAGTAAAATATTTTACACACTCATGATTTATTTGAGAATTAATCGTGACTGAGAAAAATATGACCAAAAACTTCCCAGCAGGTCACCCATGCCTGTACTACTCTCGCATGAGCACGCTTAACCATTTGGGCGATTAACTGTGAGACCACAAAACGCGTTTCTAAGACTTTTTGAGTTTTCAACTTATTAGAAAAAGTCAACATATTCTTTCCCTCCTCCATTGACCAAAAATGATCCCTTGATGTTATAAGTCATTTCGTGATTTTTAGGCTTACGGTTTGATGTCTAAAAGACATTTAATACCAACCGACACTAGACTGAGCCCAGTCTAGACATTATAAGTCATTTTAAATCATTTTTATAACATTAGAAAAGTAACATTTTACTTTTCTCAATTTTACGCAATATTCAGCGTTTTACGCGAATTACGCGTTTTAGACCCGTGTTTCCAGTTTTTAGCAGGGTTTTGGCACCCGATAGATCCTACCACTCATTTTATATTTTATTATGGACTATATGGACATGTTTAACAATACTTTCAAATTCCATAATTTTACGATACCCGGTTATACGTTTTGAGGCTTAATCATTTACGATTGGCATTTCCCGGAGTCAAAACTAACCAAGTATCTTGGATAATACAAAGAAAAGTCCACCCTTGTCCTCCAAGCTTATGAACCGCCATATGGGGGGGTTTTCACACTAGGTGGCTTGATCTTAAGCTTAATGGCCTTAGATTTCATCCATGTGTTCACCTTGGCCTCCAAGGTTGGACTAGTCAACATTTCTAACCTCCTCCAAGCCATATAAATACCCCCCTTCCCCTCCTTGGCCGTCCCTCATCACACACACACCCACACCATCTCATTTTCTCATTCTCTTCAAGTTTCACGCAAGATTCAAGTGCTAGTTCAAGGTAGAAACCCTAGATAGGTTATCATTCATCAAACACTTCCATAACCTCATATACTTGGTGATTTCTCTTGAGTTTGAATCCACTCAAGTCACCTAAACCTTCATCATCCATCTTTCAAGAATACCAAGGGTAGAAAGATTGCATGAAGAGAAGTGGGTTGAAGCAAGTCTATCAATGTCCTATCCTTACATGTTAACTTCCTTTCATCTTTGAAAGCCAAAAGTTGTGAGCCAAACCCTAACTTGATTCTTGTTAAATAATCATGTTCATGTTATTTACATATTATTTGTGCTATATATTGTCTTGTTATCATGTCCATGATGTATAAAAATGACCAAAACAAGTTATTGTTATTGATTGTTACAACAAGTTACTAAAACAAGTAAACTAGTGACTTTCTTGGTAAGACCTGATCAAAATGGTAAAAATATGATGTTGGATCATTACATATTACAGTAGAGGACTTAACAAGGAAACCATAGCAATTTGAACCACCCAAAACGAGTATACGAGTCAAAAGTTATGGCGATTTGAAATTACCAAAGATTTCCGGCAAAACTGCCAAATAGCTTCCTGATCAAATTTGGGTTTTGAAAGTCATACTTCTGGTCCGATTCATCAAAAAGTTAAAACACAAAAGTTGTCCGGAACGACGTTTTCGTTCAGGAACAAAGAAGCTCGAGCCCTAAAAACGCTTTCCGAGTGATAAAATTCTTCAAATTCTAAACAGCCCATTTTTAGGCGAAAGTCACTAGATTATGGTTATACTTTGAAAGGAACAAGAGGTCTTATGACCTATAATCAAGACCACAAACATGACTAGAACCAAGGTTGAGTCTCATGACCTTGGAACAAGGACCAAAGGTCATGGCTAGGCCATGACGAAATGACCATAACAACTCACATAGGCGTAAACATGAAACAATGAGTTAGGCGATAACTTGAACAAGCAATTTGGATCTACTTCACTTAAAAGGAAACCATGAGATTTTACCAAGAGAACATGGTCATTTAAGACTTATGAAACTACCCCTAATAACAATCTTCATGTATAAATAAACTTTCATAAGTTTATTCAAATATCGGACATGTAACCTTTCGGATCAAAACTTATATCTATTTATTTCATCAACTACTACAATAGTAGGGAGCCTCATGTGAGGAGTTCATTATGTAAGCCGTCGAGATGAGTTGTGGATTTACGAGTTAAAGTGTCCTGGCTCCTCGAACGCTTACTAACATGACTTCTGAATTATGTCGGCCCGAACGGTAGTAAACGATATACAAAACATACATGTTTCATGAATCATTACTTTCAAAGACTTACAATATACATCATATCACATCATGGACTATAATGCAAGATATATATATAGGCACTACTTCATATTCTTTACTCCGATCCTAAGTCGCAACATTCGATTATAGGTTGCTCGTAGAAACCTTCACGATTCAACTGTTACATTCATTACTTGCTATCTTAACTTAAGGTGAGTTCATAGCCCCACTTTACATTACTTCAATGTTTTACAAACCCTTGGGGGGAATACATGCTATTATTTTTCTACTCAAACACAATGCTTTCTACTGTATGTTATTCGACTATGTTTTATTATCACTAAGTAACATCCTTGCCAAACCAAGATCCCTTAGTATGAACCATTTAATCACTTGCGAGGGTTACTTGCAAGTGAGCGCGAATATTGTGAATAGGCCTATTGGGATTGACGAATCCCATCTGTTTTGATTAGTTCAAACAAATGCATTAATATTTGAGACATTAGGTATGACGGCAAAGTACCTACCGGGATAAATCTGCCAATCGATATTGGTACACGTTAACGTTTTGGTTTCATAAGCTTAGTGTATAATACATGTTCCGGGCGAATAATAACGTAGCCTACCTGTTTTGTTTTCCAAACATTGGTGTGAGCCTATAACTCACACTACTACGATTATTGTGTTCAACGATTTACTACCAACACTTTGTGTTCAAACGATTTAACTACAAACACTACGATTATTGTGTTCAACGATTTACTACCAACACTTTGTGTTCAAACGATTTAACTACAAACACTACGATTATTGTGTTCAACGATTTACTACCAACACTTTGTGTTCAAACGATTTAACAAACTCTATGAATATCACTCAACCTTTGTGTTGACCTCTCAAGCATGTATTTCAGGTTCACGACGATCAAGGATGGCACGGAAGGACACGGATACTCAAGAGGGCTATAAATTTTATTATCATTCAAAACTCATTTATTATACATTGTAAACATGGAACCAATTGGGACCTCATTTTGAAATCTCTGATATTTATATAATTTGAATGATACATCTTTTAAAACGACTCAATTGGAGTTCGTTTTCTATTATTGTGACTATTGTGCCGTCGAGTAACACCCAGTTTGAATTCCGCTGCATCCATGAATTGGGGGTGTTACAGATTGGTACCAGAGCCATGGTTATAGAGAAACGGGTCTAATTGAGACCTAAACTATAACTACACATACAAGCAAAAACATTTTATAGCCTTCCGCTCTCCGTGTCTTCCATCCTCCAGACGATTATGGACTTAGTAAGCATGTTATGCTTCACAAACATATTAGTATATTGATATATACACACTAAGCATTTTATGCTACATGAACACATATTAGTATATTGATATATACACACTAAGCATTTTATGCTACATGAACACATATTAGTATATTGATATATAAACTCGGTTTATCTTCAATCATTTATCTAAACAATGAACTAAACATATCTGTGTATGCCTATTCTAGGGCATTTCGACACAATCACATTCTCCCAATCATGTTCCTACTCCAACATTATATGTTCAAGACATTGTATATTACAATGGTCTCATTCATTTTCCAAGACATTGTGAGATACAATGGTCTCATTCATTTTCCAAGACATTGTGAGATACAATGGTCTCATTCATTTTCCAAGACATTGTGAGATACAATGGTCTCATTCATTTTCCAAGACATTGTGAGATACAATGGTCTTAACCATTTCTCAAATGTTTTGAGTCACACAATGACCTAACCTACTTCCCAGACATTGTGAATTGCACAATGGTCTAACCTACTTCCGAGACATTGTGTTTTGTGCAAATGGTCTCTAGAATTATTCCATCACATCATCAATATCATTTCTTATGATATCAAAAACCCGTCACAATCTATCGATTTCAAAACAAGAAATATGAGATTTCTAAAGGACAAACAAATCCATCATCGACAAAAGCTGAACTTTCTCTACATTCATCAAAGTTTTCTTATGAAACCTTCATTATTAAAAGTTCGTGATCTTGGCCAAGTATGTTCTATTTTAGAACTACTTAAAACTTCCTTTCCATATGTATCTACCCTTACTATCTTCTATGCAATGGAATATGAAAACATACGTTACAAGTCTTGTATGGACGGGACTTGCAACTTAAGGTTTGACATCGCCTTTGTTTAGTGAACAATTCCCAAAACCAATGGACATATCAAAAGTATACCTAGTTTAGGTATGTGAAAATTTTATCGAACCTTGGCTAAATATAGACTAGTCACCTATATTTAACCTAGGGACAGTGGAATATAGTCTGACTAACTATATTCGACTTAGAATTTTCAAATACTGAGAGTAGTTGTACTAGGGTTATGTTTAGGTTGATTTCCTACATGAACTCGATAAAACCACCAGAATACATTAAAACAATCTAGAGACACGATAATGTCTTACCACTCAGCGAAATCTTAACACCTTATTTGTGTTACCTAATTTCATTGTTGAAATTTTTCATTTATGAGATAATCCGAACGACTATCTTTGGATAGTTATCAATTCTTCTCTTCATCCCGTAGAAGTACCATCCTGTTTAGGATACCATTCCGTCATAAACTTTTAAAAATCTCTTAAGATTTTTAAAGCAAACTCAACATCGATACCTAAGAGTATTAATGTTAAGCATACACTACACACTTTTGTTCATTAACATATCACATCATTATCTTCACAACCGTTACAAACACAAGCTCATTAACAGATCTTGATGCACTTGTAAAGCTCAAATCATCCTTAGTTACACCACAAGTACCCTCATCAGCTTTACAAGTTTGAATATTCATCTTGTACCTTTGGAACACCAGTATCATCTCGTAATACACTACCTTGTAACTCACCGGCTAAGTTTGAATGTTGTGTCGGGAATTCTTGAGTAGGATGATTTATAATATCCTTATTTGAATGGATTGGGATGCCTTTTCATTTAAATAAAGAAATTATAAATCATCGAACCATACGTTTATATTCCTTTAGTTACATTGTTTGGGATGCCTCTCTATGTAAATAAAGAATTATAAACAAGTGGGCTTAATTATATCCGAAATAACATAAGTATGAAGTCAACCTACATTACATTGCTCGGGTATGGCTTGATACCTACATTACATTGCTCGGGTATGGCATGATACCTACATTTTATTCGCCACAAGAAATCCTATCTTTTCACCGACATCGCTTCAAACCATGACATAAACACTAGGTACAACAACCGATTACCTACTAGGCTATGATTGCAACGACTATCCCAATTTCCATTAGTACGAGGTTTACACTTTGGTTTTCATAATGATAGTGCAATAACAAACAAACTCGTTGCGAGGCCATGTAACCATATGCATGTGCAATCGTACCAAACTCATTACGGGGCCATGTAGCCATATGCATGGGCAGTCATACCAAACTTATTGTGAAGCCATGTAGCCATATGCATGGGCAGCCGTACAATTCAAACAGGACTTGGTCCAACCACATGTTCAACGCTTATTCCATGATTCGATTCTTATATCAATTGTTATTGATACTTGACAACTATATCAAGTTCTATTTGATATTCAACTACTATATTAATTCCTATTAATATCCGACTGCTATATCAATTTCCTTTGATATTCGACTATTACCATACCTTTCCTACATAAAAGGAAGCCTCATCCTACACCATACACCGAAATGACAAATCAAATTACATCACTGGTAATTCCAGACTCTAGTCCTCATAAGTAACCACACCTTTTCATCGACATCACTCCAACATATGACACACAAAGAACTTCGGGACGAAGTTCCCCGTAAGGGGTAGAGACTGTAACAATTCACAATTTCAGGTTAATTACCATTCCCGGAAAATTTCACTATTCACTTTTACTATTCATTTTTTTCCCGAAACTTTCCCGAAAGTTGATTTTTATTTGATTTTATCGAGTGATAAATCATTTCCATGGCAAATTAAAAGTTTAACTTTCATAAGCTCATTTTCGTGAAAGTTATTAAGGAATTACACGGAATTACACGTTTTAGGGTAAAACGTCAATCAGAAATTCTACGCACAACGAAATTCAACCCCGTCAGGTGACCCCACATCAGTAAAATATTTTACACACTCATGATTTATTTGAGAATTAATCGTGACTGAGAAAAATATGACCAAAAACTTCCCAGCAGGTCACCCATGCCTGTACTACTCTCGCATGAGCACGCTTAACCATTTGGGCGATTAACTGTGAGACCACAAAACGCGTTTCTAAGACTTTTTGAGTTTTCAACTTATTAGAAAAAGTCAACATATTCTTTCCCTCCTCCATTGACCAAAAATGATCCCTTGATGTTATAAGTCATTTCGTGATTTTTAGGCTTACGGTTTGATGTCTAAAAGACATTTAATACCAACCGACACTAGACTGAGCCCAGTCTAGACATTATAAGTCATTTTAAATCATTTTTATAACATTAGAAAAGTAACATTTTACTTTTCTCAATTTTACGCAATATTCAGCGTTTTACGCGAATTACGCGTTTTAGACCCGTGTTTCCAGTTTTTAGCAGGGTTTTGGCACCCGATAGATCCTACCACTCATTTTATATTTTATTATGGACTATATGGACATGTTTAACAATACTTTCAAATTCCATAATTTTACGATACCCGGTTATACGTTTTGAGGCTTAATCATTTACGATTGGCATTTCCCGGAGTCAAAACTAACCAAGTATCTTGGATAATACAAAGAAAAGTCCACCCTTGTCCTCCAAGCTTATGAACCGCCATATGGGGGGGTTTTCACACTAGGTGGCTTGATCTTAAGCTTAATGGCCTTAGATTTCATCCATGTGTTCACCTTGGCCTCCAAGGTTGGACTAGTCAACATTTCTAACCTCCTCCAAGCCATATAAATACCCCCCTTCCCCTCCTTGGCCGTCCCTCATCACACACACACCCACACCATCTCATTTTCTCATTCTCTTCAAGTTTCACGCAAGATTCAAGTGCTAGTTCAAGGTAGAAACCCTAGATAGGTTATCATTCATCAAACACTTCCATAACCTCATATACTTGGTGATTTCTCTTGAGTTTGAATCCACTCAAGTCACCTAAACCTTCATCATCCATCTTTCAAGAATACCAAGGGTAGAAAGATTGCATGAAGAGAAGTGGGTTGAAGCAAGTCTATCAATGTCCTATCCTTACATGTTAACTTCCTTTCATCTTTGAAAGCCAAAAGTTGTGAGCCAAACCCTAACTTGATTCTTGTTAAATAATCATGTTCATGTTATTTACATATTATTTGTGCTATATATTGTCTTGTTATCATGTCCATGATGTATAAAAATGACCAAAACAAGTTATTGTTATTTATTGTTACAACAAGTTACTAAAACAAGTAAACTAGTGACTTTCTTGGTAAGACCTGATCAAAATGGTAAAAATATGATGTTGGATCATTACATATTACAGTAGAGGACTTAACAAGGAAACCATAGCAATTTGAACCACCCAAAACGAGTATACGAGTCAAAAGTTATGGCGATTTGAAATTACCAAAGATTTCCGGCAAAACTGCCAAATAGCTTCCTGATCAAATTTGGGTTTTGAAAGTCATACTTCTGGTCCGATTCATCAAAAAGTTAAAACACAAAAGTTGTCCGGAACGACGTTTTCGTTCAGGAACAAAGAAGCTCGAGCCCTAAAAACGCTTTCCGAGTGATAAAATTCTTCAAATTCTAAACAGCCCATTTTTAGGCGAAAGTCACTAGATTATGGTTATACTTTGAAAGGAACAAGAGGTCTTATGACCTATAATCAAGACCACAAACATGACTAGAACCAAGGTTGAGTCTCATGACCTTGGAACAAGGACCAAAGGTCATGGCTAGGCCATGACGAAATGACCATAACAACTCACATAGGCGTAAACATGAAACAATGAGTTAGGCGATAACTTGAACAAGCAATTTGGATCTACTTCACTTAAAAGGAAACCATGAGATTTTACCAAGAGAACATGGTCATTTAAGACTTATGAAACTACCCCTAATAACAATCTTCATGTATAAATAAACTTTCATAAGTTTATTCAAATATCGGACATGTAACCTTTCGGATCAAAACTTATATCTATTTATTTCATCAACTACTACAATAGTAGGGAGCCTCATGTGAGGAGTTCATTATGTAAGCCGTCGAGATGAGTTGTGGATTTACGAGTTAAAGTGTCCTGGCTCCTCGAACGCTTACTAACATGACTTCTGAATTATGTCGGCCCGAACGGTAGTAAACGATATACAAAACATACATGTTTCATGAATCATTACTTTCAAAGACTTACAATATACATCATATCACATCATGGACTATAATGCAAGATATATATATAGGCACTACTTCATATTCTTTACTCCGATCCTAAGTCGCAACATTCGATTATAGGTTGCTCGTAGAAACCTTCACGATTCAACTGTTACATTCATTACTTGCTATCTTAACTTAAGGTGAGTTCATAGCCCCACTTTACATTACTTCAATGTTTTACAAACCCTTGGGGGGAATACATGCTATTATTTTTCTACTCAAACACAATGCTTTCTACTGTATGTTATTCGACTATGTTTTATTATCACTAAGTAACATCCTTGCCAAACCAAGATCCCTTAGTATGAACCATTTAATCACTTGCGAGGGTTACTTGCAAGTGAGCGCGAATATTGTGAATAGGCCTATTGGGATTGACGAATCCCATCTGTTTTGATTAGTTCAAACAAATGCATTAATATTTGAGACATTAGGTATGACGGCAAAGTACCTACCGGGATAAATCTGCCAATCGATATTGGTACACGTTAACGTTTTGGTTTCATAAGCTTAGTGTATAATACATGTTCCGGGCGAATAATAACGTAGCCTACCTGTTTTGTTTTCCAAACATTGGTGTGAGCCTATAACTCACACTACTACGATTATTGTGTTCAACGATTTACTACCAACACTTTGTGTTCAAACGATTTAACTACAAACACTACGATTATTGTGTTCAACGATTTACTACCAACACTTTGTGTTCAAACGATTTAACTACAAACACTACGATTATTGTGTTCAACGATTTACTACCAACACTTTGTGTTCAAACGATTTAACAAACTCTATGAATATCACTCAACCTTTGTGTTGACCTCTCAAGCATGTATTTCAGGTTCACGACGATCAAGGATGGCACGGAAGGACACGGATACTCAAGAGGGCTATAAATTTTATTATCATTCAAAACTCATTTATTATACATTGTAAACATGGAACCAATTGGGACCTCATTTTGAAATCTCTGATATTTATATAATTTGAATGATACATCTTTTAAAACGACTCAATTGGAGTTCGTTTTCTATTATTGTGACTATTGTGCCGTCGAGTAACACCCAGTTTGAATTCCGCTGCATCCATGAATTGGGGGTGTTACATAAAGGTATTGACACTTCTTGCAAATCATGTGAAGAACTTAAACTCGAAGTTGAGAAACTTAAAATTACTCAAAATGATCTAATAAAACAAACCACAAAGTTTAAGAAGTTCGATAAAAGCATTTCTTGTGCGGATGAAATTATGAAAATTCAAAAGTCACCCTTTGATAAAACAGGACTAGGATTCATGAAAATAGAAACTTCAAAGAGTCAAACGAAACAAGAAAAGATTGCACAAGAAACAAATAAAACTGCTACAGCAGCCTGCGGATCAGACGGAACCCAATCCAGGGTTCCGCCCGTTGGACCCGAAGGTTCCGCCAGGTCTGCTGCAGCAGTAACTCCATCCACATCGAATCGTTCAAAATTTGTTAAAGTTATGTATAAAAATGGAACAAAACCTGTGTTTAAAACTGGAGTAGGACTTAGTAAAAATGAATTTAGAGCTAAGACTACTCAACCAAGACCTAAGACTCTAATTCCCAAACACCCCTTTCCAAAGAGCAACTTCAACGCTCGACCAAACTACCAACATGTTTGGAACCAAAACACTCCTAGACATTACCAAACTCCAAATTACATGTCATGGAACCCTTATGCTCTATTTTCATATTTGGAACAAATTAATGGTATGCTTAACCAAAATGGACCCACGAGAAATTGGGGACCAAATGTTTGAGTGTTTTTCATAAAATAGGTGTGCCTCAAAGTTTGTTTGGAATCGGATGAATGGATTAAAGATAGCGGTTGTTCAAGGCACATGACGGGTAACAAAAGCCTCTTCACTACTTACACAAATGTGACGGAGGTAATGTTACGTTTGGTAGTAAAGCTAAGAGCAAAATCATCGAAAAAGGTACAATCTCTCATGACTCCCTTTTTATAGATGATGTAGCTCATGTTGATAACTTAGGTTTTAATCTCCTTAGTATTAGTCAACTTTGTCGTAATAAGTATAATGTCCTTTTTAGTGAAAACGGAAGTAAAATACTTAAAGATGGTATAACCATAGCCAAAGGTGTCCTTAAGAACAACGTATACGTCATGAAGATGGATCCAACATCTAGAGACAAACTTTGTCTTACCTCATTAGATGAATCTTCAACTTTATGGCATAGACGTTTAGGGCACGCTAACATGAGACTAATCCAAAACCTCTCCTCCAAAGACTTAGTTCGAAACCTACCTAAGTTGAAATATGACCAACACTTTTGTGATGCTTGCAAAGTCGGTAAACAAGTCCATAGTAGCCATAAGGCTAAAAACTTGGTTTCTACATCAAGGTGTCTAGAACTTTTGCATATGGATTTATTTGGTCCATCCGCTATACAAATTTATGGAGGTAACTTCTACACTTTGGTCATAGTTGATGATTACTCAAGATATACTTGGACAAAATTTTTGAAAAGTAAAAATGAAGCTTTTGATAAATTTGAGATTCTAAGTAAGAAAATTCAAAATCAAGTAGGGTCTAATATTGTGTCTATTAGAACGGATCACGGTCGTGAATTTGATAATGAATTTCAATTTGGAAACTTTTGTGATATTAATGGTATAACTCATAACTTTTCGGCTCCACGTACTCCTCAATCTAATGGTGTAGTAGAACGTAAAAACCGGACATTGCAAGAGATGAGTAGAACAATGCTTAATGAACAAAACATTCCACAAAAGTTTTGGTGTAATGCCGTTGACACATCAACGTACATTTTAAATCGAGTCTTAAATGGACCATTTTTGAATAAAACTCCTTATGAACTATATAAAGGTAAAAAGCCTACATTAGGATACTTTAGAGTGTTTGGGAGTAAATGTTTCATTCTTAACACCAAGGATTATCTCACCAAATTTGACCCAAAGTCTTATGAAGGTGTATTTCTTGGATATTCACAAAATAGTAAAGCTTAAATTGTTTTGAACAAAGAAACCTTAAGAGTCGAGGAATCGTTGAACGTAACATTTGACGAGAGTCCACCTCCCTCTAAGACATCACCTTTGGTAGATGATGACTTAGTTGAAAGCCAAGCAATAGAAAGTCAAGAGATTTTAGGTAATGACAAGGAAGATGAACTATTAAACAAAGAACTTGTCAATGTCAAAGAATCTAAAAGTCATCCATTAGATGGTGTCATAGGCAACATTAACGAAAGAACACTAAAGTCAAAAGTTCAAAATGAAAGCAACTACTTTTGTTTCGTATCAACCATTGAACCGAAAAACATTAATGAAGCCATTAAAGATGAGTCTTGGGTAATTGAAATGCAAGAAGAGTTAAATCAATTTGTTAGGAATGATGTATGGACATTAGTTCCTCAACCAAAGAGTCAAACTATAATTAGAACAAAATGGGTCTTTCGTAATAAAATGGATGAAAATGGAATTGTGTCTAGAAACAAAGCTAGGCTAGTTGCACAAGGATATAATCAACAAGAAGACATTGACTACGATGAAACTTTTGCTCCGGTTGCTAGGCTAGAGTCAATTAGAATCTTACTTGCGTATGCATGTGCACACAATTTTAAACTCTTTCAAATGGACGTCAAAAGTGCATTTCTAAACGGAGTCATAAATGAAGAAGTGTATGTTGCTCAACCACCGGGCTTCATCGATTTTGAAAAACCAAATCATGTTTACAAACTTAAAAAGGCTCTTTACGTACTTAAGCAAGCTCCAAAAGCATGGTATGATCGACTTAAAACCTTCCTAGTTGACCATAAGTATACCATAGGCTTAGTTGATAATACTCTCTTCACTAAGAAGAAAGATTCACATATTATCATAGTCCAAATCTATGTTGATGACATTATATTCGGATCAACTTGTCAAGAATTATGTGTGGATTTCTCAAAAATCATGCATGACGTGTTTGAAATGAGTATGATGGGAGAACTCAACTTTTTCCTAGGACTCCAAATTAAACAACTAGAAGATGGTATCTTCTTTAACCAATCTAAATATATTAAGGACATGCTTAAGAAATTTGGATTAGAAGATTCGAAACTTATCAAAACTCCCATGTCCACGGAAACTAAGCTCACCAAGAATGAGGAAAGTGAATCCGTAGATAGCACTAAATATAGAGGTATGATTGGTAGTCTACTTTACCTAACGGCTAGTAGACCCGACATTATGTTTAGTGTTTGTCTATGTGCTCATTTTCAAGAAGATCCTAAGACTACTCATCTAGAAGCCGTTAAAAGGATTTTTAGGTATATTAAGGGCACTACACATTTAGGTTTATGGTATCCCAAAGGAACGGGAATAGACACCATAGTGTATGCCGACTCGGATCATGCCGGTGACTATGTCGATAGAAAAAGTACAAGTGGTATTTGTACTTTTGTTGGACATTGTCTCACCTCATGGTTCTCTAAGAAGCAAACGGCTCTTGCTATCTCAACAACGAAAGCCGAGTACGTTTCGGCCGGAAAGGCATGTCAACAAGCTCTTTGGATGAAGCAAGCTCTTGTCGACTACGGAATTCAACTTAACGACATCACAATTCTTTGTGACAACAAAGGTGCTATTGATCTTAGCAAAAACCCGGTTCAACATGCTCGTACCAAACATATTGAAATCCGTCATCATTTCCTTCGTGACAACGTTTAAAAAGGAAATATCTCAATTGAGAAAGTTTCTTCCGAAGACAACATAGCCGACATTCTCACAAAACCCCTTAAACGTGAACCTTTTAACCTTCTTAGGCTAGGCTTAGGACTCATGGAACCTACATTGTAGTTCTGGACAGTAGACAAAAATTACAAAAATAAAAACAAATCCAAAACTCTATTTCTCAGCAGGTGATGCGTGGGAATCGCAACAGGCTTTACCTCTCGAGGGATCTCGAGAAGCTTACAACCCCCACCAGGCAGTGTACCTGATCGTTGTAGTATAGTATAGTGACAAGTACCGGGGGATTGATCGTTCAGCTTAGGAATAGTGTCGCTAGGATTAGAAAGCCTAAATACTAGTTCTAAAGGTGAGGGATGATTATTTTTTTGTGTTTTTATATTTTTATGAAAGCAAGTAAAATCTTGGGTTTTGGAAGAGTGGGCGGAATTAGTTGCTATTCAACTAACCCAATACTAAGATGCAATCAAAATAAAATACAAAAAATGAAAATAAACTAATTATACTAAGGTTGTGAGCAGTAATTTGAGAAAATATGTTTACTTAGATTTCACTACTCCCTAGATATCTTTTACACGTTAATTACTTGTTATAATTGCATGGATGACGGATCGTATTCCTTAATACCATTCATGGGGTGGCATACATAACTCCCCAATTCTATGAGCTCTTATCTCCTCCTACACCATGCCCAGCACAACTATAGGGATTGTAAACAGTGGCTCATGCATTAAATACAACCAATAAAGACCTAGTACGCCTCGGTTCATGTTTCTTAAGACGTTCAAGCATGTTACCATTTGGAGATCTGCCAGTTTTCTTAAGCCTAACATATAAATCATTCATCCAAGACAAGAATAAACAAGTAATCAACACATAATCAATATCTAGGTTTCATTAGATCTAAGCAAACACAAAAGAGATCTAGCCTAGCATGATAGAATTAAGACAAGAACATGATATAGACAACCAACACATAGACATATTGATTGAATTAGAAGAACACTTATCTTAATTAATCATGCAAGGTATCAAGGGGTTGGAACCCTTGAAAAACCTGTAAAGTTACACCAAAATCATCTTTAGGGTTTCTCCCAAAACTTCTCTCTCTTAAATGTGAAAAACTAGAAAACTATATATAGGAAAATAGGGGTGACGGCGTCAAGAACAAAGGTGTGACGCCGTCATCTCGTCGCCAAATACTTCCTCGGACGGCCTTGATCTACTTCCGACGCCGTCAAGGCCTAGGCCGTCACACAAATTACTCTTGACGCCCTGTGTGTGACGCCGTCATCAACTATGGATTTTAATTCTTGGGGTTTTGACGCCGTCAGGAAAAACTCTTGACGCCTAAAATCACAAAAGGAACGATTTAGGGCAATATTTGATCAAATAAATTCAGATTCGGGCTTAAATGACCCCCTAAAAACGGACCATTTTTCGCCTCATCATATACCCTTACACTTGAGATTTGCTTGTCCTCAAGCAAATGCGCTTTTATTCTACTCAAAAGACAAGTTAGGGGTCATTTAACACTAATATAAAAGTAATTACAACAAATAATCGTTCCACTAAAGACCAATAGACAAGCTCGGAGGTCATACACTAGCACCTCACAAATAGTGTTTAGATACTCACATCTCTCGGGTGTAATAAAGTAATATAACATTATGGAAATGGAAGATATCTCTCACTACCTGTCATAGCAAAATAGATTACCATAGGCTTGGGAAAGGATCAAACCTCCACCACATGGCGTAAGCACCTAGGATAAACTATCAAAGAGGTCTTTTAAAGGGTTGTAACGTTAGGTATAGGGATATGAATTACACGGTTTTGTTGGATAAAGGAAGTTTTACTGGTGGCGAGTTAACAATCTTGGTTAATTACATGTACAATATGGCGTTGCTAAGCCAAGACTAGACTCTACTTAAGCTAATAAATGAAAAATAACAAAAACATAAAATGAACATAGAATGAAACGGGATGGTAGTCCGTATGTTTTTTTCTCTTTTCCCTTTTTCTTTTTTTTTTTATTTTTTTATTTTTTTTTAATTTATTTATTTTTTTTGTTGCATACACTCTTACCCTACCATCCAAAATAATACATCATAGGGAATGAAAATTCCCCTTACACTTGATTCTTTACATACTTTACAATTAAACTAATCTAATGACTCGAATTAAGAAAATCAAAACACTTGGAGCACTTTTAAGATTAACGTACATATGGGGGTAATAATATTATGTTCTTCCCCATTACTCCATAAAATAAGTACTTACCCATGAGTCCCAATCGTCCCAAAACAATATGTACAAGGATATGACTCGACTTAGCAACCATGTAATCAATTAGATAGTTAACTTAGGGTTTAACAAATAACAATAATGCACTAAAAATGAGCGCATACACGGAAGGCTAAGGCGATTTGGGTGTACATTTAAGTGGGGTGTAACAAATTCTTCCTTTAAGTAAGATGCTTAAAGTTATAAACGAAAAGATAGGCTCGGAGGGGTGTACTAGGGGTTTCGTGTACTAAAAATGAGTACAACGCTAAGGGTGTGGGAAAAATTAGTTGACTTAACTAGTCAAGTAGTATGACTTAAATGGTCAAGTAATTATGATACGGGTTTAACACAAGGGTGATCCTAATGCCTCTTATCATGTAGTAAATCCTACCACACGAATGTAGTCTCACTAGCGGTCTCGGAATGCATCACTAACACAAGTTCTAGAATCTAAATGCTACCGGTACACTCATAAGCACTAATAATGAATGCTTTTCCTATCAAATCTAAAGGCGAACCTCACATATTTGGGTGGAAAATTTTTCTGAATATACGGTTATGTGCTAGTCATACAATCTCCTATCCATGAGACGCTTGCTATGGCTAAAGTTTTACTCCTAAATGTTGTAAAAAATTTTAAATTTGGCGCTAAAATTACACTAACAAGTATTTCTCATAGTTTTATTACTCATCTACTATCAAACAAAACAACCTCAAGCAAAAGTGCATATGTAAGGTATCATCTTTTTACCCTCCCCTTACACTTAAGATGAACATTGTCCCCAATGTTCAAGTAAAGAATGTAAAAGTGAAAAAGTAAAGAGAATGAAATCAAATACTCCCCTGATTCGCTCGGTATGGATTATAGGTGGCCAGGTTAAATCTTCCTCCAAGAAAATGAACAATCAAAGCTTCCCTTCCAGAATATAAATCATCTTCTTGTCATACATAACCTGTAAAACCTGACAAAATAGACAAGACAACCTCACGTAAAATCGGCGGCATCCTATATAAGTTACTAAATCCTAGAAAACAAAGTAAGATATAATGCTTGTGGAATGAAGTTTGCAGATTTCCTGGAGATTATAAAACTTAATAATTCACAAAAACCATAAGACTCCGTTAGAAAAACAAAACCGGTAAAATTTCCAGATTTTTACTCCTGACGCCGTAAAGAGTAATCCTCTGACGCCGTCAGAATGGACCTGCAGAAATTCTTATGTTAAGTTTCCGGAAAATTTCTGGAAAAACTTGGTCCTACTTCCTGGAAAATCCTGCAAAACTTCATTATGACTCAATACAAGCATTTGACTCTAACAAATACAAATATACATGTTCATTTAATATTGTGGAGAATCATGATCGGTTTGTTTCTTAAAAACATATTTGGGGTTTCCCCTTACACTTATCTTTTGCAAAATACCTTTATATGCAATTAAGACGAAGTTAAAAAAACAAAATAAAGCATTTTCACAATTTACTTTGAAACATGAGCCACAAACAATAAAAATAGAACATGCATACGGAGACAAATAAAATCAAACAAACAAACAAACAAATAAAAACACACAAAACATGGGTTGCCTCCCAAGAAGCGCTTGTTTTTGTTCGAGTCACGAGCCTGACTCTTCCATTATTTAATGGAAAGAAGGGAGGTTTTCCCTACACTTAGGATTAAGTGCGGGTGGAAGTAGCGATACACACCCTTAGGGTGGAAGTATGCCACGTGAGAAAAGAGTGGTGGATGAATTATATGCTCAAAGGGTTGTGCTCCTATCATCATAACCTTACCTAATTCAATCGGGTTAGTGGGTGGATTAAGATTTTCTCCTAGAAAGGGATCATTTTCTATCAGCTTCAAGAGACTACTAGTTGGGGATCCATCTTGACCTAATAAACCTGGTTTAAACCCATAATGTTTCTTATGATCAATCATGAATGGGTGATGTAGGTATGTAAGGTCATGTTCCCCTCCTATGTCAGCTTCCTCTCTACAAGGCTTAGAGTCTACTACCTTTGTCCTAAGACTACCCGGACTATATGGTTTGATGGGTGGATCGGAACCTAATTTAATTCCTAAATTTTCATCCAAGGATGGAAGATTAGGTAACTGCTTTGGTTGAGGTTCCGGTTCATCAAAACTAGGAACTTCCCTAGAACTAAGAGTGAGGTTATCACTAGAAGTGTTCAAACCTATATCCTCAAGTGGTGCCTGGTCCAAGGGTTCTACCTCCACAGGAATTCCTAAAGTTTCTTTTACTTCTTCCGGGTAAGTCACGGGCGGTGTGTATGCCTCAAATGATGGTAGGACTTGTGGGGTACTTAGTGGGCTTGGGTTTTCTACTATCTCTTTCATCACATCAATATCACCTATGTGTTCATCTTGTATTATGGTAGTGCCTAACCATGACATGCAACTAGGTGGCTCAACTCTAACCACATGTGTGTCGTATGTTTTGGTGAAATCTATCCCGCTCATGCAACTAGGTAGTTCAACACTAACCATCTCATAATCTTGGTTTGATTCTAAGTTCATGTTCTTAGAAACTAGGTCATCTCGCTCATACGAATCCACCAATTCGTTGAACTTATGGGTAATGGTTAGGAAGCTTTTCTCAAAATTCATCCAAAGGGTCTCACTAAAAGGAATTGATCCTAAAAATGATCGTCTAATGGAAAACACACATGCATAAAATTCATCAAACCCATCTAACTTTACACCCATCTCCTCTTGTATATATGTAAGATCACTTAAAAATTCATTGGAACAACAGGAGGCAAATCGATCCGAGTAAACTAATTGTTCCTCTATAGTTAATGATCTAAATGGAATTTCATCCGCCATGGAGACAAATGAATATGGTTTCACAAACAAAGGGCACAAAGAAAAAGATAGACTAAAGAAAACCTAAAAATAAAAATAAAATCTTACTAGAAAGGAATCTAGCAAGTAGACCTAATAAAAAGAAATTCTAACCTAGACAATAACTATTCCCCGGGCTGCGGCGCCAAAAACTTGATGCGTGGGAATCGCAACAGGCTTTACCTCTCGAGGGATCTCGAGAAGCTTACAACCCCCACCAGGCAGTGTACCTGATCGTTGTAGTATAGTATAGTGACAAGTACCGGGGGATTGATCGTTCAGCTTAGGAATAGTGTCGCTAGGATTAGAAAGCCTAAATACTAGTTCTAAAGGTGAGGGATGATTATTTTTTTGTGTTTTTATATTTTTATGAAAGCAAGTAAAATCTCGGGTTTTGGAAGAGTAGGCGGAATTAGTTGCTATTCAACTAACCCAATACTAAGATGCAATCAAAATAAAATACAAAAAATGAAAATAAACTAATTATACTAAGGTTGTGAGCCGTAATTTGAGAAAATGTGTTTACTTAGATTTCACTACTCCCTAGATATCTTTTACACGTTAATTACTTGTTATAATTGCATGGATGACGGATCGTATTCCTTAATACTATTCATGGGGTGGCATACATAACTCCCCAATTCTATGAGCTCTTATCTCCTCCTACACCATGCCCAGCACAACTATAGGGATTGTAAACAGTGGCTCATGCATTAAATACAACCAATAAAGACCTAGTACGCCTCGGTTCATGTTTCTTAAGACGTTCAAGCATGTTACCATTTGGAGATCTGCCAGTTTTCTTAAGCCTAACATATAAATCATTCATCCAAGACAAGAATAAACAAGTAATCAACACATAATCAATATCTAGGTTTCATTAGATCTAAGCAAACACAAAAGAGATCTAGCCTAGCATGATAGAATTAAGACAAGAACATGATATAGACAACCAACACATAGACATATTGATTGAATTAGAAGAACACTTATCTTAATTAATCATGCAAGGTATCAAGGGGTTGGAACCCTTGAAAAACCTGTAAAGTTACACCAAAATCGTCTTTAGGGTTTCTCCCAAAACTTCTCTCTCTTAAATGTGAAAAACTAGAAAACTATATATAGGAAAATAGGGGTGACGGCGTCAAGAACAAAGGTGTGACGCCGTCATCTCGCCGCCAAATACTTCCTCGGACGGCCTTGATCTACTTCTGACGCCGTCAAGGCCTAGGCCGTCACACAAATTACTCTTGACGCCCTGTGTGTGACGCCGTCATCAACTATGGATTTTAATTCTTGGGGTTTTGACGCCGTCAGGAAAAACTCTTGACGCCTTCATGTACTGTTCCCAGCATGGAAAATTGAGACTTTGCCGTTTTCTTCACTTTTATGCTCCAAAAACGTCCAAAATGGCTTCTTTTCCAGAATTCACTCTCCAAGTACCTAAAATCACAAAAGGAACGATTTAGGGCAATATTTGATCAAATAAATTCGGATTCGTGCTTAAATGACCACCTAAAAACGGACCATTTTTCGCCTCATCAGCAGAGTCGGCGGAACCCTCAAACACAACGGACGGAACCCATTTCAGGGGTCCGCCGTATCCGCCGACCTATAGAATCAATATTTTTGGTTTATATTAAACCAAACACCCATTATCTCATACCACCACTTCCAAACTGTTACTATTCACTTTACCATCCATCCATACCTACGATTTCTTGGTCTTCCTTTCACTTGCATTACAAATCAATCATCATTGTAAGTATTCTAAACTTGATTACAATCCTGATCTGAGTCTAGGAATTCTATTTTTGCACAAAAACAAAAACTTGGGGTTATGCATTAACTTGAGAAACTCATGCATAAAATTAGGTGTTTAAAAAAACTAATCATGTTCCCCATAGTTAGGAATTGCATTCTTACTTAGTGTAAACATGTTTGCTAAAACACCCCATGTCAAATTTTTTCAAAAATTTCTCACAAATAGGACAAATATTTTTTCGTCTCACATTGAGAATACAAAATCAAAACGTTATGTTTAAAACATCACTTGCATAATGTCTCTTGAATGCTAAAGGGAATACATAACCAATATGTATTTTCGGGTACATTCAAATGAAGCTACATTGAACTAGGAGCGTTTGGGTTATCTTTTGTTTTATAACAAAACTTGCATTATAAAACGTTTTTGAAGCATCAAAATGAGTCAAGATAACCGCACATCCACATTGTTTTCATATAGGCACACACTAGAACATCCACATTATAATATTAGTTTACTTAAACTAAAATGTGAAATTTTGTTGTTCTAGGAATCATCATGCCTCCTCTAACCCACTACGACCACAAGGACACCATTAAGTACCTACCAAAACACCACAAAACCAAAGGCCTTACCCCAAACCAAATCAACGTTTTCAAAGCCTTAGAAATACACTATCTCCATGAGGGTAGAACCATCGACCCGTCTTTCCTAAAAGGCATAAACCTTTACGCCGAATTTGCCACAATCAACTTTGAGTGTCTTTTGAATATCGACGAGCCTATTTGTCCTAGATTCATTCTAGAGTTCTATGCATCCGCCGTCCTCTCCACGGATGATTATGGTCACATGTCTATCAACTTTAGGACTAGTGTTCATCAATACTCCTTCACTCTTGAGGAGTTTGCTCAAATCCTAGGTGTCCCAAACCGTGGTACTTGTATCTATTCCGACTTGCACTCCCTCTCAACTTTTGACACCCTCCAAGACCGCATCCATCCTTATGACACACCTCTTGTATCAAAAGATGTACTCCATGACCACCTCTTTGTTAGGACAACCAACACTAGGAGAACCCGTTTGGGAAATGAGGTCGATAAAGACCCATATGGAATGGAAATGAATGAACTCAAGCCCCAATTCAAGAAATGAGAGAAAGTCCTTAGAGCCAATGTCATTAGCACAATAGGAAACCGAGATCATATCAACCTTTGCCTTTTCTATATGCTCTACTCTTTGTCCGTTAGGCAACCTTTCAACCTTACCTACTACATGGCCAAGAGAATGGCCGACATTCCCGTGCATGGCACAACGGCTATGACGTATGGAATGCTCTTGACCCGTCTCTTTAGGTTCATCTCACCCATTCCACCAACTCCAAATGGTCTTCGTCTTGACTACTCTCTCATTCCACACACCTTTGTCCCACTTAGTGATAAGAGAGTTTACAAAGCCCAAGGAAAACGTCCTCATCCTCCTACCTCCTCATCATCTTCCTCAATGAGTGAAGATGACAATTTGCCCAACTCTAGGCTCCCACCTCTCGAATACCTATCCCAACTTCCGGATATTCCAAACGAGTCGGCGGAGTTCAAGCAAACAAAGAGGATGTTTAAGAATCTTGAAAGGTTCCATGGAAAGCTCAAGAACAAAATTGACCGTCAATGAGTGCGGGTGTGTAGGAGTGTTTGGCACTAGGTGCTATTTGAACAAATTTGGTTGTTTAAACAATGTTTATGATGTATTTGTGTGTTAGTACAATGTTTGATACAATTTAGAACATGTAGTATCTAACTTTGATGCAGGTAGACAACTTTTGGCAAGTTGTCAAATTTTCATGTTTATGATATTTTCACTAAATATAGTGAAATTCTCGACCTCAAGGTCAAAGTCATATGATATGTGTGTTTACGTGTCTATTTTTTGCATTGCCTAACCAGAAATGCATTATCTTTTTGATTTTAGGAGTTTTCGAAAATTTTGAAAATCGTCTCGTGGGTCAAAAACGCGGACTGTGACTTTTTTCAGCACTGGCGGATCTGACGGAACCCAAAATTGGGTTCCGCCAGTGAATTTTCTGGGAAACCCAGAATTGGCCCAACGGACCAGACGGTACCCTCAAATGGGTTCCGCCTGTGTATCCTGAAGGTTCCGCCAGTTGCCTGCAGAATTTTTGTTTTTGTTTTCAACATTTGAACATCCAAACACCAAAATCCAATCCTTTTAGATAGAAACCCATTTCCTGCAATGTGTTTAGCACAATAGGGTACTTCTCATTCCTTATAACTCAACCAAAACCATTTCCCGCCAAATTTCAAAATAGCCATAACCACCCCAAGGACCCTTCACACATAAAGGAAGGAACCCTTCTAAAGGATCCTTGAAATCCCTGAGATTTATACTTCAACAAATTTACCAAAACCACTAAGCATTTAGTGCAAACCTTGTCTTCTCACTTCACCATTTTCATTGGATTGACTTCCATGATATGACAACCCACAATTAGTTTTCCAAATCATTAGGAACCTCCATTTTTGTATGGACTAACATCAAATCCAAACACTCATTTCCACAATCCTTCATCACTATAAATTAAACCATCCTAAACACTATCAAATCACACCTTCTTCATCACAATTCCTGAACTTCTAAACCATTTTTAACCATGACTAAGTCAACAATCACCTCTCAACCATCACGACCCATCCGGAAAACCGCCCGTGTTAGGTCACCATTTAGTAAACACAAGCATAACAATGATAGAAATGAGATAAGAATGAGAATGGGATGATTATGAGAGATAGAGAATTAGAATTGCAAGAGTTTCCTTAATATTTTACATAACCAACCAAGTATTACATGAGACCTAAGGTTCTATTTATAGGGAAGGAGCTAGGGCAACACTCCCTCTCCTTCCTTTCTCCAAATCGTGTGGGCTTTCAAGCCCATGGGCCACATACCTTAAGTCTAGTAAACTTGTAACATTACATAAATGTAAGAAAATAATAACTTAAGCAACCTATTATTACAAATGACCGAGACTTCATAAAATAGTGAAAACTATGATCCCAACAATCTCCCCCTAAGGGTCGGTCATCATCGTTGCTTGACGTCTTCATCTTTGTTGTTTGACTTGTGACATGTAAATCTCTAGACGTTTTCAGAATTGATATGAATAATAATAGATGTACTTTGCTCTTTGTCTTTGTTCTTTGCTGATGATGTAGTGATAGTGTTATGAAGTTGTCTGCCGTTCGTCACTCCAGCGTCTGTGGTGGTTGTCCGCCATTCCAACATACTCATACATCTTTGGACTTAAACTTTCACGTACAAGAAGTTCCTTTTCATGCATTGAGATCTTTGTCTTATTACTTTGTAGATTCTTCTTTATTGACGTAGAATCATTTCTTTGAACTTTGTGTTGCTAAGATCTTTGAGGGAGCTTTCTTTGACTTCAAGATGTCTGTATGAGCATGTTGGAATCTACCATCATGGAAGTGAGGTACCTGCGAGTAAACAGTTAGCAATAAAATAACTGGTACTTACGGATAAGGAATTAGAGCTCATCAACAGCATATTGTGAAGACTCCTTCTAATCCTTATCCAGGCCGTTCCCATATCAGATACTCCCGAAGAAGCTTACGAGACCTACTAAGTAGCTCAATGACTGGGTGAGTCGCTGGGGATCACTCCACGACTGTAGACCGCTATGGAACCACCGCAAACACTAAGCGTAACCCTTATGAGGTTACCGAAGTGACTTGCTGTCAGGGCTGTTAGATGTTGACCCTGGCAGGATTTCCGTTCAATCATTGAGAAAGACTTACGTAATCCTCTCATAAACGTTCTCGGCAGATTGCTAAGATCTGCGAAGGACTCGATAGTTTACAACTGATGCCCATTGATGTAGAACACCATTTGCAGAAATACTAAGTGTTCCTAAGAGATCTTTGATGTATCTCGAGGCTCTAGACTCTATAAGTGCACACCTAGGTTTCCTATGCGGAGACTGGGGAGGTGTCTCCTACTTCAATATCAACCGTCTCTAAGAGATAGGTCGATAGGTTACGCGGGTTCCCCGTGAGAATGAAACAAGTCCTTTTAAGAGAACTTGAGTGGTTAAGAAGGTTTAGTGCATTGCGTCACTGGGTCCATGACGACTTAATCTTCAATACCGGTGTTGTCTTTTGCAACAGCCAGTAGCATACGTATTGAACCCGGTGTTTGCCCTAAGGTTGAACATATGGAGGGCTATTTCTTTTCACCCTTTTCTTTTCTTTTCTTTTTAATTCTTCAACTCTTTCTTTCCCTTTCATTCTTTTCTCCTTTTTTCGTATCATACCTAAGGACTTCTAATTCTAACTATGGGAGATGTCCTTGGGTAGATCCCTCCGGCTCTGGCGGATCATAGGACGGTTATTCCTATCTTAATCACCTTATAACTCCGACAGTAGCCAAGAAACCTTTGATTGAAAATCTCTCAAAGTGTTTTTGTTAATCAAATATTTTGGTTAACACTTCAAGAGTTTTGTGTACACTTTTGAAGGGCTCCCCCTGCACATGTGCTCATAAGTATTTAATAAATTTGCACATGCGGGAGGAGCAAGCATTTTGAATTGATCCACTTTCCGTGAACAAGACGGATTCGAGACACGCTTACATCACTAGTTAGACTAGCTTGAAGTTATTACCCGGCCTGGTCAAGTTTACAGAAAGTTTCTCGAGACGGTACATTTCTACTAAGACATATCCTTTTCGAGACACGCTTACGTGGTTAGTTAAAGAGATGCATTGTCAGCTTTTAGGTGACAACTAGCTCTAGTAACTAACTTGATGTTATTACCCGTCGAGGATAGGTCCTTTCGATGTTACTAACTTGTATTATCTCGTCAATTCCTAGGTCAATACTGAGTCTAGCTCGCATGAGGTTTGACATTTAAGCAATATTTAACTTTCATATTTTAATCACTTTCACTTTTCTCCCCCTCAAAAATAGCATATAAGATGTTGTTTTTGAGAAACATTTGATTAAAATATGCCTTTTGAGTCTTATGGGGAGAAATCAACAAGAACTTCTTTGATTTTGAGAACGATGAGTTTTCAAGTGCTCCACCTCAACAAGTGAATACTTATTGAGGTGAAATACTTGTCTTTTGAGCAGAATTATGAAAATCAGAAAAGGTTTGATTAATTCTACTCAAAAGTAAGAAGCCTTCGCTCCTTGTATTTTAGGATTGAGGCACTGAAGCGTACCTCAGGGTCCTTTCTTTACAAGTTCGGGTTGTGCACTGTAATATGTGCACAAGCCATAAAAAACATGATTTTGACAAAGCATTTTGATTTCAAAATACTCCCCCTCAAAACGAGCATGTGTTTTGACATTTTTTTAAACTGTGGATCGAATTGGGGAGTAAAGATTTGAAAAATCTTGAGCAAAATTTTGAAAAGTTTTGAAAAAACTTTTGAAAAAAATTTTGAATAAATTTTGCTCAAGATTAAGAGAGTTAAAGATAAGCTTTGCATGAGAACTTCTTGTTTTCAAGGAAAAGTGCACGTTTTGTTTTTAAGAAATGGTTTAGAAAGGCACTTTCCTTTCTTTGAAAACCAAATTGTACATTGAAATGAGTGCACAAGTCGTTGTTTCAATACAAAATTAGTTTTTTTTAAACAAAATACTCCCCCTCAAATAATGAATGTTATTCGAGAGAAAGTCTTCTTGAGCAGAATTTTGAATCGTATTATAAAATACTTTTTGAAAATTCGTGAGACGACTCTGCTCAAGGTTTTAGAAAACACAATCAAGTATTATACAACAAAGAATGCTTGAAATTCAAAACTCTTTTACTGTTGAAAAGTTGTTTGAGACCCGGAGTCTCTCTTTTGAGTTTTAAAATCTGAAAAAAAATTTCCATCTAAAGTTGAACCTCATGGGTTCTTTTTGAAGATTTGTTTTTGTGATGCATGGAAAACATCCGGTATTTGGGATGTTCAGACCAGAGACATTCTTTTATTTTAGCATTTCAGATTGTGAAAATTTGAAAGGTTTTGAATGACTTTGCTTCGGTCTCCACACTTGCTTTACCGGTGTAAAATGAGAGTGTAGAGTTTGGAAAAAAATTTGTTTCTCACCATTTTGAATCCTTTTACCAGTTTAACCTTTAAACACATTTTGCCCTTTGACCTCAAAATATGTTCCATAAGAAACATTTTGTGGAATGTTGAAATTTTGACTTTCAATGGGATGACATGTACTTGCACACAGAGAAAATGCATAAGGCACAAACAAGTATGCGGATGAATCAAAAACTCATTCCAAATCTTTGAAGAATGCTCAGAATTCTCAAATTTACGCATAAGATCGCAGATTAATTCATTCTTTCACTCGAAATTTCCCAATTATTATCATGGTTTAGAGTTATGATTTGAGACTTTGCACGCATGTTAGCATCAAAATGCAAGAATATTGTACAAACAAACGCCCTAGTAGTAGCAGCAAAGACATCGACATCTTAAACCCTAAATCACTTGATTTCAAACCTATGTTGTATCTAATCGAGCAAACACACCAATCAAGCATTCTTTAGTGTTCTCTAAAGCTATATTAAATAATTAACTAGACTAAACACATAAAAGAAAATGCCCCGATCGATAATTACTTGAACCCTAGTTTCTGATTATGCCTTTTTGACTGTTGAAAATATTTGAAACATTTAGGGAACGATTAGATAACAACAATGAAGAAATTAGAAACTCATAATCGAAAAGAAATCGAGGATAAAAAATTGTTAGTCTGATTATGTGTGAAACTTTTGAGAACATTTGTGAAAACATTGATGCGAGCCTTTTTTTTTTTCATGCAATGTCCTTTTACCTAAGTTTAAGACTTTTGTGAACTTTACTCATTAAAGGTTAACTACTTTTCTATTTGAAGTCTAAACATGGTTAAATTGGAATCCTTGCCGAAAAATTTCTTTTCTCCCCCTCGAATTAGCATTTATTTTGTGAAACATTTTTGCACATTTTAATTCGAGAGATCATAGAACCTTTTGAAAATGAGTTTTTAATCCGAATGATGAAGAAACAGTTAATCCTGGAAGAATAATGATTAGGTGTGCAAAATTCATGATTTTGTGAAAAATTTTCTCCCCCTCAAAACATGTTCCATTTTGACAATGTAAAGCAAAATATGTTTTAATGTAGGAACATAGTTTTGAAGATTAGAAGTTTGTACACAGAGAAAGATGATTCTTTTTGCAGTTTTTGTATTTTCTTTATGATAGAATATTTACAAAAAGAGTTTGATGTTTGACTCTCTTAGTTTTTAAGAAAGTTTTGCAAATCATATGGAGTCAAACACCGCATACCAATATGGTGAACTAAATCAACAAACCTTGATGGAGGTAATGCTTTTGTAAACAAGTCCGCCAATTGGTATTCAGTTACCACAAACTCTAATTCAATTGTACCCTTCTCAACATGCTCCTTTATGAAATGGTAGCGGAGAGAAATTTGTATGGCCTTGGAATGATGAAAGGTGTTGCACGAGATAGCAATAGCACACTTTGAGTCGCAGTACATTGAAATCTAGTCAAATACATAGCCGTAGTCCGTGAGCTAAATTCTCATCCAAATGATTTGAGCAAAAAAAGCAGACATGGCTACATACTAAGCTTTTGTTGATGACAGTGATGTACAATCCTGCTTCATTGACTGTATCCCTTTGTAACTAAACAAGATTTGTTGCGAATCACTGTGCCTTCTGTGTCCAGCTTATTTTCCAAATCCATATAATTCCAATGATGTGTCGAAGGGTGATGTTGTTAGAACGTATGCATATTAGACGGATCCAAATTGCGAGAAGACGACTCTATTATATCAAGAACGGTTGGAGTCGGTGCAAATGGATTGAAGAAAGTATTTCCATCATAATCTGCAAGTTGTGGTACTGATTGTTGTTATGGATCTTCAGCTGATTGTCTGGAGTTGGAAGCAGTTTGCCTTGCTGTTGTTGGAGATTCACTTGGAGGACCGTCTTTCTCAACAGTAGTTGTTGAATATTCTCAGGGTGTGCAGCGGAAATTGGTGAGACTTCTTGAGGATGGTTTTCAATTGAATCATCAAACAGTTGAGCAAACAGGGTTTCCAATTCCTTGCGAGAGAGTGACAATGGTTCTGCCGAAGAATCCGAAGTATATAGACGGTTGGATGCAGGTCCTAAGCTGTTGTGCTCAGAAGCCATTGCTGAAGTGCTTTTAAAACGGTTGGTTGCGGGTCCTAAGCTGTTGTACTCAGAAGCCATTGCTGAAGTGATTTTAAAATGGTTGATTACGGGTCCTAAGCTGTTGTGCTCAGAAGCCAATCCATTAAGCTCGGGTCCGAAACTGATTTGTTCCGAAGCCATTCCTGTTGAATTTGCACAGAAAGAAAGAATAGACAAGAAGACAGAGAACAAGGATCCCCAAGAGTAACTGGGTTCCAGATGTTAGAAGCATAAAGATGTAGTGTCAATTATCTTCTTGACACTCGAACACACAATACCGATGGTTTTCATTCTAGTCTCAGAGGTAGAAGTTGTGGAGATCACATTAGTTTTGGTGCAAATGTCTAAAATCTTTCCTGTAGGAATCCACTTAAGACCAATTGATTTGAAAATTCTACCCGTGGGTACCCACCTAGTGTTAGATCTAGGAGATGTTTTCCTTTTAGATGCAGTGGGAGCATCACTTGGTTGAGAAAACCTACGTCCTATATTGATCCACTTCTTAGGTTTCTGACTTATGACTTTTGGTTCAACGGGTTTGTATGTCTTAGTCGATTGAGTCTTTTCAAGTGAATTTCCCTTTTGAAGATATTTTAAAGCACAAACAACATGATTATATACGCAACTACTCTTAGATGCTAGCCAATTCCTATTAGTTTGTTGAGAACTCCTAGGTTTTGGTGTGCTACTACTAGCAGTGTTTTGCACTACAGTGAAAGGCATCACACGAGGTTTTGAACCTAGAATTCCATCCTTTTGAAGTAGCACCTTTTTCCTAGCCTTTTCTAGATCATAGTTCTTGCACATGTCATATTTTTCATAAGAATCTTTACTTTTAATGCTTGTTTTAGACACTGTTTTCGAACTAATCCTAGATGAGCCAGGCATAATCACGTGTTGAGATTTAGCAGACGCAGATGCTTTTCCCTTAGGCCAAGAATGTGGAGTGACTGGTTTTGTCAAATTGTTTTTCTCAACAACTTGGGAGACAAACCGAGGTTTTGAAAATTTAGGTCGTTCAGATTTAAATGCAGTTGGTTGTCTAACCACTGATTGTTTTCTGTTTGTTTGAGAAGGCGGTTTCCCCAAGATTGATGGTTTTGCAAACTTAGTATCCACATTATTGCCAGTCAGTCTTCTTAATTTGTTTTGCAATGCAGCATGTGCAAACACCTTTTCTTGAATTTGACCTTTTAAAAGCTCATTTTCTTTAACTAATGTATCCACACGTTTACTTAGTTCATTTGAAACTTGACCATTGTTGCCCGAATTTAGAGATTCGTTTTGCATTTGGAGTTCAAGTGAGATGCAATGTGCCTCTAGTTTTGAAAAATCTTTATGACACTGGGAAATGGTCTTTTTGAGAAGAAGGATTTCAGACTCAAGAGTTTGATTTGATGTTTCAGTCATTAGATTATCATGTAAAGACTCAGACTCAGAACGTTTGTCAAGACATTGTACAACATCCTGGTCAACCTCTCCTTCATTACTGAAGTTAGGTTGCTCAGATTGTTGTTTCTCATTTGCAGGCATAATATGATCAACAGTAGATTGTACCTCAACCATTTGCTCTTTGTCAAAGTTCGGTTCTTTGTCATAGATGGGTATGACATCTTCCTCATCCATCTGTTCTTTGTCAAAGTTGGGCTCTGAGTGACGGGAGGGTCTGATCTCTGCACAATCTGCATCTGTATCATCCCCTAATCTACTGCTGTCATCCTGATCTTCTAATTCTGTCCCATTGCTTTCCATGACAACCAAATTAGCTTCCATTACATCAACTATATGAACTTGCTGTTCATGAATCTGCAACTTCCTTTTATTTACCCTTTGTTCATACTCTTCTTTGTGTACTATTTTTCGAAATCTTTTGTGGATTTGAAAAAGTTTATAAAGTTTTCAACTTTCTTAAAGATATCATCATTTTATACCTAAAAGTACAAGAATCTTGAAATAAAAACGAGTTTTTGGATTGCTTTCTTTGAAAACCAATATCTGCCAAATTTTCAAAATCATCTCTTTAAACCTTGTTTCGAAATCATTACTTTGTGCTTCGTTTCGACTCACGGATCATAAACTCAGTCTTTTCTCTCTTGTATAAGAAAGAAAAGTGCTTCGACTCTTGGATAAATTTCGAAATTGGATAATTTCGAAATTTGGTTTTCTGACTTTGTGTTTTTTCGAAAACATTTTGTTTTTTCGAAATCACATCTTTTCGAAACATCCTTAATTTCGAAAACTCTCAACAGTTAAAGTTTCGAAATTTTTTTAAATTTCGCAATCCTGAAAACTTTCGCAATCTTAAAGTCTTGAAAACACAAAGTTTCGAAATCACTGTTTTCGCAATCACTATTTTCGCAATCACTGTTTTCGCAATCATTATTTTCGCAATCACTGTTTTCGAGAACACTGGATTTGTGCTTAGTTTTTCGTGATTTGGCTACATCTATACCTTCTACAAGATCCATAATTACACAAGTATCTTTCTAAAATTTTCTTTCTAAATCTCTCCTTACTATCTTTTTGGCGGGAAAATTTGAGTAAAATTTAATTTTTACAGGAGATTAAACGTTCAATTTTTACGCGAAATTCAAATTTTGGTTTAACAGTGAAAATTTTGGCCCAAAATTCAAATTTTTTCGGTAAAATTTGGCGGCACAATTTTTGAAACTCAAATTTTTCTTGCAACCTTTAAATTGCATTTCATAGTGATTTTCAAATTTTGGGAGAGAAAATTTTTTCAAATTATTTTGGAGGGAAAACCAGAAATCACTATTTCGTCCTTGAGTGTGACATTTTCTTTGATTATTTCGATTACGTCGCAACAATCAAGGGGGAGAGAAATGTCATCTACAATGTCTCAATCATCTTCTTCCAACTACCTTCCTCACCAATATTCTCATCAGCAACAGTATCATCAGCTACAGTATCATCAGCAACAGTTTCATCTACAACAAAGTCACAGCTCCCTCATTAATCATGTTCTGCTCTTTGGCAATGAATCAAGGCCTCCAATGTTGCTACCAGGAACGTATACTGTTTGGAAACAGAGATTTTTACAATGGCTCACAGATCGTCCTGCTGCAGATCTCATGCTTAAATCCATTCAAGATGGTCCATACAAAATGATATTTCTTGTTGACTCAACAGGGATTATCAGAATACAAACTGATGAAGATTTGAATGCAACTGAACTTGCTCTGTACGATGCTGACCAACAAGCTGCATGGTTCATGACACTAGCCCTTCCCAACTCAATTTACATGAATATGGACTTTCAAGCCAGTGCTTACGAAATGTGGAAATATCTTGAAGTTATGCATCGTACAGTAGAACTACATCACATCAGAATGAAGCAAATTATTGAATCTTGCTCAAGCATGATTCCACTGAAGACCATTTTCCCTGCTCCACCAACTCCAGCTGTTGACCATGGATCCTTAATTCACACTCCAAATGGTCTCTTCTTCAATCCTCCGAATGCACCTGAGCCTATCTTCATTCCACAGTACCATCCTGCAACACTACATAATAATGTGCAATCTCTTCTGCAAAATCTAGTGAAGCTTAGTCATGTATCTTCTAAGAAAGGCAATGGCACTATGACTTCAACTTCTGAATGCTTAAACACAATGAAAGATACTGATGATGAAGAAGATCTTATCGGACCAAGCATGGCATTTTTGGCATATACAGAAAATATTACAGATGTGGAAGATCAAGATTATGATTCAACTCCACTCTTTGACGATAATGTTGAATACAATGCCACACTTAGTCAAATTGAAGTTGAAGGGGTTAATCTCAATGCTGTTTTGCAAAGTTTCATGGGAGATATTCCATCTGATGATGAATATGCAGATTTGGAAGCCGATACAGCAGATGTGATGTTAATGGCAAACATACAGGAACTTCACATGGATGATACAGACCCAGTGTACGACACAAATGATACTGATGATTCTGAAGATCCATTTGAGAAATACATGACATCTTTTAGATTACTTCAGACACACCTTAAACTCCTTACTCGCAATAACTTTGCTGAAGATTGTTCCGAACGTGTACTCAATTTCTTATTTGAAGACGTCTTTGGAGAAGAAGTTGATATTTTCACTAATACGATGTTTAACAACGTGAACCAACTTGAAAAACAACTTACTACAGAAGAATTTCACGAGAATGAATCCAAGGCCGCCTTCAGAGTGCTCAAGGAACGATTTCAACATTTCATCAATTATGACTGTGAAGATGTAAGCAAGAATTTTTTTGATTTCACTCGAATCAAGGCTCAAACCTTCAAAGATGTCTTGCTCCAACACATGGATGCTATTGAGAAGTCAATTGCCGAAAGAGTACTTCACAAAGAAGGCAAGAAAAGGGTAAGAAAGCAAAGAACACCCACTCTATCTTCCCCCACGATGTCTTCGCGGAATCGGAAGCATACACACTATGTTTACGATGGAAAACACAACCAATTTAGGGAAAACTCAAAATGAGTATAACAATACTGAGAATTCCAATAATGGTAGGAAATCATATACCCATCCAACCATCCTTAAATGTATATGAACGTCTCTTGAATCATCCACATCTTATGGTGACACTTGAGCACTACAACGTAACTCCTTTAAAGTGATAGCTATAGACTGTGAGCACAACAACGTAACTCCTTACATCAGGTATAACTAGACAACTCAAGTCTTTGTCATTCGTACGGATAAAAGCTCGAACAAGGATCTCGAAGAATCATTCATCCAACCAACCCCGATATCTTCAGATACTAAGTACACTCGTCCGTGAAATTCCACTTCAACCTCAAATAAATAATAAAGAATTATCGCCGTAGTCACATCTTGCGGTTACATGCCCAAAAACTAGCCTTTTGACAGTTTAAATGAATCTGATAATGGTTTCCCGATCTTGTCAAATATGTATCTCCCCGTGAAAATTTGTAACAACCAAAATACCAATCTTAATTGCCAAATATTATACCAAAAAATTTTACGATGTATCAAAACTACATTTGATACTAACAACCTATTAGCCCAAATTTGATATAATTTTCGGATTCATGAGCCTAGTACATGTTTATAATGTATACATTTCAGTCCAAATGAAACTAGACATACTCGGCCCAAGAAAACTTGGATCCAACCCAAACAAGAAATAAATCCGATCCATCTTTGAGTGATATAACTGTTAAGGTTAACCCAAGATTGTCACATATTATAGTTGACCTAATCACACACGCCTCATCTGCTCACTTTGAATAAGCAGTCACCAACTACTCCTAAAATTTCTTCCAAACCGATCACATAACTCATCTCATCATCTCGATCAAATCCTACCGTGACCTTTTTCTACAGTTGTTTCATGTTTTCGAATCAAGAAGATGTTGACGAGGTTTCAAGGATCCTTTGGAGGGTCAAAGGTAGGTTCATCAAGTGTTGTTCTCGTTCATGTTGTTGGCGTTTGTAGTGAGATGAGGGAGTTGGATGTATTAGATACTCAACTGATGTAACTGAAGTAGTATGAGTTTTGGTATTTGGTTTTGGTTAAAATGTCATCTTACTCTTCAATATCTGTATTTTTTGAAACATTACAAGTTGTGTTTTCGAAAATTTGTAATCATATGTTTTCGAAGCTTTGTAATTATATCGAGAACATTGAAGAAATTGTCGAGATCTTTTGCTTATCGAAAATAAACATGACTTTATCGAAATCATAAATTTATCGAGAACACAAGATAATTGAGAACTTGATACAGGTTATCGAGAACCCTGTTTTTGAAAACATAGCATTATCGAGAACTTGCAATATCAAGAACATGGTCAAGTTATTCGAAATCTTTACTTATCGAGAACATGGTTTCGACAACATAGGGTAATAGTTCTCGATAACCAGTATTATTCTCGAAAAACAAGTACATCTCGAAAAATTTCTTATACAAGAAATTCCGACAATTTACTGGCGACATGTAGCAGTATCCGATGAGTTTCAGACCAATAATCAGACCTTGATATTTGCCATTCTTTTTAACCACTATTTGACAACAAACTTTCACGAGATGGTACAAAACGTCAAGATAATGATGTAGCAGTTAACATATATCTATTATTTGGACTTAAAGGATAAAAAAAAAACAGATATATGAAACTAGTGGTGAAAGATTGCGACATTTTTGACCATGTGAAACAAATATCATTAATAAAAATCTATCAAACCATAAAGTATGAAAACGATCCGTGGTTATAATAGAAAAATGATGTTTTTGCCAAGAATCGACCACAAAAAAATCAACAAATATTCAACCTTGGCTCTGATGCCACTTGTAGGATCTTAGTTTTATGTTGATTATGTGATTCGGGAGGTCGGGTTTGGTGGAAGAAGAAGAAACCCATAGTTAGAGAGAGAGAGTAGAGAGAGAAGGAAAACTAGGTGATTTTATTGATAATAAGAAAAGTGAAAAACACACACAAAGTCTCACCCTCCTAGTGAAGTCTAGGAGGGCTTATATAGCCTAACACAAACTAACTATTACAATATTATGATTCAAGTCCTTGTGCTTTGGCTAAATGAGATAACTAATGTAATCCCGTAAATGTCGTTCCATTTACGTGTTGGGATTATAAACTTTGATCCCAACAATTTTTCCCTAAATTTTTCCGTAAGTGGTATCAGAGCCAAGGTTATTATTTTGTTGATTTGTGGTGTTGATCTTGTCAAAAGTTGTCATCTTGAAGCTGTTTCTACCCTATATTTTCCGGATCTGAATTTTTTCTTTCATTATCTTTTGGGTAACAGTTTCATCTACAGTCTCGTACCATTTGTGTGTCCAAATGGTCAAAAAAAAAAAAAAAACAAATGTCTCATTATTTTGTGACTTATTTTGTACCAAATCAGTGAATATTTGTGGTCAAAACCATGGTAAGAAGTAATGGTCGGAAAAGTGAACGGAAAACTGGTCGGAAACTTCTACATGCTTCAAAGTTTACTCGGTATTCCTTTGCTTGTATAAGCATATGGAATACTTCAACTATCTGAAAATTGTCTAACTTGTACAAGTTAGATTGATATTTTCGAAATAACCTTCAAGGGTTTATCGAAATTACCTTTCAAGGGTTTTATCGAAATTACCTGAGAGGTGTTATCGAAATTGGTTTATGACCAGTTTTCGAAATTTTGGCTAATAACCTCTTATCATCCTGACTTATGAAACTGAGGTTCTCGATAACCTGACTCACATCCTCGATAATCAGGTTCTCAGTAAGTCATGTTTTCGAAAATCATGTTCTCGATAATATTGTGTTCTCGATAATGTTGAAGTTATCGAGAATTTTTTTTGACCAAATCAAACAGAGATAAGATGAAGAGAAGTTTGACCATGACCCGTTTGACCAAGACCACAACAAGAATACCATGTCTACAACAAACAAACAACTCCTTAACCATTAATCATCATCACAGTCATCTCATTTCACACGACAAGAACAACAAACAAAAAAATAAAATAAAATTCTTCTTTACTGTATTCTCATCTCCACACAAGAATAAGACTCGACACATAAAAGTAAACATTCATAAGATCTCAGTTGTCTCATTCTTTCGTGAAAGTCAAAGTAACATCAGGACTTTCAAGGGTCTATCATACGAAAGACTCAAACCATCATTGATCTTTTTGAAGCCTACACTTCTTTTTATTTATACGAAACTATCATCTCTCTTTCTTTCGATTTTAGACAAGGAATGAACAACATCCTATTTAAACCTACTTGAGACCTCGTTTAAGAGATCTTGAAGCCAAAAATGTCATATTACATAGGTTCATGGTGCTCGGATTGGAAGGGATGAAGGTAATTATGGTTTGTTCGACAATGATTGATGGAAACTGAGATATAGATGAATATTTGAATCGATTTGGTGGTTGGATTTGAGAAGTAAGAAGGTAGGAGATGGGAGTGTGACTGTAAACGAGAGTAAAGATAGATGGGGGCGCACATTTTTGTGTGAGAGATTATTAGGGCATAGTAAGGTTAAGTGGTTGTTTATATCTGTGATATTGGTACTAGGTATTTCATTTCACTTGCATTGGGCTTTAAACTTGGATGTGGGTTGAAACGACCTACTGGACTGGACCCTTGAAATGATCGATAATGATTACTTATTTGGGCCACAATGTTGTATCAAAATTGGGACTAAAAGGGGTTATTAGTATCAAATGTATTTTTAATACATTGTATAACTTTTGATATAATATTCGGCAAAAAGAGTGGTATTTTGGTTGTGCAAATTTTTCACGGGGATACATTTTTTTTGACAAGATCGGGAAACCATTATCAAGTTCGATTAAACCGTCAAAAGGCTAGTTTTGGACATTTAACCGTAAGATGTGACTACGGCGATAATTCTTTATTATTTATTTGAGATTGAAGTGGGATTTCACGGGCGTGTGTACTTAGTATCTGAAGATATCGGGGTTGGTTGGATGAAGATTCTTCGAGATCCTTGTTCGAGCTTTTAACCTTTATAATGACGAAGACTTGGATATCTAGTTATTTTGTGATTCTTCCTCTATGTTACCACAAATAACTATCACTTTAAGGAGTTACGTTGTAGTGCTCAGTGTCACACGCAGTTGTGGATAGATAAGAGGTGATGTACGACTTATACTTGATGGTTGGTTGGTTAATGAGTATAGAGTACTTAGGGATTCGATGGGGTGCGAACTCTCTACACCGCTCTTTGTCATACATTAGTGCAAGTTTAAGTCACAAGTTCGGGCTATTTTACTTCGCTCTCAAGTTCATAATATTGAATTTTCTCCATCAGTAGTCACTACAAAGAGTCGACAGAATGATAATGGGGTCGGTAAAGAGTTAGATGAGAAGAGTATCAAAGAGTAGAGTTGCTTATCAGCAGTTGATTCTCACTTGCTATTTTTTAATACTTCACACATAATCGGTTAGTTAGACATATGGGGTTACGCTGCCTCCGTTTTCCATCGTAAACATAGTGTGTATGCTTCCGATTCCGCGAAGACATCGTGGGGGAAGATAGAGTGGGTGTTCTTTGCTTTCTTACCCTTTTCTTGCCTTCTTTGCGAAAACACTCATTTTCCACGAGGTTCTGCAATTAGGGGGAAGAAATGTGCACATCAGGGACGCATAATAGACTCACGTGATCGAGCTTACAATTTTATTAATACCGGAGAGACGTCCGCAGAGATTATCAGTGGTTAAATTTTGTGACTTTGGTGTAATCGTTTCAACTCTTGCGGGTTGTGAAGTGTGAAGTAGCCTACTTAAGTGAGAAGATCTTGCTGATTTCTTGCATGTTACCCCCGAACGGAGCTTCCGCATTGAGCATAACCGTGATTAAGTAACTAGTCAGATTTGCTTGGTGTGGTTTACGGTGTCATCTACAAATTCCGCTGCGTACTCAAAACTTCAATAGTTAGAAGACATGTGGACTACATCAAAGTTTCGAATCTGCTGAAGACGGTTGTCAGTTTGGGGGGAAGCTGATTCAGAAACTTCGCCAAAAAGAAGTGTACGAAGAAGCTGCTAAAGACATGCAGCATGAATTGGGGGGAAATTAATCCATTTCATGCATATTACATCATTTGCCTACAAGTAAAGATAAAGTTCTCAAGCCGGGGTACAAGATAAGGACAAAGAGCGTTAACTGTCGTCATCCTCAGCAATTTGAAGAGCTTATGAAGACCTTTCTTTATTTGTATTTGTACTTGTAGGAAATGTTGTAAGTAATCCCTTATGTCGCCCCATTGGAGGAAGATTGTTGGGATCAAAGTTTTTGATCCTAACACGTAAATGGAACGACATTTACGGGATTACATTTACTATCTTGTTAAGCCAAAACACATGGACTAGTTATGTAATATTGAGATAGTATAGCATGTGTTAGGCTTTATATACCCCTCCATACTTCCATGGAGGGGTGAGACTTGTGTGTGTTTTTCACTTTCCTAATTATCAATAAAATCACCTAGTTTTCCCTTCTCTCTCTACTCTCTCTCTCTAACTATGGCTTTCTTCTTCTTTCACCAAACCCGACCTCCCGAATCACAATATCAACATAAAAATACGATCCTACAGCCCGGATAAGTGTAAAACCACTATGGTCTAAGCTCCTCATCTTCGGATGAATTCACCTCACCTATCAAAAATGAACACTTTTTGAACCTTGCATCTCCATCACCATCACCCAATGAACCCAATGAGCTCACTCCACCACCTACTAAATCACCCATTGACCCAACTCAACCAAGTGCTCCAACCCAACCATCCAAAAGTCCATCACTATCACCATTACCCAAAATTGAACCTATGGAGTTATTTGGGTCTCCTCCCACATCACCACACCCTTTTGTCCAAGATCTAAATGATCTTCTACCAAGACCTACACAACCACCACCTTTTGCAAATGAATCACCAAGGTCAATTCTAGACCAAAATGAGCATTTTAACCACACCCAACCATCACAACAAGTGTACCATCAACCCAAACCATTGTTGTTTCACCCTATCTACCATGACATCTGTTAGCATTAAAAAATATGTATTTAGAAGTGATGGTCATTCTCATACATGTAACTTTGTAATGTGTCGTAGATTACAATAGAATAGTCAATGGGCTTATGGTTTGGACTAATCTAATAGGTTATAAGTTATGTATTACAACTAGTCCATACTTAATGTAAAAGTCCAATCCATGACCAAGCCCATCCAAGCCCATTAGGGTGTTACATCTCTTACTATATAAACACCTCAAATGAGTCATTTGAGGTGTGTGCTTGTGTGTGTAAGTGTGTGTGTTTTATTAATAAAAGCTCTCTCATTTCCATCTCTTTCTCTATATACATACGATTCACATATACATCTACAAGTCACCATCTTTCCTTCTTCTAGTGCTTATATTTGTGTTAAAGTTGATATATCTAAGGTCCTACAAGTGGTATCAATCGCCTAACAATGATTTAGGAGTGTTTTTATCAAGTTTTTTGTTAAAAAGTTACACTTTTCATTCATTTGTGTACTTTTTCTTCTAAAAAGGTTTGATTTTTACAAGTTTTGGTGTTAAAGTTGTTGTCTTTATTGAAGTTTTACTGTTTCTAAGTGTTTTGGGAAAGATTTGATCAAAAGAAACAAGTGGAAAAAGTGTTTTTGGTTGAAAAATCGGATTTTTCAAGCTTTCTGGTCACTTTACGCGTAACTTGGGTGAATAGTACGAATCTACAGCTGTGAACAGTACTTTCTGTCCTTTTTACGCATAAATTTTGGCCTAAAACCCTTTTCTTACGCGTAACTAAGGTCAAAACCCTTTTCTTACGCGTAACTAAGGTCAAAACCCTTTTCTTACGCGTAACTCCGGTCAAAACCTTATTTTTACGCGTTACTTGGAAGTCTACGCCTTAAAACCTACGAGTAAAGTCACTTTCTACGCGTAAGTTGAAGTCTACGCACAAGATCCTACGCTTAAGTTCAGTTTCTACACAGAAGATCAGCTCTTACGCATAAGTTCATATCTTACGCGTAAGTTTCAGAGTTCTACGCATAACTTCTTCAAAGGTTCTCTCTTCGTGCTACGGTGACTCGGTATTTCCCTGACTTGGATAAGTTTGTGGAATACTTCGACAAGGGATATCTTTCAAGCTTGGACAAGTTTGAGAGATCAATTTGGTTGAAAAACCTTACCCGTAACTTTTCTTACGCATAAACTCAAAATTTACGCGTAAAAATCAAAGCTTACGCATAAACACTTTGTTTACGCATAACCTTAATTTTTACGCATAACCTGAAAGTTTACGCATAACTTTTCTTAAGCGTAAGATTTGAAGTTAACCATAAGATTTGAAGTTAAGCGTAAGAATCACTGTTTACGCATAAGTTTCTGGGTTTACGCGTACGAATTTGACTTTTTGACAACCAAACTTCAAACGGCCATAACTTTTGAACCGTAACTCCGTTTTCGACGAATCAGCTGTCAAAACGACCGCGAGACCGAGAAGAAGGACACGTTGAATAATCTAATCTAAAGATTATTCAAGCCAAGCTTCGAGGCCCAAATCCACTCCGAACGGAAGTTATTGAGGTTTCAAGGTTTCAGATCAAATTTTTCACCATAAAAACTTGCATCAACTTACACTAAACACGACTCCTACTTCGTTGGAACGATCCAAGAATCAACTTTATCAATCTACACTTCATCAATGGCAACTCAGCAAGACATTCACGCTGCCGGTGCGGAAAACCGACCTCCAATGCTGGAAAAAGGTGGATATCTCCCATGGACAAGCCGCATGCTTCGTTACATCAAAACAAAGCCTGATGGTAAATTAATGATCAACTCCATTACAAATGGTCCATTCAAGCCAAGACAAGTTCAAATTGAAGGTAATCCAAATACAACACCTCCTACTCAACCATTCGTGCGTGAACAAACAGAAGCAGATTACACAGAGGAAGATAAGAAGCAGATCGCCGCAGATGATATGGCAATGCATTTAATCCAACTTGGATTACCACGGGAGATCTTTGCTGCGGTCGACAGCTGTGAAACTGCTTATGCTATGTGGGAACGTGTCAGAAGGATATGTCATGGAACAGAGATTGGACAACATGACGTTGAGAACAAACTTCTTACGGAATGGGAGAACTTTACATCCACTAAAGGTGAACAGATTGAATCTTACTACACAAGGTTTTGCACTTTGATGAATGAGTTAATCAGAAACAAGTTGACACCTCGAACAATTGCAACAAACATCAAATTCATCAATAACCTTCCAGAAGAATGGGGTCGTTATGTTACAATTGTCAATCAAACAAAGGATTTACATAAGGTGAATTATGATCAACTCTATGACTTTTTGAAGCAAAACCAAGCTGAGGCTAATGAAGTAAGGAAAGAAAGATTGGCAAAGAATCATGATCCTCTTGCACTAATTGCTACTACACCAACACCGCTACCAGTGAACACACAACAATCATCATCATCTTCCACTCACAACTACATGCAACCATCATACATTCAACAACCAACACCATTCTACCAACAACAGTTCTACCCACAGCAACAACAACATGTTATTCCACAACAGCAATACCAACAATTCCAAGAACCAGAATTCACTGAAAATGATGAAGCTACTGCAGCATTGACCCAAGCATTTGCTTTTCTGACAAAGGCATTCCAAGGACGTTATTCTACACCAACAAACAACAACCAAAGGATTTCATCGAACACTCGCAACAAGCAGATTGCTCAGTCGAGTTTCAATATGGGCAACGCAGGCCAAATGGTTGGAGTTTATGGAAATCAGCAAGGATATGCTACTGGAATTAACATGGGGAATCAGAATATGCTGAATGCAGGAAATCAATATGGTCAGTATGCAGGGAATCAGTTGGGTCAGTTTGTTGGAAATCATAGGGGTTAGAATGTTGGTAATCAGGCAATGGGTAATCAGAATAGAAATGCTGCAGCTCCAGTAGTTGGGAATTTGGGAAATGTGAATCAGGGTAATCCGGTTAAGTGTTTCAACTGTCAGGGTGTAGGTCATATGGCAAGGAACTGTCCTACTAAGCCGAACAAGAAAGACACAGCGTATTTGCAGAAAGCATTACTGTTGGCACAAAAGAATGAGGCAGGGTTTCAGTTGAACGCAGAGGAGAATGATTTTATGGCTCTTATGGATGACATGGAAGATAGAGAGGATATCGATGCGAACTGCATATTTATGGCGAATCTTCAGGAAGCTAAATATGACACGGATTCTGACACACTTCCTGTTTATGACACCAATGCACCATCTGAGGTATCAAATTTCAACACATGTCACAATAATGATATATTTGATATGTCTCCTCATGAGGAAACGCATTCTGAGAAGTTAGCACCCACTTATGATACATACCTGGACACGCCAAGTAGTAGCAATACTCCTTCAGTAACTCCAGATGTGAATCATAATGGAGGCTTCGTTTCACAGCATGCTGAGAATGATGAGGAAACACGTGCTTTGTTTGAATCATTATTGAATAATTGTCGTATTGAAATTGAGAATGTGAAAAAGGTCAATCGCGATGTTAAGGCCGCGAATGTTATATTGACCGCTGAGCTTGAGAGTTACAAAGAAAACGTTAAAGCTTTTGAATTTCATAACAAAAGATTGTCTGAATTAGAAACTGGTTATCAAAATTCCGTTTCAAGGGAAAAACAATTGCAACTCAAGTTTGATACACTTGATGTTAATTCTTTCAAAAAGATAAAAGCTTTAAATGCGGAAATTTCTGATTTACAAAACCAACTTTCTAAACAAAAGTCAGCTTATACCAATCTTGAAAAAGAAAGGGATGAGTTGAAAAAGGACTTTGCAAAGAAAGAAGACAAACTTTTGGCCGAAATCGTAGAGTCAGAACACATGATTGCACATTTAGAAGAATTAGTGGTTAAGTCGGGTCAGTCAAGTCAAACAATGAAAATGATTTCAAATCAAACTAATCCGATTTACCATACGAAACATAAAGTGGCTCTTGGTAACAACACCCCCAGTAATCTTAAGAAAGCTCAGCAAGAACAAAATGTTTTGTATAATGGTAATGTGATTTACACTAAACATGATCCTCCCGTCGTTCGGGATTCTGTGCAAACGATAGAACATGTCGAAGAGAGCATAATTAAAATGAAACAAAAGGATTTGAAACCCATTGATTACAACAAATTGAACAAACTTTCGGGAATTACTTTTGTTCCACAAAAAGAACCATCTGTGTTTTCAATAAAACGACCATTCTCAAAAATGTTTTCTAAGAAAGTACTTGCTTCCAAATCTCTTTCAAAAATGGAACAAATATCCTCTAACAACACGTTTAATACAAGTGAGGCTAGAGAAATTTTGGATGACGTTAAAAAGAGAATTCAAGAACTTCAAAATATTGTTGCTTCTAAAACTACAATCAATATTAACAACTGGCATTCCAGTTTTCATATTGAGCAGAAAAAAGTTTTTGAAAACGAAATTACTATCCCACTGAATAACATCAGTGCGAGGGTAATCCATTTTGAACAAGCTTTCTTAAAAGAAACGGCCGAATTTGTCAAGGACCACAAATCCCTGGTAAACGAAGCTAATGATACTCGTGAAAACATAAATGTTTTGGAAAACCTGAATGATTCTCTCTTCGAAGCTGTTATGATCACTGACATTATGTCCATCATTTTACAAACATATTCTGTTCAAGACGATGAAAGACTGAGAGCTGAGACCTCCGAAATTGTTTCAAAATATGAAAATGCTCTTATAAAGCTTGAAAAAGAAAATGTGTCATATTTTAAACAACTTGATCGAAAAAAGGAAGAATGCAAGTATGACAAATTGTCGTATGAGCGTGCCTAAAAGAACATGAAAGAGCAAAATGATCTTTTGAGGGCTCAGCTTGAAAGTCAAAAAGGAAAGGGTGAGGAAACTAAGTTTGCAAAACCATTGACTTCGGAGAAACCAAATGTTTCAAACACGGTTCAAAAACCAAAAATGTCAATTTCACGGTTTGCTCCAAAAGTCGATGAGAAAAAGGATTTGACAAAACCAGTCACTCTAACACCCTTGCCCATGAAAAGTGATAATGAAAAAATTGTTGATAAAGGAAAAGCGGTTGTCGAAACACCAAAAGTGATAGCACCTGGCCTTTTTAGGATTAGTCCCACTAATGCGTCTGCCTCCACTTCTAAGACAAATGCGTGCAAAAAGGATAATTCTAAAGAGTCTAGTGATGATAAAAAGGACAACAATATAAATCCTAATGCGTGTGCCTTACCTTCTACAGGATTAGAAAGCACCTCTAGGAGCAGCAGACTAAAGCCTAGGAGCAATACAAGGAACAATAGAGTCTCGCCTGTTTCTACGAGTAGTAGCAAGAATAAAGTTGAAGAAGTAGAAGAACACCCTAGGAATTTATCGCTTTGTAATAAGAAACATGATTCATCTGAATGTAATGTCGAAAGTACTGGTTCTAATGCATGTAATGACTCAGTTTGTTTAATATGCAAGAAATGTTTAATTAATGATGTTCATGATGAATGTGTTTCTAAGAATGTGAATGTTATGCCTAAACAGAAGTATGTTCCAAAGGGAACTAGTGCCAGATCAAGATCTATAGAAAGATTAGTTGCACGCTTTAGATCTACCACTAGCAGTCGAATGCCTAGGAACTACCTTAAGTTTTGTATGTGGCAACCTACGGGTAGAGAATTCATTCTTAAGGATGGCAAATTGAAAGTTGTTCAAAATGGACAAGTAGATACCTTCTATGAATGTGATTCAGATTTTACCCCTAACCAAATGGAACCAAATTCAAAACGGTTTCCAAATACAAACTCTTCTGTTTTTGGCAGGTTATCGAAATATGTCTTTGGATCATCGACTCGGGTTGCTCCAAGCACATGACCGGGAATTTAAAGCTGCTGATCAATTTCATCTGGAAATTCATGGGAACTGTATGCTTTGGAAATGATCATGTAGCAGCTATTCAGGGTTATGGAGATCTTCAGTTTGGGAATTTTTTAATCACTCGAGTTTACTACGTCGAAGGGTTGGGACACAATTTGTTTTCAGTCGGGCAGTTTTGTGATGCAGATTTAGAAGTTGCATTCAGGAGAAACACGGTTTTTATAAGAAATTTGGTTGGTGATGATCTTTTAACTGGTAATCGTGGTACAAATTTGTATGCTATCGACATCAACCAAATGGCTTCTACATCACCAATTTGTCTTATGACAAGGGCAACCGAAACTAAGTCATGGCTGTGGCATAGACGTTTATCCCATCTCAACTTCGACACGATCAACAAGTTAGCCGAAGACAACATCGTCACCGGTCTTCCTAAGTTCAAATACACCAAGGAACACCTATGTCCATCATGCGAACAAGGAAAAAGCAAAAGAGCATCATATAAACCCAAAACCGTGCCTAGTTCGGAAGCAAGGTTACATATGTTGCACATGGACTTATGTGGCCCAATGAGAGTTGAAAGCATTAATGGGAAGAAGTATATTCTTGTTATTGTTGATGATTATTCAAGATATACTTGGGTAAAGTTTTTGAGATCAAAAGACGAAGCACCAGGCATCATCATCACCTTTCTGAAGCGTATTCAAGTTCTACTTCAAGCTCCAGTAAGGATTGTAAGAATAGATAATGGCACAGAATTCACAAATCAGGAGTTAAGAACCTATTTTGAAGATGTTGGAATCACACACCAAACATCAGTTGTTAGAACTCCACAGCAGAATGGGGTAGTTGAAAGAAGAAACCGAACTCTTGCGGAAGCTGCTCGCACAATGCTAATCTATTCTAGTGCACCACTATTCTTATGGGCTGATGCTGTAGCCACTGCTTGCTTTACTCAAAACCGGTCCCTAGTCCATCCGAGATTCAATAAAACCCCATATGAGCTAGTGAACAACCGTAAACCTGACATCTCTTACCTTCGCGTATTTGGCGCTTTGTGCTATCCGACGAATGATAGAGAAGATCTAGGAAAGTTAAAAGCTAAGGGTGATATTGGAATCTTCATTGGATATTCAGAAAACTCGAGGGCATTCAGGGTGTATAATAGAAGAACGAAAAAGATAATGGAGACGATGAATGTGAAGTTTGACGAGATTTCACAAATGGCTTCTGAGAGATACGCTCTAGAACCCGCGCTTAATCCAATGGCTTCTAATCAAAACAGATTAGGACCCAAACCAAACCAGCAGACTTCTGGACACATCAGTTCAGGACTCATACCTCAAGGAGCTCAGTCAACAAACACGGATAAACCTTCAGAACAAGAACTGGAAAATTTCTTCGAGTTAATGTTTGATGAATACTATGGTGGAACTTTGACAAATGCATCTCCACAACATTCCGCTGCACCCGCTCAAAACCATCAACCACCACCACCACCACAAGATGCATCTACAACAATCGAAGCTGAAGCACCAACTACATCAACATCATCTACATCTACTCAAGCAACTCCAGTACTTGAAACTGTTCAACCAAGAGTTGATGAGCAAAATCAAAACACAAATTTTCAAGAAGAACCAACAAATAATTCAAACGATGTTGCGTTAGAAGAAGAAGAAATATTTGAAAACCCATTTGCAACAGACTCTGCTGAATCTTCTTCAAGGTTACAAGAACCATCTAACACACATTCGTTACACCCAAGGTACCCTTCTACGTTTCAATGGACAAAAGACCATCCAATAGAACATATTATTGGTGAACCTTCAAAGCCAGTTCAGACAAGGAGACAACTTGCCACCGATCTCGAATTGTGCATCTACGTTTGCTCAATCAGCCTCAAAGAACCAAAGAACATTCGGGAAGCAATGGCAGAAAACCCTTGGATTGAAGCGATGCAGGAGGAATTTCTTCAATACCTGTTACATGATAGTTGGGAACTTGTTGAACGACCACTTGATAAACGAGTTCTTGATCTCAAGTGGTTGTGGAAGAACAAACTGGATGAGGAAATGACTGTTATTCGCAACAAAGCTCGTCTCGTTGCTAAAGGTTATCCACAAGAAGAAGGGATAGATTTTGAGGAATCATTCGCGCCTGTAGCTAGACTTGAAGCAGTCCGGATTTTCTTAGCCTATGCAACTCACAAAAACATCACAGTCTATCAGATGGACATTAAGACAGCTTTCTTGAATGGAACTCTGAAAGAAGAAGTGTATGTGAGTCAGCCAGAGGGATTCATCGACAAAGATCATCCAGACTACGTCTACAAGCTTAAGAAAGCAATTTATGGTTTAAAACAAGCTCCAAGAGCGTGGTATGACGAACTATCATCTTTCTTGCTCAAAAACAATTTCACAAAAGGAACGGTTGATGACACCTTGTTTATCAAAAAGTTCAAAGCTGACATTTTGATCGTTCAAATTTACGTGGACGACATAATTTTTGGATCAACCAATCCTAACCATTCAAAACATTTTGAAAATCTCATGAAAAGTAAATTTGAAATGTCCATGATGGGGGAACTAAAATTCTTTCTTGGTTTACAAATACATCAATCCCCACGTGGTATTTTTATCAATCAAAGCTAAATATACAATAGAGATTTTGAAAAAACATGGAATGGAAAATTGTGATTCTGTTGGTACACCAATGGTCACTTCACCAAAAATAGGTGCTGATTTGTTTGGGAAACCCATTGATCCGAAGTAATATCGGAGCATGATCGGTTCTCTCATGTACCTAACTGCTAGCCGACCAGATATTCAATTTGCTGTATGTTTATTAGCACGGTTTCAGGCAAAGCCTACCGAACTTCACCTCAAAGAGGTTAAACGGATCTTTCGGTACCTACGAAGCACCATTAACATGGGACTTTGGTATCCGAAGGATTCGGGGTTTAATCTAACAGCATTTTCAGATGCAGACCATGCTGGTGATCAAGTTACAGCAAAGAGTACATCAGGTGGAGCATAATTTTTGGGTGAAAAGCTAGTAAGCTGGTCTTCAAAGAAACAGGACTGTACTGCACTATCAACCGCCGAAGCCGAGTATGTGTCTCTATCTGCGTGTTGTGCCCAAGTTCTTTGGATGCGGACAAAACTCACAGATTATGGCTTTACTTTTGACAGAATACCTATGTATTGTGACTCAAAAAGTGCCATAGCCATCTCGTGCAATCCCGTACATCACTCTAAGACGAAGCATATCAAAGTCCGCTACCATTTCATCAAAGAACACGTGGAAGAGGGTACTGTTGAATTATTTTTCGTTAAGACTGATTATCATCTCGCCGATCTATTTACTAAAGCCCTTCCAAAAGAAAGGTTTGACTATTTAGTTCGACGAATTGGCATGCGAAGCCTAACTCCTGAGGAGCTAGAACGTCTTCTCGAATCCTCTTGAAAAATGTTTTCAAAATCGCTTCGCTGTAAATATTTTTGAAAAAACAAAATACAAAATTTGAAAAACCAACAAAAACAAAATACAAAAATATAAAATTTCAAAAAATACAAAAACAATATAAAATCAAAAAATCCAAAAATATTCTTCTCACGACATGTCTCTCGTATAAATCAATATTCTGTACGTTTCTAGAAATGTCATTCAACAATGATACGGACATGTACAGATGCTTGAGCGGGAGTTCTTTTTAATGTTTTTCTAAAACATGTCGTTTCTCAAATGTTTTCTTCACTATGGCTTTCGTATACATCAGTACGAAACCCGGACCCTAATGATGACTTCTAATTAATTTCAAATCAAGGACTCGTACGTTCAATGACGAAATCTTTTTCAAAAAGTTCGAGTCTAAACAAACGAAAAGGATTTCAAACATAAACTCGTTTTCAAAACAAAATTCTTGAGCACTTTTTCAAGATTGTTCAAAAGATTTCTCAAAATCTCTCAAAATTAGTGCTCAAGATAACTCCCTCAAAACCCTTAAGTAATTTTAAATATGCTATCATTAAGGGGGAGTTCAAAAACAAAAATGTTCCGTATTCATGCAAAATGAAATCTGTCTTTCTCTCCAAAAAGTTTTTTTACTCAGTTGATATCAAAAATATCACAATATGCTATTTTTGAGGGGGAGAAGACATGATTAAAATGAGATCAAAGATGTTTAAAGATTGTGACTGAATCTCAAAAGAGCTCGACTCAGTAAGTACTAATGAATTGACGAAGCTTAAAATGTCAGTAATTGAAAAGACTTGTCCTGGACGGGTAATAATTTCAAGCTAGTCTAACTAGTGATGTAAGCGTGTCTCGAATAGGACTTGTCTGAGTAGAATGTACCGTATCGAGAGACTTTCTTTGGACTTGACCAGGACGGGTAATAACTTTAAGCTAGTCTAACTAGTGATGTAAGCGTGTCTCGAATCGGTCATGTTCGCTGAAAGTGGATCAATTCAAAAGTGCAAACTCCTCTCGCCTGTGCAAATTTCTTAAATATTCATGAACACATGTGAAGGGGGAGTCCTTCAAAATTACAAAACTCTCAAAGTGGTAACAACAATGTGTTTTATTATCATAAGCACTTTGAGAGATTTTTCACAAAAAGGTTTTATGGCACGTGATCAAGTATAGGATAGTCATGGAGTTATAAGGTGACTAAGGTTAGGAAAAACCGTCCTATGATCGGCCAGAGCCGGAGGGATCTACCCAAGGACAATTCCAATAGATTAGAATTAGAAGTCCTTAGGTATGATTGAAAAAGGGAGAAAATGAGAAAGGAGAAAGAAGGGGTTGAAGAATTAAAAAGAGAAAGTTATGAAAAAGGGTGAAAAGAAATAGCCCTCCAAATGTTCAACCTTAGGGCAGACACCGGGTTCAACTCATATGCTACTGGTTGTTACTAAGGTGACACCGGTATTGAAGACAAAGACGTCATGGACCCAGTGACGCACTGCACTAAACCTTCTTAACCACTCAAGTTCTCTTAAAAGAGCTTGTTTCATTCTCACGGGGAACCGGCATAATCTATCGACCTGTCTCTTAGAGATGGTTGATATTGAAGCAGGAGACCTCTCCCTAATCTCCGCATAGGAAACCAAATGTGCACTTATCGAGTCTAGAGCCCCGAGATTCATCAAAAGATCTCATAGGAACACATGATATTTCTACACTGGTTGTTCATCATTAAGGACGCCAGATGTAAACTTAAGAGTCCTACGCAGATCTTAGCAATCTGCCAGAACATTTATGAGAGGATTCACTTTTGTGATTCTCAATGATTGAATGGAAATTCCTGCTAGGGTCAACCTCAAGCAGCCCTGACAGCAGGTCACTTAGGTAATTCTTTATGGGTTACGCTTAGTGTTCGCGGTGGTTTCAAACGGTCCACAGTCGTGGAGTGATCCCCAACGACTCACCCAGTCATTGAGCTACTAAGTAGGTCTTGTAAGCTCTCTCGAGAGTATCTGACATGGGAACGGCCTTGGTAAGGGTTAGAAGGAGTCTTCACACTATGCTGTTGACGATCTCTAATTCTTATCTGTAAGTACCGGATGTTTTATTGCTAACTGTTTATATGCAGGGACACTTCATCTCCATGGCGACAGATTCCACGTGCTCATACATACATCTGGAAGTTAAAGAAAGCTCCCTCTAAGATCTATACAACACAAAGTTCAGAGAAAGATTCTACGCCAAAAAGAAGAATCTACAAAGTGTAAAGACTAAAGATCAAAGTGTAAGAAAGGGAACTACGTGCATATGAATATCAAAGTCCAAAGATGTATGAGCATGTTGGAATGGCAAACAACCACCACAGACGCAGAAGTGACGAATGGCAGATAACTCCACATCACAATGGAACAAAGAACGATGAAAATCAGTTATCAAAGATCACAAAGCATGAAGGAACAAAGACTAAAGACTATTCTACAACGACACACAAAGTTAAAGACAAAGAACACGGAAGACCCACTCACGTGGAGCATCATTCGAATGACCACCCCTTAGGGGGAGATTGTTAGCATTAAAAAATATGTATTTAGAAGTGATGGTCATTCTCATACATGTAACTTTGTAATGTGTCGTAGATTACAATAGAATAGTCAATGGGCTTATGGTTTGGACTAATCTAATATGTTATAAGTTATGTATTACAACTAGTCCATACTTAATGTAAAAGTCCAATCCATGACCAAGCCCATCCAAGCCCATTAGGGTGTTACATCTCTTACTATATAAACACCTCAAATGAGTCATTTGAGGTGTGTGCTTGTGTGTATAAGTGTGTGTGTTTTATTAATAAAAGCTCTCTCATTTCCATCTCTTTCTCTATATACATACGATTCACATATACATCTACAAGTCACCATCTTTCCTTCTTCTAGTGCTTATATTTGTGTTAAAGTTGATATATCTAAGGTCCTACAACATCCATGGTCCTCTTTATGGAGAACCAAACTTTGAAAACCATGATCACTGATGCGTGGGAATCGCACCTTGCTTTACCTCTCGAGGGATCTCGTGAGGCTTACAACCCCCACCAGGCAGTGTACCTGATCGTTGTAGTATAGTATAGTGACAAGTACCGGGGGATTGATCGTTCAGCTTAGGAATAGTGTCGCTAGGATTAGAAAACCTAATTAATAGTTCTAGAGATGAAAGATGATTATTTTTGTGTTTTTATATTTTATGAAAGCAAGTAAAATCTCGGTTTTTAGAAGAGTGGGCGGAATTAGTTGTTATTCAACTAACCCAAAAACTACTTTGTAACTAATTAAACTAATGAAAATAAAATTTAAACTAATATTAAACTAAGGTTGTGAGCAGTATTTGGAGAAATTGTGTTTACTTAGACTTCATTACTCCCTAGATATCTTTTACATGTCAATTACTTGTTACACTTGTATGAATGACGGGTTGTATTCCTTAATACCATTCGTGGAGTGGCATACATAACTCCCCAACTCTATGAGCTCTTATCTCCTCCTACACCATGACCCAGCACAACTATAGGGATTGTAAACAGTGGCTCATGCATTAAATACAACCAATAAAGACCTAGTACGCCTCGGTTCATGTTTCTTAAGACGTTCAAGCATGTTACCATTTGGAGATCTGCCAGTTTTCTTAAGCCTAACATATAAAATCATTCATTCAAAACAAGAATAGACAAGTAATCAACACATAATCAACATCTAGGTTTCATTAGATCTAAGCAAACACAAGAGAGATCTAGCCTAGCATAGTAAAATTGAGACAAGAACAAAAGATAAACAACCAACACATAGACATATTGATTGAATTAAGAGTATACTTATCTCAATTACAATGCAAGGTCTCAAGGGTTTGGAACCCTTGAAAAACCTGTAAAAGAGGCACCAAAATCGTCTTTAGGGTTTCACCAAAACTTCTCTCTTTAATGAAAAAACTAGAAAACTATATATAGGAAAATCGTCCTGACGGCGTCAAGAGTTAAATCTGACGCCGTCAACTCGCCGCCATACACTTCCTCGGACGCCCTAGATCCAATCGTGACGGCCTATGTGACGCCGTCACCACCCACGGTAAATTAATCTTGGTCACTTTGACGCCGTCATAACTCCATCTGACGCCGTCACCAGCTACGGTAAATTATTCTTCATGTCTGACGCCGTCAAGAGCAAACCCTTGACGCCGTCACCTTGTATTTCCAGCTTGGATTTTTGGTACTTTGTCGTTTTCTTCACTTTATGCTCCAAAAACGTCCAAAATAGCCTCTTTTCCAGAATTCACTCTCCAAACACCTAAAATCACAAAAGGAACGATTTAGGGCAATATTTGATCAAATAAATTCGGATTCGGGCTTAAATGACCCCCTAAAAACGGATCATTTTTCGCCTCATCATATACCCTTACACTTGAGATTTGCTTGTCCTCAAGCAAATGAGCTTTTATTCTACTCAAAAGACAAGTTAGGGGTCATTTAACACTAATATAAAAGTAATTACAACAAATAATCGTTCCACTAAAGACCAATAGACAAGCACGGAGGTCATACACAAGCACCTCACAAATAGTGTTTAGATACTCACATCTCTCGGGTGTAATAAAGTAATATAACATTATGGAAATGGAAGATATCTCTCACTACCTGTCATAGCAAAATAGATTACCATAGGCTTGGGAAAGGATCAAACCTTCACCACATGGCGTAAGCACCTAGGATAAACTATCAAAGAGGTCTTTTAAAGGGTTATAACGTTAGGTGTAGGGATATGAATTACACGGTTTTGTTGGATAAAGGGAATTTTACTGGTGGCGAGTTAACAATCTTAGTAAATTACATGTACAAGATGGCGTTGCTATGCCAAGACTAGACTCGACTTAAGCTAATAAATGAAAAATAACAAAAACATAAAATGAACATAAAATAAAAACGGGATGGTAGTCCGTATGTTTTTTCTCTTCTTCTTTTCAATTTTTTTTTTTCTTTTTTTCTTGTTTTTTTCTATTTTTTTTTTCGATTTTTTTTTTTTTTTTTTTTTTTTTTTTTTTTTTTTTTTTTTTGCATACACTCTTACCCTACCATCCAAAATAATACATCATAGGGGATGAGAATTCCCCTTACACTTGAATCTTTACATACTTTACATTTAACTATTCTAATGACTCGAATTAAGAAAATCAAAACACTTGGAGCACTTTTAAAATTAACGTACATATGGGGGTAATAAGTGATGTTCTTCCCCATTACTCCATAAAATAAGTACTTACCCATGAGTCCCAATCGTCCCAAAACAATATGTACAAGGATATGACTCGACTTAGCAACCATGTAATCAATTAGAAAGTTAACTTAGGATTTAACATATAACAATAATGCACTAAAAATGAGCGCATACACGGAAGGCTAAGGCGATTTGGGTGTACATTTAAGTGGGGTGTAACAAATTCTTCCTTTAAGTAAAATGCTTAAAGTTAGAAACGAAAAGATAGGCTCGGAGGGGTGTACTAGGGGTATCGTGTACTAAAAATGAGTACAACGCTAAGGGTGTGGGAAAAATTAGTTGACTTAACTAGCCAAGTAATATGACTTAAATGGTCAAGTAATTATAATACGGGTTTAACACAAGGGTGATCCTAATGCCTCTTATCATGTAGTAAATCCTACCACACGAATGTAGTCTCACTAGCGGTCTCGGGATGCATCACTAACGCAAGTTCTAGAATCTAAATGCTACCGGTACACTCATAAGCACTAATAATGAATGCTTTTCCTATCAAATCTAAAGGCGAACCTCACATTTTTGGGTGGAAAATTTTTCTGAATATACGGTTATGTGCTAGTCATACAACCTCCTATCCATGAGACGCTTGCTATGGCTAAAGTTTCACTCCTAAATGTTGTAAAAAATTTTAAATTTGGCGCTAAAATTACACTAACAAGTATTTCTCATAGTTTTATTACTCATCTACTATCAAACAAAACAAACTCAAGCGAAAGTGCATATGTAAGGTATCATCTTTTTACCCTCCCCTTACACTTAAGATGAACATTGTCCCCAATGTTCAAGTAAAGAATGTAAAAGTGAAAAAGTAAAGAGAATGAAATCAAATACTCCCCTGATTCGCTCGGTATGGATTTTAGTTGGCCAGGTTAAATCTTCTTCCAAGAAAATGAACAATCAAAGCTTCCCTTCCAGAATATAAATCATCTTCTTGTCACAAATAACCTGTAAATCCTGACAAAAGTAGACAAGGCAACCTCGCGTAAAATCGGCGGCATCCTATATAAGTTACTAAATCCTAGAAAACAAAATAAGATATAATGCTTGTGGAATGAAGTTTGCAGATTTCCTGGAGATTATAAAACTTAATAATTCACAAAAACTATAAGACTCCGTTAGAAAAACAAAACCGGTAAAATTTCCAGATTTTTAACTCCTGACGCCGTCAAGAGCAATTGCCTGACGCCGTCAGAATGGACCTGCAGAAATCTTTATGTTAAGTTTCCGGAAAATTTCTGGAAAAACTTTGTCCTACTTCCTGGAAAATCTTGCAAAACTTCATTATGACTCAATACAAGCATTTGACTCTAACAAATACGAATATACATGTTCATTAAATATTGTGGATAATCATGATCGGTTTGTTTCTTAAAAACATATTTGGGGTTTCCCCTTACACTTATCTTTTGCAAAAATACCTTTAGGTTGAAGTTAAGACTAGGCTAAACAACATAATAAAGTATTTCACGTTTTAATTGAGAAACATGATTAACCAACAATAAAAATAAAACATGCATACGGGAGCAAATAACAATCAAACAATTAAAATCACACAAAACATGGGTTGCAAAGATAAATAATCAAAAATTAAAAGCTAATCATTCAAACATTAATTAAAAGAACAGAAATGGAAATTGTTCAAAGCCAACAAAGGCCGGATCCTAGACTATTACAACCAAATGTTTTAAATTATTCAACCAAAAATAAATTGTTCAAGAATTACAGACATCAAGATGGATCACTGAGGGGGAGGACCAAAACGATAATCATAGCCAGGTGGGAGATGTCCAGTGTACCCATAGGGAGGGTAGTCAGTCTCTCGGCCTGGGAAGGGGTCAATCTGCAGGTGAGGCTCAAGCTGATCTCGGGTGGAGAGGTGCTGCATCTGGCGGACGGTATGATCATACATCCAGTCAAAGCGCTGGTCGGTAGCTGCTCGCCACGTGTCCATCTGACCCATCCAGACACCCTGGTGTGCCTGCCAGTCTCCCTGACTCATATGTCGGTAGTAATCAGCCGTCCCTGCCTCATACTGATGCTGCTGGGGCACTCCCTCATCATCACCGTCATCCTCCTCATCATCAGCCCCTATGTACCATATATAGGTACCATCCCCCATCTGCATCACAATCCTCATCTGCCTAAGGGATTTCGCCCTCACTATCCTGCAGTTCCCACAGTCGCTCAAGTACCCCATGATCTGAGGAGTAAGAAGACCATAGGAACGAGCCAACCGTGTGATGAACATCCCCCCATAAACCTTGTCGATATCCCTCTCACCCACACTGGTCTTCAAGTAACTGGCCACCCAAAACGGGATGTTGCAGTAGACATCCTCAGCAAAGATGGTGTACAAGTAGAATAAGTCCGAAGCAGTGATACGGTGAGTGGTGCCCTGACGTGCAGACAAACCATATGTGAGGCACCTGTGAACTAGCCTAACAATGGGGTCCCTGATCGATGCAGCCCCAGTGGTCGAGGTATAGGCCCCATCCCCAATGGTGGGCCAAAAGGTAACACACCTCATCTCATTCTGCTGAGTCTCTCCGTGTAACAGATTCAGCAGAAAAGCCCCATCAACCTCCTCACTAGTGTATAGCCCCAGCCTCCAACCAAACTCAGCCACAGAACAAGACCTCAACTCACCCCCTAGCCTAAAGTATATCGTGGTGCCCCCCATATCTCCCCTAGCCTCAGCCTGGTCAAAACGGAATGTCGCAAAGAATTCCCGTACTAACTCGCTAAATACCGTCTCCCTCAACCTAAACAGTCTCTCCCACTGCGGACCCGCGAATCCATCTGTGCGGATCCTCCCTACAAACTCATCCTCCAACCCACTAGCTCTCAGAAAATCCCAGTCAATCACCGCCCCAACATCGATGTGGTGGTTACACAACTCCTCATACTTAGTACTAGTGCCGACATCACCAAACTCACTCCAACTATGCACTAATTCCCCATAAGTAACTCCTTGAGATCTAGAAGAACTACCCCTATGTTGGCGAGTTCGTTTGCTCATTTTCCTGAAAAAAAAATGTAGTGAGTGGAAACGATTAGAACGCAAGATTTATATGAATTTTATGCAGTCAGACACATCTGACGCCGTCAAGAGTATGTTCTGACGCCGTCAGATGGACCAGAAATGAAGCCATGCAAAAGCGAGGGAAAAATCAATTTTCAAACTCTTAACCCATTACCCAAACGCTCCTTAAATCAGGAAACAGGGGTGGGGGTCAAAAAATCCGAGGCATGATGGGTTCTCCCTAAATTAATGCATGATTCGGATGAGACAACATCATCAAATGGTAACCCCACGATTACAAATCACCAATTGGATGGCATTACGATTTGCTAATGGTGGGTCAAGAATGGGGTTTCGGGCGAAAGGGGTTTTTCAAATTGACGGGTCCAAAGGATAATTAACCGAGAAAGGATGAAGAAAACTTACTTACAAAGGAGAGATCGAAGGCGGAAGATGTCAAATTGGGGGTTTGAGAGTCGGAGTAGCAGCAACACTTGGGTGAGATTTGTAGGGTATGGGTTGAAAGTGATTGGTTCTTGGGTTAATATTGCTGATTCGTCGAGCTGACGGCGTCAAGGGTTAAATTTGACGCCGTCAAATGCCCATGTGGGGTGGACTTTGGAGTAGTTTCAAGTTTAGTCCCTGCTCTTTGCGTGAATAACTAAACGTAAGTAAAACTCATGAGTAGCTATTCCGTTAACGAGGTCCACCAGGGTCGAACGTCTCATTATTGTCGCGGAGAGAGGTGATGTAGTAGCTGGGGTCGGGCGATGTTCTGGCCAAGTTGATCCTTATGCACTTGTCGTTGGCGCGAGAAGAAAGATGTTGTTCAATGGGAGGTTTCAAATCGATGGTATTTATGAGGTGTAGCCTCTTCACACCGGGTTTAAAACCAAAAGAACATTTTTTGGATGAGATCGGGAATGTGGTTTGCAAGCACCCAACGAAAATGCAATTTATCTGCGAGCTTTTCTCCTTATGGGGGTACTTATGAGAATGGGGGGTAGTTAGTGGTAAAGCATTTGAAGAGAATTTCCAGCTGTCCTCCTGGTCAAATACCAAAGAGGCTGACACCTCGAAGACTTTTTCAATCTTTTTGGGTATAGAATTTTCTTTGATCTTTTCTTTGACCCTTGATATGAATTGGTCTGCGAAATCCATGAAGGTTTTGTGAGTGTTTTCCATGCGTGCCTCAAGGTGTTGGATTTGCTTTTCCTGATTATCCATGAAGCTTACCATTATTCCTTCGAATTCTTCTTGCCGTGAGCGTTCAGGAAAATTTTGGCAGATAACCGTGTTCCTAAGTGGACTAGGGTTCCATATGGGTTCATTAGCTAGTTTCTCAATACTCATCAGTTCTTTTACCTGTTTCTCGATACTTCCCAACAATTGTTCTTGGGTGGCACATGCATAGTCAAGCTTTGCTTTGCTCGGGAGCATCGGGTCTTCCCATCCTTCCTCTTCGTATTGTGCTAACTCCTCAAGAACTTTCCAACATTCGTCAATGCTAAGTCTATCTAGCCTACCCTTGGCTGCGTAATCAATGGCTTTCCTTGTTTGATAGTCAACCTTACCATAAAAGATTTGGATCTGCAGCCATGGTTCGATCCCATGATGAGGAACTTTTCGGAGTAGGTCTTTATATCGATTCCATGCTTCATAAAAAGATTCATTTTGACGTTGTTGGAACATCAAGATGTCATTTCTAAGCTTAGTAGTTCTCCCCGGTGGGAAAAATTGAGCAAGGAAACGGGTGGTGAGATCATCCCATGTGGTGATGGATCCCGCGGGTAAACGCTCAAGCCATTGACTAGCTTGATCCCGTAGAGAGAATTGGAATAGGCGTAAACGGGTAGTCTCTCTAGTTTCAACACCTAGGTCTATGGAATCTACGATTTTGAGGAAGTCCTTAAGGTGTTGGTTTGGATCTTCGAAACGAAGTCCATGGAATGCACATCCGCTTTGCACCAACCGGATGGTGTCGAATCGCAAGGGGGTCACATTGGCTCCGGTGAGCTCAATGGTGTTTCGGTAGCCTTGGTGGCTAGGTCGGGAATATTCTCCTAAGGTTCGGGGCCTAACGGGTTCTAATGGTGGGTTTTGTTGTGGTGGGATGATGGGTTCAAAGATGTTACCACCTTCCATGATGTCGGATGGTAAAGAGTTACGAACAAAAGCACGAAGAAACAAGATAGACTAAAGAAGACCTAAAAATAAAAATAAAAAATCTTACTAGAAAGGAATCTAGCAAGTAGACCTAATAAAAAGAAATCCTAACCTAGACAATAACTATTCCCCGGGCTGCGGCGCCAAAAACTTGATGCGTGGGAATCGCACCTTGCTTTACCTCTCGAGCGATCTCGCGAGGCTTACAACCCCCACCAGGCAGTGTACCTGATCGTTGTAGTATAGTATAGTGACAAGTACCGGGGGATTGATCGTTCAGCTTAGGAATAGTGCCGCTAGGATTAGAAAACCTAATTAATAGTTCTAGAGATGAAAGATGATTATTTTTGTGTTTTTATATTTTATGAAAGCAAGTAAAATCTCGGTTTTTAGAAGAGTGGGCGGAATTAGTTGTTATTCAACTAACCCAAAAACTACTTTGTAACTAATTAAACTAATGAAAATAAAATTTAAACTAATATTAAACTAAGGTTGTGAGCAGTATTTGGAGAAATTGTGTTTACTTAGACTTCATTACTCCCTAGATATCTTTTACATGTCACTTACTTGTTACACTTGTATGAATGACGGGTTGTATTCCTTAATACCATTCGTGGAGTGGCATACATAACTCCCCAACTCTATGAGCTCTTATCTCCTCCTACACCATGACCCAGCACAACTATAGGGATTGTAAACAGTGGCTCATGCATTAAATACAACCAATAAAGACCTAGTACGCCTCGGTTCATGTTTCTTAAGACGTTCAAGCATGTTACCATTTGGAGATCTGCCAGTTTTCTTAAGCCTAACATATAAAATCATTCATTCAAAACAAGAATAGACAAGTAATCAACACATAATCAACATCTAGGTTTCATTAGATCTAAGCAAACACAAGAGAGATCTAGCCTAGCATAGTAAAATTGAGACAAGAACAAAAGATAAACAACCAACACATAGACATATTGATTGAATTAAGAGTATACTTATCTCAATTACAATGCAAGGTCTCAAGGGTTTGGAACCCTTGAAAAACCTGTAAAAGAGGCACCAAAATCGTCTTTAGGGTTTCACCAAAACTTCTCTCTTTAATGAAAAAACTAGAAAACTATATATAGGAAAATCGTCCTGACGGTGTCAAGAGTTAAATCTGACGCCGTCAACTCGCCGCCATACACTTCCTCGGACGCCCTAGATCCAATCGTGACGGCCTATGTGACGCCGTCACCACCCACGGTAAATTAATCTTGGTCACTTTGACGCCGTCATAACTCCATCTGACGCCGTCACCAGCTACGGTAAATTATTCTTCATGTCTGACGCCGTCAAGAGCAAACCCTTGACGCCGTCACCTTGTATTTCCAGCTTGGATTTTTGGTACTTTGTCGTTTTCTTCACTTTATGCTCCAAAAACGTCCAAAATAGCCTCTTTTCCAGAATTCACTCTCCAAACACCTAAAATCACAAAAGGAACGATTTAGGGCAATATTTGATCAAATAAATTCGGATTCGGGCTTAAATGACCCCCTAAAAACGGATCATTTTTCGCCTCATCAATCACCCAACTCCACCACATTCTCAAGCCCAAACCTTTGAGTCTTTCTTCCCCTCATATGAGGAAATCCAAAGCATGGTTGAGAACCACCTTCATCAAGCAATGGAATTTCAAACCACCTTGCTTGACTCAATACCAAATACATCCTCCACCCAAGAACCAAAAACCAACCAACCCTCAAACCAAAAAACCAAAACCAACCCATTTCTACCCACTCATCCCCATGTTTTCTCACATTGTGAGCAAATGGGTGCAAGCATCAAAACGTTGCTTCACCAATTCCAAGATGAAACCCGTTTTGCATTCCAACACGTCATAGAACGTTTGGATGCTCTTTCCCACCCAAACAAATCCTAGACAACCTTTGGAGGCCGTTTGCCCCATTTAGGAAAGTAGGATTTTATTTTTCTTTCTTGGTTATTTTTTAGTTTTTGTTTAGAAGTAGAAGAATATTTCACATTTCTTGTCTTTTGACTTTTCAAAGTCAAAATTTTACTTGGAATGATATTTCTTTCTACTTACTTTTGTGCATTGTTGGTTGATCATTTTTGTGTTGTCATTGTGGTTGCAATGTGTGTGGTAACTACAAGCTTGACTATATATATCACCAACTAACCATTTTTTTGTAGGATCAAAATCCATGTTTCCCATCTTGGCACTCCTTTTAGGGGGAGTAACAACCAAGGGGGAGCAAGTGCATAATTCCGCTTCGCTACTCTACTTTTTGTTTTGACAAAATGGGAGAGAAATATATTGAAACTTCAAAACTTAATATGATTTTCATCACTTCAGTAAAACAAGTTTAATATAATTTTTTTTTTAAGTCTTAAAAACCAAGATTTTGTGAGTTACTTAAAAACAAAGTTTATGTTTTGTCATCAACAAAAAGGGGGAGATTGTTAATACAAATATCGCCTAAAAACGTTATTTATATTTTACGATCTTCGCTAAGTATTGTTAACGACAAAATGTAAACTTTAGTTTCTAAGTAAAACATAATCTTAGTTTTAAAGACTTGCATAAACTAGACTTTTGCTACATTTTACATTTCATAAAACACAACACTTTTTATTTCTTAAAATAGAATTGTCACATCACATTTATGGCAAGTTTTGTCAATATACATTTATGGAAAGAAAATGTGTTTGACTTACTATGTAGTTGCTTGCAAGTTTAGTGTTTGACTAGATGTTATGAGATGTGACATTGTTTGGTTTGCAAGGTGTAATGAGATGTGACTTTGTTTGGTTTGCAAGATTTATTGCAAAACCAACTGCAAGCCCGGCGGAACCCTGGGGGTACACGGGCGGAACCCATCTGAGGGTTCCGCCGTATCCGCCAGGCCTGCAGAAGGCTTTACTATAAATACCAAGCCACAAGTTGATTTTTGGCTTATCACTCTACATCATATTTTACACACACGCATTCATTCTTTCATCTAACCCTTTAACATTTCATATGTGAAGTTTCTTTTTGTAGCAAAGAGATTCACGAGCTCATTAAAAGTAACAAGTATTCAACACAACGTTGCATGACTTGTTAGCTTAGCATTGTGTAGACTTATGTAGTTTACACTTCATTTGATTGTGTATTTTCAGTAGTGATCGGTTAGTATTTTAGTCCTCAAAATACAAAGTGTATCGGGAGTAGTTGTACCCTTGTAAAAGAACTAACGGGAGTGGTTGTACCCTTGGTAAAGAACTCGACATCTAGCTTAGTGTCGGTAAAAGTATAAGCGACGTGTAAGGTTTTCTCCGCCGGTGAAAGGAGCTTGTTGACTAGTGAAAGAAACTCTCGAGTTGGATACTCGGGGCGTGGACGTAGGGCAAGGAAAAAGAGTCCTTGTAGCCGAACCACGATAAATACTCATGTTGTGGTTTGATCGTCTCTTTCATTTACTTGCATGTTATATATTGTGTTTGTGTATATATCTTTGATCAAATGGAAAGTTTCAAAGCTAACTAAACAAGTTAAAAAGATTTTAAACGGTAAACTATTCAACCCCCTTCTAGTTTTCCACATACTTCATAAAACTTTTGATGCCATTGCTTAGGTGCCTGTTTGAGTCCATATAAAGACTTAATCAGTTTGCACACCTTGTTTTCATTTCCAGGCATGATGAAGCCCTGAGGTTGGTTCATATAAACCTCCTCATCCAATTCACCATTCAAGAAAGCTGTCTTCACATCCATCTGATGAATAATCAGATTGTGAATTGATGTTAAAGCAATCAGCAGCCTGATGGTACTGATACGTGCCACAGGGGCATAAGTATCAAAGTAGTCTATCCCTGACTTTTGTTTAAAGCCTTGAATGACTAGTCTAGCCTTGAACTTTTCAATAGTTCCATATACCTTCATTTTCCTTTTGAAAATCCATTTGCAACCAAGAGGTTTGCAACCTGGTGGTAGATCAACCAACACCTAAGTGTTGTTGCCCATGATGGAGTCAATCTCATCATTCATTGCCTCTTTCCAGAAAGCAACATCCTGAGACTTCATTGCTTCTTCAAATGTTTTGGGATCATCCTCAACAATGAAGCAATAGGAATATTGGTCAGAGACCTCATTCCTTGTACCTTCAATTAAGGATAATTGAAACTCAGGTCCAAATGACTTTGGAGTCCTGACCCTTTGCTTTTCCTGAACTCAGGTTCAGGTTGTTGAACCACAACCTCATCAGGGACCTGAGATGATAATTCATCAGGGACCTCTGATACACCAATGTCATCAGTACCATTTGGAATCCTGTGACTTGGTGTAGGGACTGATGAGAATCTATTCTCATCAAAGAGTGCATCCCTTGATTCAATTATTGAGTTAATTGAAACATATTCATTAGGTTTTCAATGACATAGAACCTGTATGCCTTGGAATGCTCAGCATATCCAACAAAGATGCATTCAATGCCTCTTTCACCCAGAGTTTTTAACTTTGGATCAGGGAGTCTTACAACTGCCCTACAACCCCAAACCCTGAGATAATTCAGGTTGGGTTTCTTCTTAGTCCAGAGTTCATAAGGGGTAACTTTGTTCCTTTTATTTGGAACCCTATTTAATAAATAGCAAGCTGTTAACATAGCTTCACCCCAAAACCCTTGACTCAGTCCAGAATAGGACAACATGGAATTAACCATCTCCTTCAGTACCCTGTTTTTCCTTTCAGAGATACCATTTTGTTGAGGAGTATAGGGAGCAGTCGTTTCATGGATTATACCAACAGACTGAAAATACAGAGTATCCATGTACTCACTTCCCCTATCAGTCCTGAACCTTTTGATCAGTGACCCAAGTTGCAACTCAACTTCAGTTTTAAATACTTTGAATTTATCTAATGCTTCATCCTTGGTATGTAGTAGATAGACATAACAAAACCTAGAAGCATCATCAATAAATGTCACAAAGTACTTCTTGTTTCCCAAAAAGGGAGAGGCATGTAAATCACACAGGTCACTGTGTATAAGCTCCAAGAGCTCAGTCTCACGTTTAACACCCTGAAAAGGTTTCTTAGTAATTTTGGTCAACATGCAAGTCTTACACTTTTCAGTGTCCATGTCAAAAGCTAGGATTAACCTATCCTTAGACATATCTTGCATCCTTTTATAGTGTACATGGCCAAGTCTAGCATGCCACAGTGTGGAGTCATTCAGTTTAGAGGTTGACACAAAGGCTGAATTAACAATCTCAGTGACAATATTAAGCCTGAACATTTGATTACACAAATATCCAAAACAAATAAACACACCATGTTTAGACAAAATGAATTTATCAGATTCAATAACTTGTTTATATCCATGATTATTCAAAACACTACTTGAAACCAAGTTCTTCCTTATATCAGGAACATGAATAACATTAAACAAAGTTACAATCTTTCCAGAACTAAAATTAAGATCTACACAACCACGACTATGCACCAAAGCTGTTGACTCATTTCCCATGTGAAGAATAGAACCATCATTCAGTGACTCGTAAGTTTTGAACCATCTTCTATCTTTGCACACATGAACAGTTGCTCCAGAGTCAACCCACCACGCAACATCATCATCCTGCACATAGTTAGATTCAGATACATATGTAACATAATAAACCTGAAGAGATTCATTAAACATATTTTGACCTTTCAGTGAGTTGGCAGAACCACCACTCCCTGAACCACTAGTGCCTGAACCATTGGTTTTACCACCAACCTTAACACCTTTTCAATCCCTTTAATGTGACCAGTTTTGCCACATTTCCAACAAGTAGGTGTTGCCTTCTTGTTAGGATCAGCCCTTGTGTTATCCTGATGTTTACGTTTGCCTTTATTGTCATTGTACCTGGTGGAATTGTTATGTTCCACCATATTGACAACAGATGCACCAGTAGCATTGCTACTCTTTGGCTTGTCATTATCCTGCACCCTGAGGGATTCCTCAATACGCAGATGACTACCCAACTGAACAAGTGTCAGTTCTTCCTTCTTATGTTTCAAGGTATGCTTGAAATCTTTCCAAGAAGGAGGGAGTTTTTCAATGATACAAGAGACTGAAATAGTCTCATCCATGTTCATTTTGTGTTGTGTAAACCTTCCAAGTATTCCAAGAAGTTCATTGTATTGTTCCATGACTGGTCTTGAATCAGTCATTTTGTAATTTGTGAAATTACTTACAAGAAACTTCTTACTTGAAGCATCCTCAGCCATATATTTGGCATCCAAGGAATCCCATAGTTCTTTAGAAGATTCAACATTCTGATAAATGTCAAAGAGAGAATCAGACATACCATTGAGAATTAAACCTCTGCATACATAGTCATCATTCTCCCATTTGTTTCTTTTCCTTATTTGTTCCACAGTAGCATCATCCCCATGATCTTCAGGAATAGCAGTGCTAAGAACATACACCACATTCATGCTTGATAGCAAGAAGTGCATCTTCTTTTGCCATCTTCTGAAATCAACACCCTCAAACTTTTTCAATTTGGAAAAGTTAGCAGCCATATGCCTCATAGCAGCAGCCATTGATTATCACAAAATAGTTTACTTTGATTGTTGGTGGTTATGAGCCCAGAACAGGGTGGAGATAATCAATAGCCTAACTACGTACCAGTTAAGGTTACCGAATATCACTTGGAATCGTGTTATCACTTTTCAAGGTAAACTATTCGACCCTAATGCCTGGGTATCACGAATATCTACTTTGGATAAGACCAAATGTTTGTTAATGATTTAGGCACAAATCAATAACCCTTTGTGTTCAAGTATTATGTGTTTTCTGTGTTCCTCTCATGCATGATTTGATCTTCCTATATATAGGCAAGATTACTCAACCCTAGTCAATGGAATTAAGAGTGATTAACGGCCCATTAATCCCACTTAATTTGCCTCCATAATAATAGGCATTAGTGGTTACATGACCAATTAAACAGGGTCATGAGTGCAGATGTAACTGTCATTTGAATAGGTCAAATCAGTTACATATAGCACTCTATCAGCAGAAACTCTGCTCATCAGCAGGATCCTGACACTGGTAGCAGGAACCATCAACAGGAACCAGTACTCAGTAGGAACCATCAGCAGGAACCAGCTATCAGCAGTATCCTGCACAACCACTATATGAGTCAGGGTGTTCAGGGACCTGATGGGTGTACCCTCCGTACCTCCAAGCCCATTACCAGGTGTGAACTAATCCCAAAAGTGCACTAAATTTTCCAACACAGTACAATGCTCATACAGCAGATCAACATATATATAAAAGATACAAATGGGTGTACAAGAAAAAGAAACATAAGTTACTAGTAAGTTTGGTTCCATATAGTTTTTTAATTTGGTTTAAATTGACACAAGTCTCAAATGACACACAAAAAAAAGGCTTAGTCTCAAATGATACAAAAAGAGGCTTACTAGTCACTAATATACTTTTTTATGTTTGAGCAAAGTCACAAGGTAAGTGTTCGAATAAAAAAGTCACATTTGATAATTTATTAGGTGCTCATTTGTAGTGTTACCAGATAACCCGACCCGACCAGAATACCACCCGAACTCGATAACCCGATTCTTTATCAGGTTAGGTTGCGGGTAACTTTTTAAAAATAAAATCCTACTTAACCCGACCCAATAACACCACTACACACAATACAAGGAAAATTAGGGATCACCCCTTCCGTTCCACAACATACTGCTTGTGGCCAAAGCTAGGCACTTTATTGACGCTTACGGTCTCTTAAATTTTAAAAATAAACAATGTTTTTAATATATGAAAAAAAAAAAAAAAAAAAAAAAAAAAAAAAAAAAGATATTTGGCGAAACGAGTAGGGGACCTAGAACTTTTCTTGTAGGAGGGCCAAAGATATATATCTTATATTTTGAGAGGGCCAAAAGCTAATATGTATATTTTTCTGACATAAAAATAACATATTAAATACACTTAACAATAAAAATCTTGAGAGGACCACCACCCTTTTTGGTCTTGATTACCCTCCGCCTATGGCTAAAATATATAACTATGTTCAAAAAAATATTGACAAGTTGAGATCAATATAAATCTTATATTTGCTATAGATTCAATAAATCAATCTTCGCCATTAATTTTTTATTAAAAATAATAAAAACCATTTTTCATATTTTTTTTTAAAACAACATATCTTGCAAACGGTAAATCTTTAAGCTACAAAAAATACACAATCGCGACGAGAATTAAATTATCTTTCTATAAATATGCACTTTTATATACTTTCGACGATTTTTTTTTTCAAAATTTCTGCCCAAAAAAATCACATGTGATTTTCTGGACGAAAATTTTGAAAAAAATAATAATTATTAATTTAATTCTCGTCGCAATAGTATGATTTTTTTCACGTAACGATTAACGGTTTGCGAGATATTTAATTTTTGAAAAAAGGGTGAAAGTTTATTTTGTTGTTTTGACTAAAAAAACGAATTGCGTTAATTGGATCTATCAAAAATATAATATCTATATTGAACTTTTGCCATAATCACATAATTTTCCTTTTTTTTTTTTCTTTTTTTTCTTTTTTTTTTTTTTTTTTTTTTTTTTTACGTTGCCATAAGCACTCAAGTTGGTTGATGATAGCAACCTCAAAATGCTCAATTTACTAAGGTTTGACCAAGTTATTACGTCTCAAACAAAGCCTAAGATCTACGTTCAGCAAAACCTTTGTTAAAGTACTGTATATTAAAGCATCTATATTATAAAGAAAGGCCCAAAGTTATACGAAAGATTTTATATAACATGATTCGTAATCTTACTGTGATCTCTAGAGTATGGAGAGATAATTTGATTCCTGTATCATTCAAACACTATAACACTGAAGCGATCACAGTTTGATCCTAGCAAGCGCGATTACAAGCTACTTGCACCCCACTTTTGCCGGTGTCACATTCAAAACATATAGCAGGACACAATCTATTCTCACTTGCTATTGTTATGTAGCCAGCAACTTAGATCCCAACTACACTGCATTGTGTGGTCAAACCTGAAACATATCATTCTTAACCCATACACAACCCACGCAAATGTTCAGTCATTCTAGCAGAACATAAATCATAAATCTTGTATGTGTCTTATTACACATTAAATGAGACTCCAAAGAGGCCAATGTTGGCTGCCAGTTATTGGTAATTTCAAAAGATATGTTCTTGCATGACATTGAAAAGAAACATGCTTCTACAATGGTTTGTCGCACCTTGTTGGATTATGCGCGGATTATTACAATTGTATTTCTTCATTAATCAACATCTTCTGCCATGGTTTTATTCATGATTTATTAGATTAAAAATGTCGGAAATTTGGTTTGTGTAAAATTCTGGCTGGATATGATTTGAGGGATCTTCGAGTGTTGACTGACTTGTCACACCTGCAACCATTATCGAAACATTAAGTATGGGGCGTCTAAAGCTAAGTGTAATACAAAAAACATACAAATTAAAATGGTTTAAAAGAGAATATAAACTTATCGACCTGAAAGAACAAGTAGTGTTCTGCACCCCGCATTCTGTCCAAATAATATATCAGTGTCTAATCGGTCACCCACCATGCACATTTTAGCTGTAGGAATGTTGTATCTGAAAACCCATGAACACAAGTCAGCTGTCAGCATACATATCATAATACTAGATTAACGTATTGATATAAGAAATCATTACTTCTTCTGTAAAAATTCCATCAAAAAAGTAGATGGTTTTCCAACTACAGTAGGCTCTTTCTGTGTTGACCCGCAGATTGCAGCAACCATACAGCCAGCCCCTGGCCATTCTTGCAAATCGGTCATATTTCCAGTTGCATCACGATTGGTGGCAATGAAAATGCAGCCTGGATTCTCACGAATACAAAGAGTTCCATACCTGGTCACATTTTTCATACACAACATCTTTTCAGTAGTTCAACTTCAACCAAATTTTTTAAATAAATAAGGTATCTTACTGGAGTTTGTAATAATTTATGTACGGATCAATTCCAACAACAACCGCTCCAACCTGTCAACACAAATTAAAAAGCTAGTATTCAAGTACTTCCACTATTAGCCACTAAAAAATGAAAGTATATAAATTAACAAGAAGTTACATTACACTCTTATCGTGCTCGAAGAATGTGTTTTCTTTAAGCTGCACAGTCTTTTTCCCATCTTCCTGTAGAGGCATAATGACAGCACATGTTAACAGATTCATTTTATAGGGTGACTTCATTTCAAATTTTGAAGGTACTAATCTGTTTCATGTTTTGTTCTTTAGCAAAAAAAAATAATAATAAAAATAAAAAAAATTACTTACAGGACCACCAATCCCAGTAAAACCAGCAAGTTTCAACTCTTCGATTATGCCTTCCCCGCCTATTACGTATACCTGTTCCAATAAAACGCCATATATCAACATAACTCATATCTGCAATACAACTGCAATGAAAACATGTAAAATTTGACCTTCTTCTCTGGAGGAAATTCATTGACTTTCAAGTACATAGCCGCAGCAAATGATGAAGAGAAGATTTCCTCCTGCAAAGAACTACAAGCTTGAGTATCGAATTCATATAAAAACATATGCCGTTTATATAAAATGGGCAATGGAACATAACGAACCTCGGTAACCTGGATTCCAAGGGATTGGAACTTGTGAGCATTCTGTTTTCTTGACTTCGATGAATTGTTGGTCACAAAAACCAACTTCTTCCCCTGTATTAGAATCTCATAAGGAAATGGGATCAAATATCATTATTATAATTAATTTAAATGGGTGTTTGGGATTGCGTTGACAAACTGTTCTCGCGTTGTTTCAGAAAAACTTAAAAGTGTTGTGATAAAGGAAACGTAATTCTAGTTATTTGATAATTCCAGGGCCAAATGACAAGTTTTGGATACTTAGTTTGGGAGCAACTTATCTGAAACATATTATTCAAGCAGTCAGTTTTCGGTTACATAAGTTATGAAGTCCTTGAGAATTCAGAACTTGCCAAACGACCATACAACTAATTAGTTATTTAGTCCTTAAAAACTTGTAGTCAAACAACTAATTAGTTGTTTAGTCATTAAAGCATCAGAACTTGCCAAAGGACCAAACAGCTAATAATTTGATTTTTCCGATGTTATACAGCAGAAGCACTCTCAAATGTAATTTATTTACCATTCTTAAAAAATAAAAAAATAATAAAAATAATAAAAAAAAAGACAATCGCAAAGACCCCTTAGTTTATGATGCAGACCCAAACACCCCCTTATTACATAATTGTTTTAAATCACAGTCCCAAACACTGCCCTCAATCTAACAAAAAAGATGATCATACTATAACATTACATGTCAGTTAATTTTCGTTCATAGTTGCCAAAATTGTTCATTTGATCCTAGGTGATTATAGCACCCCGTGCATACAACCAAAAAGATAGTTTGTTCACAGGTGTCAAAAGTAATCATTTGAAGCTACTGATTACATAGTTTAAACATCCTTATTAATCATTATCGTTAGAGGATATCTAATGTTGTAAATGAATAGAAGATACCTTAGACCTAAGCATCTCCAAAGTCTGTGGAACGCCATCAATAAGTGTATCTCCTTTCCAGATTACACCTAATGACAATCATGACACAAACCATCATTCACATATCTCCATTCATGATGTTGTTTTTAAATACACGACATACTTTCACTTATTCCGACTGTTATTATTATATTTTCAAAGGCATGTAATTAGTTTTATGTAGCAAATTACTAACAAGAAGTTAGAAAATATGCCACTAAAACCATAATTTCAACAAACAACCTGAAGCTATCGCGACCCTAGAGATTACAACAACAAACAATGATATTCTGAACCCCAAAATTACAAAAATCCTAAAAATTACAATTGTGACAATCCAATATTTGGAGAAGATACCTATCCTCCGAACCAAACATACATATAGCCACACCCGCTAGAAAGTACGAGATCAAGTGTAAAACCGAGCATGGACGCGGGGAGGGTCCCGGCCCCCCTAAAATTTAGGGCACCTAGTGTAAATATTATAGGTTTTAGGGGTAATTTAGTTGAGGTTACAAACAAATCTCCGATTCGGCCCCCACAAAATAAATTCGCCCCCCCTCCCCCCCTAAAAAAATGTTCAAGTTCCGTCTATGAAACCGAGCATAACCCAAAAATCTTACATAAACACGTTGAAACCTCCAAGTAGTTATAACCTACTTCCTATGTCAACATAGCTAAACGTGCGACTGTATGTTACATCAAAGTGGTAAACAATGTGAAAGATTGCATTTATTTTTTTATATAAACTAGTTTGTTTAGAAGGCAAACTCGCCCATTGTGGGTCGCGGGACACCCATGAATTGTTTAGTTTATTCTTAAATGCACCCGGTTCAAAGTTGTGTTTGTAGTCTTGTTTAGTTTATTCTAAGTGCACCAGGTCACTCCGCGTCCTGGTTCCGTCCCTGTGGGTTAGTATACTCTAATACTTTATACATTCTTTACACATTTATATGATTAAGCCACTAGTTATTTGATTTGGCCTTAAAAATTGTAATTATGTTCTAGTTCCATCAAGAAGGAAATAATAAAAATTAGTATGTATAAAAGAAACTGGAAAACAGACAGACCATCACAATCAAAGAGAAAAGCGTCAACTGAATCGAAAAGGTCCCGAACGTTGGTTTCTGATAAACGTTTGCAATTTGTTTTTGCTGTTTTTGTTGATCGATCGTCGCCCATTATTTCTGTTCACACAAGAATAGAAAAAAAGAATCTTTAAGTGGAGGAAGGAAAGTGTTTCAGTGTTTGCGTTGAGTTTAGTGATCTACAACTGCAGTAGTGAATACGAATATTCCATCTTCATTGTTGTATTTGTTTATACCTCATTGGCTAAACACACTGCTGCTCCATTCGTCTCAAAATATATAAATGGTTTTTCTAACATGTGCCCTAACACATATGTTAAGCACACAAAAAGTATTATGAGACCTATGAAAAATGACATATAAAAGTACACTTGTCTGTACTTTTGCGTGGGTCCATGAGTACTTTTATATACTTTTTATTGTGGTTATGTTAGAAAAACCCATTTTAAAATAGAGGAATGCTATATCCACAAAGAAAACATTCACAAAACATCCACAAAATGAGTTGTCGGAGTGTGATTGGCTTTAATCAAATAGAAGAGAGAGAAACAAAGCAAAATACACCAATCACACTCCAACAACTCATTTTGTGGATGTTTTGTGGATGTTTTATTTGTGGATATAGCATTTTTCTTTAAAATATTCAATATTGGATAGAAAAAAAATGTAGATTGACAGACACATTTCAACTCTGTGTATTATAATATGGTACTCATCAATCTTGCCCAGCAAAGGTTTGATGTCTGTAAAATACATCCACCCAATACCCAATCATGCTACAGAACGGATTCAAACTCACGTCCTTTGTTAGATCAAGACATCACATAGCTGGACCCAAACTTCTAAAGTAGCTGTTAGTATGCTAATCGAGTAATTTGTTCTTTAAAAACACAACTATCCCACAAGATTAACCATACACGTGTATTTCACATGTTATAAACAAGATTTATAAACATTTGGTCGAAAAATATTCTCAAACTATAATATCATTATAAGGGATTTGATAAACAATGATCATTAGACAATGTTTAATGTAAAAATTAATCTTAAAAAAAATGACTTTATTAAACTAGAAATGACAAAATTTAAGTTAATTTTTATATTCATTTATAATTAATTAAATATATAACTACTTTAAATATAAACAAAAAACAAATTATTTAATGTGCATTAAATATTGTATAGTGAACATCATTTAGCAAATCTCTAACATTAAACTACTAGCAGGGTACCATCGCAATGCGGCGGCGGGTACCTTGTAAAATAATTTGTGGCGATTAATGTCTTTTCATTTTAAGTTTTTCGTTATAATAACTTTATAAATTGTGAGAATTTTATATATGAGTAACTTTAGCCATGTTGTTCCTTTAAGTTGTACATGCTGGTCGTTTAAGTTGCGTAGGTTATGTTTTTTAGTTGATGTTTAAGTGTTTAAGTTATTTGATTTAACAATAGATGAGTAATAGCTTGATTAGGTTGTACTATATGGTAAAATGGTTGCATTTTTCAGTAAATGGGTGATTTGAGAAAAATATTAATAGCATGTGTTTAATATACATGGTTGTGCTTAAATTAATTGTACATAAAGCTTTAATATGTGTATTTACTTAAAGTTTATATTAAGAAATTTTAAAAATTTAATAGGAGAGATGGTCTAATATGCATTATAAGTAGTATAGACAAGTAATCAAGTAATAGTTATTGCAATTTAGATTGTAGTTACTGTTTACTAACTTCGGTTAACTATGGGTTAGTCAACATACGTTGTGTTATTTTCATTTGAACATATGTACGCTTTGTTGTCTCTCAAGCATCCTTTGGAACATTTTCTTGCCATATTTCAATCGCTACTTCAAGTTTTGTCAAATCTAGTTTTTGCCCATGGCTATGCTAAAGTTATTACCCATAGATATAGAGTGGCAGACCATTTTAATGGACGTGTATTTTAGCAAAATTCAAGAAATTGCTAGTGTAAGTACGTAATCTTCTTGTTAATATAGATGTTGATACAAAAGTTGGGCGTTCTTTGTTTGGGTTCCTGTTCTCGTATCATTAGATCTTAATGATTGAGACATGCGCACTAAGAAAGCAAACAAACACCGTTAGGCTTATCGTGGGATTGTCTCTCACGATTATCCTCCGGCGTGAGAGTAAGTAATCGGTTTTAGGGTTGTATTGAAGAGTTAGGGTTATAGATCGTACCTTTAATGAGAATTATGACATTCTTTATATAGGCACGGAATTCTTGTAGATTTCGTGCTCCTTACTCTTCGGCGTATCACGTTTATCCGGTCATTGATCTTTATCTCATAAATAAAAGATCATTATCTAGACCATAAATAATGTATTTGGGTTTGGTCTTTCGTGAACCCAAACCGTTAGCTTGGTAGCCCAAAATCATTATTATGATAGCCCACTCGTGATGGGCTTGGGCGTTAGTAATGTCCCTTAATCAGGTTCGTGACCCAAGTATGGACTATACGTCATCAATAGACTTAACAACTTAAAGATAGAACTAATTTAGTTACGATCATCTTTTATCCTATCGTGACACCTCTAAATAGTAAAAGCATCACTCGTCCATAGTCAATACTCGATAGGCTCGCCTGGGCCTATTTGTTGTTCCGCAAATGATGTTTCTCTTCAACTCAATCCTTGTATACTTTCTACTTTTCTAGTTTCTACCGATGGCAATCTAGACCTAACGGGTCTAGATGGTTTTATATGGAAAAGTGGAACTTGTGCGTTAATCTTCGTCTAAACACCGCATAGGTCTAATTGGGTCACTTCTAAAGTTGTTAGAAGAAGTATGCGGATCTACTCGGTTTGTTAGACTAACGTCAACGTACAAGTTTTTACTTTTTGTAAAAACCTATCTAGACCCGTTTGGGTCTTACTTTCCCATGTAAAATATTACTCCTTTGTCCCAATTTATTAATCTTTTTTTTGAAAATTGACTTTCATTGGGGAAATCCAAGTCCAATTTGAAACCCGATGGGGGGAAAACCTTCAACTTAAGCCGCCCAAAGGCACGACACTTAAATTGAAGTAAACCCTGCCTTCTCCAGATTCGAACCCTAGTGGGTTGAAACTTTCATTGAAGGACTTTGAAATCGTACCGACAGGGCAGTGGTCCACAAGGGAGGACTTCCCGATTTGGTCACCCAAACCGGTACTACTCTCCACTAAGCACGCTTAACTGAATTGTTTATGTTTCTATTTTGAATTGTTTCAAAATATATGTTCATTTTAATATTTTGGCCAATAAAAAAGATTTTAGTAAGTAAAAATGATATTTGATTAGTAAAAAAATAGTTAGTGAGAATTTCTTAAATTACGTGTAATTTGAAAATGAACTAATAAATTGAGACATACCGTATATGTTTCTTAAATGTAAATATGTATACTTTTCAATTTTGTAAAATTAATACTATAAGACTATAATACATACATTTACATATTTTGGAGTTGTGGTGTTATGAATATAATCTTAATTTGATATTATAAGACCCGTTACAGGTGCATATGGTTCGGTTCCGGCAGTTAGGTTTTTGACTAAGATTGAACCGAAATCAAAATTTTTTATTTTGAAAACCTAAATTAATGTTTCGGCTATTTCTGGTACAATTTTGTTGATTTTCTGTAGGATATTTGCTGGGCTTAGGTCATTTTGGATTAACCATTAATATTTGGGCTTAGCTAGTCTAACAAAGAATTAAAATTTGACTCAACAGATGTCTTATTTTTTTGTTGTCTTAATATTATATATTCAGCAAAATTAGTGTAGTTCACTAATGTTGTAAACATTAAACACAACAAGTCATATAACTTAATAATATCATGAACACTATATTACCAAAATTTAATTTAAATAAATATACTACGTTGATCTTAAAAACAAAATAATAAATAAAAAAAAATAAAAAAAAAAAGTGCGTTAGATACACGTGGTTCCATGTTAATGCCAGATAAAAAGGATTTCAGTTCCTTGCGATGGCTCAGGACGAGGCGGTACTTGTGATATTTCGGCTTGGGACGCATTTTATTTGAAAGTTTTTGCGAAAATGGTTTGGTTCGGTTTTTCTTGATTTAGTTTATAACCAAAACCTAACCAAACTAACCATTAACTAGGACATTGTCTAACAATATCAATCGTAAATGTATAGCTTACCTGTAAATAAAGGCTTTGAGAAAATAAGTTATTAGTTCAATCTCAACTCTTGATCTAAAGTCTTTGTATGCTTACTCCTAAACTAGATCTTTGGGGAATGATCGATCAACAATTAAAATAGGTGCAAGTTGCTGCAAATTTAAACTTTTCAGAAAAACTTAATCAATTTTATTTTATTTTATTTTATTATTTTTCTTTTTTTGTCTTTTGTCTGAATTTAGTTGTCCGTTCCTAAATATAGATATGAAAGTTTGATCAAGTTTATCATATTACCTTTTATTAGAGGTGAGCATCGGATCAAACTCGGACTGGACCAAAAAACCTGTACCGAGGACCGGACCGAATGTGTTCAGTCCGGTTCGATAAAGCAAGATGGTCGGTTGTACGTAAGACCGGACCGAACTGGACTGAGGACTGAACATTAGGTAAAGTGTGGACCGAGGACCGGACCGAAATAGGTTTGGTCGGTTCAGTCCGGTCCGCAATCCGTTATACTCACCCTAACCTTTTATTAAAATTAGAGTAAATTACATGGTTGGTCCCTGTGGTTTGTCCTAAATAACAAGTTTCGTCCCTAGAATTTGAAAGTTGCATGGGCAGTCCCTAAGTGTGTAAACAAATAATACACTTGGTCCAAACGTTAACCTGCCGTTAGTATAATAAAATAGTCATACCACGTGGCTAAAATGGGGGGGGGGGGGTATTTTTGTCTTTCCACGTTCTACCTATACACTTGACTTTTGACCAATGAGTTATAACAATTAATACCCATCTTTTCAGTTTCCCTCACTCTGTTCTCACAAACACACACACGCACACACACACATCTCATCCGATTAACCATTGTACAAACCATAACCCTAATTTTGCAAAATCAATTGTGATGGTTTTATCAGTGTGGAATTTACGTCCATCTGATAAAAATGAAGTCAATGTGGACTATAAAGCAGTTTATGGTAAGAAGAGTATTTTTTTTATTATGATTGAATTGTGATTATTAAATGTGTTAACATACCCCTAAATTTAATTTTTTTTGATGATTTCTACAGGCTCTGATCCTAATTTCTTTACCTTAAAGATACATCATGGAGGGATGTTTAGTGACCCACCAAGAAGGAGATACGTTAATGGTAATGTAAGTTTCATTGACAATGTAGATGTTGATCTGTTTTCTGTCATTGAGTTGAATAACATGGTGATGTCAATAGGGTATAGTGGGGAAATGATAATGTACTACCAATATATGATACCTGATCTTGATTTAGACAATGGGCTTAGAGCTTTAGGTGGTTACCAAGATGTTCAAGGTCTGATTAAGTATGTTCTGTTAGGTCATAGGTTGATCAATGTATACATTGAGCATGAACAAACTAAGTTGGACACTTATAAGTCTTCATCTGGTAAAACTTGTACTATTATTGAAGTTGAAGATGATGCACCAGTTCCTAAAAGTAAAGTTGCTAAGCAATTGATGTTAGAATGGAATGACAAGGTAGTGGGTGAAAGTAGTGTACATGTTGTTGGTGAAAGTAGCACAATAAATGAAATTGGTAAAAATAATATGCCAAGTGAGTTTACAACTGACTTTTACTCTACTTTGGACAATGAAGACTTTGACCCTTTCTTAGGTTTAGATGATGCTGAGATACTTGATAAGGTAAATGATGTTGAGCAAACAATGGTTTAGATGATGCTGAGATAGTTGATAAGGGTAAAAAAACCAATAGTAGATGATGAAGAAGAGTAGGAATATAGTGGGAGTGAAGATAGTGAAGAGGATGAGGAGGAACATAGTAGGAGTGAAGATAGTGAAGATGAGGAAGATAGTTATTACATAGCTGATGAGGTAAATGATACTGATGATGTAGAAGTTGATATGAAGGATTTTCATGCCAATGTAGATCCTAGTGTAGAGTTCATGGGAAGTGGGAATTTGAAGAGCAAACTGATAAATGATGATCATGTTGATGTTGATGTAGAGCCTTTGGATAATGATGATTTTGAGAGTGGATCAGAAGGAGATGATGAAATGGAGAAGAGTAGGAAGAGAAAGTTGAAGGTGTTAAGAAAACAACAACAAAAGACAACAGATGATTCTAATGTATCAACATACTTTTATGTAGGTAAATTATTTGGGACAGCTAAAGAGGCAAAAGATATGATTAAACTGCACTCCATAGAAACGAGTGAATCTTTTTTGAAAAAGAATGACAAGGTCAGGATTAGAGCTGAACACTTGGGTCAACTGAACAAGTTGAGCCTTCAAAAGATGGGCCCAGTAAAGATGGGCCAAGTAAAGATGTTGTTAAGTGGACAAGGACTAGCATTGTTCATGCTTCTCCAGCTAAGAAGAAATAAGTTGAGTTGACAAAGTCAAGGATAATAAATGGTGGGCAACCTAACAAGAATAATAAAGCATATCCAAATAAATGTCCTTGATGTTTACAAATAGCAAAAGATGATGATGAAACCTGGTCAGTAGAACATACAAAGCTCAGCACTAGTGTCTACAAACAAGGAAAGTGAAAGCCTGCACATCAGATTTCATAGCCAAAGAGTTACTAAGAGAAATTACATCAAATCCAGGGATTCCAATTAAAGCAGTACAAGACCAAAGTCAAAGGAAGTATAGATTGGAGATTTCCAGGATGAAAGCATTTAGGGCTAAGTCAAAAGCTGTGGATCAAATCAGAGGTGACCACACTAAGCAGTATGCTAATCTAAGGGATTATGTTCTAGAATTGAAGGCAAATAACCCCAACACAAATGTTAAGATAAAGTGTGAACATCCAGATGATCCAGAAGATACTCATAGGGTGTTTCAAAGGATTTACATTTGCATTGGAGCTTTGAAAGAGGGGTTTAAAGCAGGGAAGAGGGACTTATTGGGATTTGATGGTACCTTCATGAAGGGTCCATTCCCAGGTCAGCTTTTGACTGCTGTTTCCTTGGATCCCAACAATGGCATATATCCTCTGGCCTATTGCATTGCTGAAGCTGAGAATAAAGAGTCATGGACTTGGTTTTTGGAGCAACTAGGTGAAGATCTAGACCTACAAAGGGATTCACATTTCACTTTCATTAGTGACAGGCAGAAGGTGATTTCACTTCCATTACTTAACAATTTTTTGCTTGTATAATATGTATACTTATATACTTGCATTGTAACAGGGCATAATTCCAGCTACAACCAATTTGTTTCCATCAACTAAGCATAGATTCTGCCTAAAACACATTCATAAAAACATGAAACAAAAGTGGAGTGGTCAAGTTTACAAAGATATGTTGTGGAAGTGTGCTAGTTCTACCACTGTCCAATGGTTCAATAAAGCAATGGATGATTTGAAGAACTACAACAAGGAAGCATATGAGTGGTTATGCAAGATACCTCCTCATCATTGGTCTAGATCCCACTTTTCAAGTAAAATAATATTCAACAATAATTAGGTCCAATATGTTGAAAAAGAGTATATGAACAAATATGTTTTTCACTTTATTACAGGTAGGGCAAAGTCAGATGTTTTATTGAATAATATGTGTGAGGTTTTCAATGGCAAAATTGTTGATGGTAGGGACATGCCAATTATAAGTGCATTAGAGTATACTCCCTCCGTCCCATATTAAGTGTCCACTTACCAAATGCACAAAGTTTTAAGAGATTCCACTAAGTACACTCTCCACCAATCAAATATTATATTTACCCACTAAAGTCTCATTTTATTAGTTAAAAGGTACAAATGGACACTTAATTTGGGACAACCTAAGATTCCATTATGGACACTTAATATGAGACGGAGGGAGTATTAGAGAGTATCTGATGAGAAGGATAGTGACTGTGAATAAACTTATAGCTAAGTGTGATGGCCCCTTAACTCCTACTGCTACTAGGTTGCTAGAAATGAGAAAGGAGAAAGCTGTAGATTATGTTGTGTCTTGGAATGGAGATGACATGTACCAAGTTACTGGTGGTTCTTTTGAGCAGTATGTGGTTAATATGTCAGAAAGGAGTTGCACATGTAGGTATTGGGAAATAACCGGTATACCCTGCAAACATGCCATAGCAGTCAATTGGGATATGGCAAGAAACAACATGAACCTTGGTTTAATAGAATAATGGGTGCACCCCTGTTATAGATTTGATACTTGGAAACAAGTTTACTCACACAAGATTCGTCCCACTAATGGGCCAAGTATGTGGCCTAAGTGTAACCTTACAACAACAATCATTCCACCAAATCATCATCCTCAACCTGGAAGGCCAAACAAGAAAAGGAAGAGGTCTGCAACTGAAATGATTGATATAGTCAAGAATGGGAAGCTCTTAAGGAAGCTTAAAACTATAACTTGTGTTTTGTGCAAAGAAAAGGGGCACAATAAGAGAACATGCAAGGGACCCAGGAATCCAGTGCATACAGGTGTGAAAAAGAAGAATATGAAAACTGCAAATCAAGCTAAAACTCAAAAAGCTCCAACTCCATCTGCTACAACTCAAAATGCTGCTACTCAGAGAGCTGCTACTTCCAGTAAAGCTGCTCCAACAAAAAAAAGCTGCAACTCAAGCTACTTCTTCACGTCAAGCTGCTTCTAAAAATGGTGGTGCAAGTAGGGGTAAGAAGAAGAATGCAGGCCCAAGTGTAGCCAAGTGATCTTATTTAGTTAACTTTTCTATAATAAAACTGTCTTGATCATGTGTGATCTTTTGGTACTAGTTCTGGATTTGCTTTTGTTTGTAAGACTATGTTGTTTGACTTATTTTGATCATATGTGATCATTTGACTAGACTGTGTGAACATTTATCCTGTATATGGAGCAGGGTAATGGTTAAGTTGACTTTGTTATGGGTCAAATTTAACTTCTTATGGAATGGATCAAGTTTATGGTTATTTTCACTTGTTATAGAGACTTATGCTTGGTTTAGAAATGGGTCATTTTGACTTTTATGTGTTAATTTTGACATTCAAACAATAACAACCAACTGTAATTCCATTAATACATCAAAGTTGTTGCAAAATACAAAATTGACTACATAAGTCAAAGCCTACAATATCACATGGTTTGTACCATTACTTAAACCAATACAACAACTGAATTAACTATACTTGAAAAATTCAACCACTACAAATATTAACCATGAAATAACTAACAACTTCTTCATTCTTTCACGTCCCCATTGTGCTTCCAACAACTGAGCTTCTTGCTTATTTCTTGCCCTCAATAGTCCTGGAATTATGCTTACAGCATGACGGCACATAGGGGGATCAAACCAATCCACTATACCCTAATAAACAAGAAACATAACATATTAATGATTGCAAATTGTAATCCTATTAAACAATAAAACACTTACATGATCTGGGCATCCATAGAAACGTCTTCCGGGGTTTTCATTGGTCCAGGATGTGATGATATTTGTTCTTCTACCACAATTACAATACACCATTGTTTTGATTTGAGTGTTTTAATTAAATGGAAGAAAAAAATAATAAAAGAATAAAAGGAAGAAGATAAAATTTGTGGTGGGGTTGGGTTTTCTTAAATAGGGAGTAAATAAATATGTTGGAACGTGGAAAGACAAAAATACCCCCCCCCCCCCCCCATTTTTGGCACGTGGTATGACTATTTTATTATACTAACGGCAGGTTAACGTTTGGACCAAGTGTGTTATTTGTTTACACACTTAGGGACTGTCTATGCAACTTTCAAATTCTAGGGACGAAACTTGTTATTTAGGACAAACCACATGGACCAACCATGTAATTTACTTTTAAAATTATTATTACATATTATAAAGAAAATATTATTGAGTTTTTCTAACATGTGCCTTAGGGCGCATGTTAACCACAACAAAAAAGTATATAAAAGTACTCATGGACCCACGCAAAAGTACAGACAAGTGTACTTTTATATGTCATTTTTCATGGATCCCATAATACTTTTTATGTGCTTAACATATGCGTTAAGGCACATGTTAAAAAAACCATTTTAAAATAGCCATAAATCATCATCACTAAGTCACTAACCAAGTAATCACATGCTCAATCGACATCAATATTTGAAAGAACGAAGCAGTCAATAAATGATATTCCTAGTTTGAATTGGTGTATTTTCTTGATAATGGGGCCGTATATTATGAATGTTTCAACGGCAATGATTACGATGTGATTTTGAGATAAACAACAAAATTGCCAAAACATTTACGAAAATCAATAGTATCAAAAAAAATTTGTAGTTTCAGCACCTCCTGAGTTTCGAAATGATACTAGTATACTACATTTTGCATTGCAATTATCTTTTCGTAAATCTTATCCTATATTGTTGTTTTTCCTACCACCTAGCAGTCTAGTACCTACATCTCTATATGTGGAAATTAACTTGTTATCAACAATTTGTATGTTGTCAAGGCTCATTTAAGAAATTTGTCCAGGTGTTAAACTATGATAATTGCGTAAAATAGCGACGACTTACAGTTTTTGACGTATATCTTCTTTGGGTTAAAGGTTTTTTAGTTGCGTTTCACATGTTTTCATTCCCTTAGTCATCTTTGTACATGGATTGTCAACTTCTTTGACAATACATTTGATACTCATGTAAAAAAAAAAAAAAAAAAAAAAAAAAACAAAAAACAAAACAAAACTATGTTTACCGTGTGTAAAAACCTTAAAAGGGGACAAAACGTCGTGTTCAATTTTAATTTTATTGAGAAATGGCGGTATGATCAAGAACGAACCTAGGATTTTTAGAAGGGTGTTGCACAAATTTTTTCCTATCATAATTACTAAACTTCGCACCATGATTTTTTTTAGCCAAGTTAAAGTTGCACTATAAAGAAACCACACCAGACGTGTAAGTCCGTCTCTCGGTGTGACACATTTAATTAAAGTGAGTAACGGACTAACACATACATGTACTTGTTGTGACTGATAACGATGTTATCTTTTTCAAAAACGAAACATGGCTCGACATGAATGCTAGGCAGCATTTGATATCTGGCAATTCGGTTCCTTGACTCATCATTCACGCTAGGCTGCATTGTTTCGTGGTGCCTATTGTATATGCCATGTTTCGTTCCCTTATTTGGAATGTGGTCGAGAGTCGGGTCGCACTAGTACAATCGACGTCTTTCCCTGCGACATTTTTACGCCCGTACCGTCGACAAGTCGACGGCACCATAGGTTCCTGTCGACATGTCGACGGGAACAAAACGTCGGTTGTGCTTCGTCGGGAACAGCGTTCCCGTCGACAATCGCCGTTGACATTGTGGGTCCCACATCATTTTTCAGTCAAACGATTTTGCTGTCTGTCAAATTCTTCCCGTCGACATGTCGACGTGTTGGGTCACTGAATTCCCCAATCTTCTTCTAACAAGGATTTGAACGTAAAATAACCTAAGTATAAACAAGTCACTGAGTGAACAGTAACTCAGTGAGTCATCTTCAGGATGCTTAGACCGAGCCTAAGAAGAAAGGTTCTCCATTCAGTGAGGCGGAACTCAGTGACTAAGATCTAAGCCAAGAAGAAGGTGATGGGTTCAGTGAGGATGACAATAACTCACTGAACCCCAAGACTCCTCAACAACTATCATGGTACTGAAGACTGGTGATTTGAAGACTGAAGTTTTGGCGGGACTGGGCGGGAAAGTTTGATATGTTTCATTAAAGTGCTTTATCACTTTAAGGTCAAACTTTCCCCAAATGGTTAAAACCAGGCTGTCATCAGAAAGTGCCTTTTGGACTTGACCCAAAGAAGTTTCCCTTGCCAGAAAAATAAAATCTATCAATATTTTATTGAGGAACACTTAGGTCCATTGTATAATAGGGTTGTTCATATTTGTGTATAAATAGGTAGCATAAGTGAGGAGTAAAAGTTAACAAGTTTATGCAATTAATGCAAAGCATTCACAAACCACTTTTACTACTCCAAAGAACAACATAACCCCTGAGATAGCTCAGTGGGTCCTGAAAGTTGTCACTCAACATTATTTGAGTTTAGTGAGGAGTCAATACCACACTTGTCGTTTCAATCCCAAGTGTTATTTCGCAAACACTTGGGTACGATTCTTTTTGATTAACTTCTAATAAAGAATTAAACGTTGAAAAATATTGTCTCTTATGTCTACGTTACTTTATTGTTAATCATTTATACATCTTTGTTTAAAGCCATACAACTTGGTTACTTTAGCTATTTAGTTACTGTTAACCAAGTAAAAGGGACAACAAGTGGTATCAGAGCCTCTGATTTGTAAAACTTAAACCTGTTTTCAAAACTTAAGAGTGCTCAAGTTTTTAAAATCAAGATCCCACTATGACTGACATAGATGTTCCCCAACTTGTCGACAAAAAGGGTGGAAGTTATTCAGCAACTGCCCCTCGACTAGAAGTTGGAAAATTTAATAAGTGGAAAAAGCGAATGTTTTGCTACTTAACTGGGATGGAACCATATTACATTAAGTTGATTAATGATGGTCCATATGTCCCAACAACTGCCCAAGGCTTAATCAAACCTGAAGCTCAGTGGACCCCAGATGAAAGGAGGGTGGTCAACCAAGACCAGCGCCTGAAAAACATCATTATATCATGCCTTCCTGATGATATAATGGAATCAGTGATCAACTGTCCCACTGCCCAGCAGACATGGACTGACCTGGTTCATAGCTATGAAGGGCCTTCTGATACCAAAGAGAATAGAATCATGGACCTGAAGCTTGAATTCAATACCTTCAAGGCCAAGAATTCTGAAAGTCTCTCTGAGACTTATACTCGGTATAAGACCCTCCTGAATGAGCTGACCAATGATGGTGTTATACTATCAAAACATGAGATCAATGTTGGTTTTGTCAATAGTCTCCCTGAGAAGTGGTTAAACTTCTCTCAGGGATTGAGAAATGCAAACCACATTCAGAACCTTGAGCTCCCTGCCATCTACGGGAAGTTTGTCTATGAAGACAATCTTATCATCAGGAGATACCCTGGTAAAGCTCAGGAGACCAAAAAGGCCTTGACAATTTCACCCATATCAACTGCTTTCTATTCAAAAGGTGTTGTGCAGGATTTTCAAGATGGATCTGATGATGAGGTTGACCAAAGAACCAGTGAGGAGTACCTAAATGATCTTCAAATTGAATTTCATGAAAGGGCACTCCTTGCTGATTCAAAAAGGTTTTTTAAGAAAAACAAATTTCCTTCAAAAGCAAATGAAAACACTGAATGTTTTAAATGTGGCAAAATGGGCCATTTTGCTAAAGATTGTTTTTCAAAAACAACCTCAGAACCATCTTTCAAATTTTCAGGAAATAACTCTTTTTTAGGCCCCAGCAAATTTCAACCAAAAATGCTTCAGTCTAGTCAAAGATTTGAAAAAGTCCCTCAAATTGAATTTGAAGCCAAGTACAGAAAGGCAAAAGCTAAACTTGCCCTTCTTGAATCATCCTCAACAGTCTCTCAGCCTCCTCAGGCTCCAAAGCCTTCTCAAGCCAAGAACAAAGGGCTTGTTGCTGAAACATATGACTGGGATGAGGTTGAAGTGTCTTCTGATGATGATGAAGTTCACATCAGTGCCTTGATGGCTCTATCAGATGACAACAAGCTTGTTGTGGGGAAGAGTCATGCTAGAAATGGTGAATGGGTTAACATCACTATGAGGAAGGTAAACCTTTTACTTTCTATGGATGATAATGATGATTGGAAATCTTACTTAGATTATATTAATGTTGATCTTAAGTATGTTGAAGAGCAAAGACTTAATTTGTTTTCAAAATTTAACAAACTGAGTTTTCAATTAAATCATAGTAGAGATGAACTACTTGCTTTAAAACAAGCCAAGCTTGAAAGTGTTACACTTCAAATTCAAAACTCTGAACTAGTAAAACAAAATCAAGCTCTTCAGGAAGAACTTAAGAAAGAAAAGGAAATTATTTGGAAATGGACTCAGAAAAACCCCAAACTTTATGAAACACTGAGTCTCACACCCAGCTCCAAAAAGGCTGGTTTGGGTGATGATCAACTCATTGAAGTTTCTGGGGAGAGTAGTCATTCAACAACTTTTCTGTCAACCAACATACTTTCTAGCAAAGAACTTGCTCCTAAACCCAGTGATTGGATTGAAAGAAATAATCCTGATAGTAAAATGCCAAATTTTAATACTGGAAGAATCCTGGAGCCTCAAGGAGCTGCTAGGAGTCACTGATGAACTTAGTCCTACTGAGTCCATCACTAAGTCTAAGTATGATTCACCACTCCCTCCACTGAAACAACTTCAGGGAGTTGAACCCAATTCTGACCTTGCACCATTAGTCTATCAACCACATTCTCCCAAAGAGAAATCAGGGTTAGGAAAGACTATTCTGAAAAGACCTACTCCTGCACCCACTGAACACCAAAAACCTTCAATACCCACTGAAGTGAAGCATGAAAGCACTGATTCAAAGGTTGATCAGCTTGCTGAACTTGTCAGGATGCTGAGTGAGAAAATTGAGTCTACTGAAAATTCTCAGACTCTAAATCTAATAGGCCCTCAGTATCCTCAAGTTCTTCAAAACCAAAAACCACACCCAGACCTTCAGGGAGATGTGAACTGTGCAATTATCCAAATCACAGCACTGATAAATGCTACAAAGTCCTGTTTTGTATGATATGCAAACAAGAGGACCACAGAACTTGTGATCACATCCCCCACACTGCTTCTCTAAAAGCAAGAGGTCTATACAAAAACCAAGGCTATCAGTATGCCACACCTTCCAAACAAAGACTGAATGCTTAGCCTTTCTCGCCATGTCCTCACTGTGGTTTCAATGATCATCTTCCTGATGATTGTATGATGAAAAATTGTTGTGACATTTGTGGAGATCCCTCCCATGAAACCAAGGGACATGACAAAGTTATTCAGTACAGAAGGAAAAACCTCACCAACACTTCTCAGTCACCTGAGGCATCAACCTCCACAAAATGTAAAACATGTGGAAGCTCAGGTCACACAACTTCAGACCATGAGTCATTAACTGAGTTCAAAAAGTCCCTGAGGACTAAGCCCACTAGGAAGTGGGTCAACAAGAAAAACTAACCTAATTTACTGTTTGTGCAAAAACACATCAAGGATCCTACTTGGCATCTAGACAGTGGATGCTCCAGAAGTATGACTGGTGTGAAAAGCTTTCTGCACAAATATGTGGAAGAACCAGGACCCAAAGTAGTATTTGGTGATAACTCATCGGCTCCCACTGAAGGTTATGGTTCAGTAAACTGCAATGGTATAGTTTTACAAGAATAGCTTATGTTAATGGTCTCAAGTACAACCTGATAAGTGTTTCCCAACTATGTGATGCCAAATAAATAGTTCAGTTTGATGACAAGAGAGGGACCATCTTTAATGCCAATAAGGAAGTTGTGTTGATTGCCCCTAGGAGGGATGATGTATATGTCCTTGACATGTCATCCCTGACTCAAAATGGGACTTGTCTATTCTCAAAGGCAAGTGAGACAATCAACTGGCTATGGCATAGGAGACTCTCTCATCTCAACTTCAAGAGCATCAACAACCTGGCCAAATAGAACAAAGTTCTGGGCCTACCATCCCTAGTGTATACCAAAGACAAGCCTTGTTCTGGTTGTGAAAAAGGAAAACACCACAGGGCATCATTCAAAACCAAACAAACCTTTTCCATCAAAAGCTGCCTACATCTTCTTCATATGGACCTTTTTGGACCTGTCAGTCCAATGTCCATTCACCATGAGAAGTATACTCTGGTCATAGTGGATGAATACACAAGATATACTTGGGTTTACTTCCTGACCAAAAAGAGTCTTGCAGCTGAAACCATCATGTCATTTGTCAGGAACATTGAAAATCAAAATGATGTTAAAGTTAAACAGATCAGGACTGACAATGGCACTGAGTTCAAAAACCAAGACCTTGAGTGTCTCTGTGATGAGAAAGGAATTTCTCAAAATTTCACTTCTCCCTATACTCCTCAACAAAATGGAGTAGCTGAAAGGAGAAATAGGACACTCATTGAGGCAACAAGAACAATGTTAAATGGCTCAGTCCTCTCAAAATATTTTGGTCTGAGGCAGTTAAAACAGCTTGCTACACTCAAAATAGGTTAATCATTGTGAAAAGGCACAATAAGACTCCTTATGAGATATTCAAAGGAAGAATCCCTGAAATCAGCTACTTTCATGTATTTGGGTGTCCTGTGTTTATTCATAATCACAAGGATCATTTGGGTAAATTTGATGCCAAAGCTGATGATGGATACTTCCTAGGATATTCTCTGGTTTCTAAAGCCTTCAGGGTGTTCAACATTAGAAGACAACAAACTGAGGAAACTTATCACATTAGTGTTGATGAGAGCACTGAATCCATCAGGTGCTCTCAGTTGAAGAAATTGGTATTGATGACTCAACAAGGTATCCTCCTGATGAGTATCATTCTGAGAACAATCCCTCAACCCAATACCAAGCTGATGCTGACGTCTCCTATTACATCATCCCTCACAACCTACCCCAACCACCTATCAGTGAGTTCATTGAAACTCAGCATGTCTCCAATGAGATTGCAACCACTGAACAAATTGTTCAGGAACCCTCAGAGCAAATTGTTCCTAAAAATGTCACTGAAGCACATAGTGATGAGTCACCTCATGTTCCTGAGTCTGAACCTAATCAGGCTCCTTCAAGCTCAAATTCCTATCCCAAACCTCAGGATAGCTTGACTAGATCCAAAATCATTGAGCTTGTGAACATCATTGGTGAACCCACTGAAGGCATGCTCACAAGAAGCAAGGCTGCTAAACTCAAGGCCGCCTCTGCCAATATATGTCTTTATGCTGAATATCTCTCAGAGATTGAGCCAAAAAATGTCAAAGAAGCCCAGACTTATGAAAGTTGGGTTCAGGCCATGAGAGATGAATTGGAACAATTTGACAGAAATGATGTCATGACCCTTGTTGAATGCCCCCATGGTGTTTTAATCATTGGTATGAAATGGGTCTTTAAAAACAAGACCGATGAGAATGGCACATTCATAAAAAACAAAGCAAGACTGGTTGCCAAAGGATATAATCAACAGGAAGGTATAGACTATGAGGAAACCTTTGCACCTGTTGCTAGAATGGAAGCCATCAGGATCTTCCTTGCCTGTGCAACTTACATGAACTTTAAAGTTTATCAAATGGATGTTAAAAGTGCATTCCTGAATGGTAACATCAAAGAAGATGTCTATGTGCAACAGCCTTCTGGTTTTGAAAGTAGTGAATACCCCAACCATGTCTACAAGCTTAACAAAGCCCTTTATGGAGTGAAACAAGCTCCCAGGACATGGTATGAAACTCTTTCAGCCTTCCTGATCCAAAACAAGTTTGTCAGAGGAAAGATTGACAACACACTGTTCATTTACAGAACAAAGAGTGATGTCATTCTTGTCCAAGTATATGTTGATGACATCATCTTTGGCTCAACAAGTTACAAACTTTGCAAACAGTTTGAGAAACTAATGACCACAAAGTTTGAAATGAGCATGATGGATGAACTCACATAATTTCTTGGACTCCAAATTAAACAAACTGAAAAGGGAATATCCATTTGCGAAGAAAAATACCTCAGGAACCTACTGAAGAAGTATGAGCTCACTGACTGCTCCTCAGTGAAAACTCCTATGGTTCCTCCAAACAACCATGGCCCTGATCTCACTGGAAAATCAGTGAATCAAACCCAATACAGAGGAATGATTGGCTCCCTGATGTACTTACTTGCCTCAAGGCCTGATATCCAATTCTCAGTCTGCCTGTGTGCAAGATACCAGGCTGACCCTAAAGAATCACATCTCACTGCTGTCAAGAGAATCATCAGGTACCTGAAGGTACTCCAAACCTTGGTTTGTATTACCCAAAATGTTCAGGATTTGATCTCAAAGGGTACACTGACTCTGACTATGCAGGATGTAATATGGATAGGAAAAGTACTTCAGGATCCTGCCAATTTCTTGGTGGTAAACTTTTGTGTTGGAGTACAAAGAAACAACAGTCAGTGGAATGTCCTCAGCTGAAGCTGAATATATGGCTGCTGCAGAATGTTGTGCAAATGTACTATGGATGAAGAGCCAACTGAGTGACTATGGCATTCAGTATAAGATGGTACCCATCTTTTGTGATAATACAAGTACCATAGCCATCTCAAACAATCCAGTACTTAATCAAAGAACCAAACACATTGACATCAGATACCACTTCATCAGTGACCACATCACTAATGGAGAAATTGAACTACATTTCATCCCCACTGAGTATCAGCTAGCTGCTATCTTCACAAAACCTTTGGATGAACCCACTTTCACAAGATTGAAAGCTGAATTGGGCATGTTGGACATAGAATCAGGAAACTGATCAAAAGTGTTCCAACCTGATGTAAATTCTCTAGGTCCCTGATCACACCCTTCCTGAAAACTCATTCAGGGGGCTCAGGATAAAAAATGGCATTGAATACCCTAACTAAATGCTCTAAGTACTTAGTTAGTTAATGTCCCAGGTAGGTAACTGATTCCTATTAAATATAGGTATATATGTCACTTACACAACTGGCATCCACTCCTTGGGCCCCCACATCTCTCTCACCAAACACCACTGAGCATTAAATGCTCCCCCACACACTAAAGTTGTGATGATTTTTTCTCTGCAAAAGTGCATTATTTGCAGAGCCTCACAACTGTTCACCCATGATGTGAGAGAAAATAGGGGTAATGGGAATCGTGATATTTAATGCGGATATCAAACCAACATTATTATGCCGCTTCGGTTGAATAATATAAACCTTTGGTATGCGCAACATCACTACCCTAATTCCCACCCTATAAATGCCCCACAAAGAAGAACACACACACGCTTTAAAAATCTTAACAAAACTCTAGCAAAATTATTTCAAGAATCCTTTTGCTTTCAAAATATGTGTGTGCTTCATCTTTATTCAAAATCAGACCTTTTATCAAACTAAAATGGCATCTTCAAAGGTCATAAAATACGCACCCAATGTGGAATTCCAAATGGAAAGTGTAGACCTCACCAAAAACAATGTGGTGGGGAACTTTGCCTACCCTGAAGGGTTCCCTGAATACAGGGACGTGGTGAAGTTCCTACAAAACTGTTTTCTCACCACCACATTCACAAAGACCCCCTCAGTCATCTATCATGACTATTTGAGGGAATTTTGGTGCACAGCGGTGGTTGAAAACCCTGATGCGCCAAAGGAGGCCAAAATCAGGTTCTCAGTGAAGAATGGAACTAAGTTCCTAACTCTTGACTACAATACCTTTGTCAAAGCCACTGGCCTTGACTACACTGAGACCTTTGTAGCCCCACCAACTGAAGAGGATGTTAAACAACTCCTCTTGGGACTTGGGCCCTATGATAAACATCATCCTGATGTTACTCCAGGGGCCCTACTGAACAAAACCCCCATAATCAAAACATGGTTCCCTGCCCCTTGGAGGATCCTGATGACATTTGTAATTCAGGTCCTTGGGGGGAATAAATCCTCAACTGAGCAACTAAACACTACTCAATCAATGATAGTGTACTGTCTCATTGAGGGTAAAAAGATTGACCTTGGAGAAATTATCTTCAGGGACCTCATAGGCAAATTGGGTGGGAAGTCTAGGCAAAAACACATGTCTTACCCTAGATTCATTTCCTGTGCCCTGAATGACCTACTATGGTCTGAGTATATCAAGCCTGACAGTGTCGACTTTGAACCTGATGTCTTACATAAGGCAAATTACTCACGTGACCCTAATGAGGTAACACCTGTCGCCCTGACCACATACATGCTGACTGCTATCCAGGGTGACAACATTATTTCACCAATTCCCTCTCCCACTAAAAAGGTGAAGAGGAAGAAGGGACAGGGGTCCAGGAAGGTGGCTCAACCCAAGCCACTCGCCACTCGCCATTGAGACCTCTGCCCCTAAGCCTGATAATAGGGGGCAACAACAACAGACCCTGACTGAAGACACCCTCAGGATCATTAGCCAATCTTTGGCCCCAAAACAAAGGCCAACGGAGGGCACTGAGACATCACACTCAGTGTCCTTAGGCGAACCCGTTCCCAAAGGCCCTGCTGTAAAAAACAAGTCAGTGGGGTTGGAACCAACCAAACATTCACATCCTGCTAAAGACTCTGGAAAATCACAACCAGAGTATCAGGGAGTAAGGGGTCCTATACCCTCGGTGGGGCAGCATTACTCCACTGAGAAGGGGATCCACAAACATTCACATCCTGTCAAAGGCTCGGGAAAATCACAACCCAAGCAACAAGGAGTTCTCGCCCCTAAATCTTCGATAGGCCAGCACAAGCTTGTTGGAAAGGGGGCAAAACCACTCAGGTGCCTAATGAGGACATTCGCAAATCAAAGCTTTTGTCTGATGGCACAAAAACTCATCTCAAAGACTCATAGGGAAACATACAACCCGCTGATAGGGACACAACATTCACGGATCCTCAGGATGGCACTGGAAAACACCCATCTGTGCCTGAAGGGGTCACGGGGGACAAAGATTCAGAGGGACAAATACCACCCGCTGATATGGAACCCACAACCAATCCCGAAGGTGCGCATAACTCAGGAACTGACCCTGAAGACCTGGTAGATAAAACCCAATCTACCGGATTTAAGGGGTCAGGACCTGGCCAAAACTAAGGTAAGTCTTCTTATGAAGAGGAGCCGGATAACCTTGTTTTGCAGATTCAGTCCCTAGCTGATGCTCAGGCGGTTTTGTATTCTAATGATGAATTCAACAGTGATGAGGAAGTCTTTAAGGCCGGAGATGATATGGAGCTTGAGGAGACAGTCCCTGAAATAATTCCTCAGTCTCCTCAATCTTCTAACCATGACATTGCTGACACACATTCCGAGCCAGAGTCCTCAGGAGATGATCAAGCTCCTCTCGCTGTGAAAGCCTTCACCAAATTCATCAAAAAGATTACTAACATTTTGTACAGGGGGATCACTGATGAGGTCTTTGACATGCACACTGAACAGGCGGTTCATTATCATAATCTCAAAGATGCTGTCGAAGACTTTGATGATGATGTTAGGGAACAGAATGCCTCAGTTAACCACTCCCTGACACAGATGATCACTCGCCTGAATCAGTTTTTGATAAATCTTAACCAGCTGAATGTAGGGGTTCAGTCGGTTCAAGAATCAGTCAAGGATGATCCTGAACTCACCAGGAAGCTTCTTCAAGCATCTGAGACGTATCAGGTAAACTCAGTGGCCCTCACGGAGCTACTTGACTTGATAAAGGGTTCGAATGTTCAGGGTATCACCACTACAGTGGAGTCTCTTAAATCTTCCTTTACCAAAATGGACGAATCAGTGGCAGCTCAATCCCAAAGGTCCACTTCTCTGGCATGGACTCTAGGATCCAGGATGATAGCTCCTAAACAAGCACAGGCTACACTTGACTCCAGGGTGTCCATCATTCAGCAGGATACTCAGGAGATCAAGTCTATGATGACTGAAATTTTTCAAGCCTTCAAGGGATCATCTACTTCTTCTTCAGTACAACCAACACTTGCCATCACTGACGCTCAGGCAAATGTTGAGGGAGAGAATGCTACTAAAGCCCCTAATACTGTTGAACAAGAAGCTGGACAGCCCTCTCACACTGAGGGGGAGCATGTCACTGAGGCCACTCCAATCACTGAAGTTCCACCACAGGAGGAACCAGTCTCCTCCACTCTCAGGCAGGACAGAGGCAAAAGTATTGGTACCACATCTGATCCTGAAATTGTGCTCAAGCCAGCCTCAACCTTGGTCAGTATGACCCTGATGAACCTATCAGAGTCCCGTTTGAAATCAATGGAGTAGTACATCATCTCACCAATGCCGAAATTCAAGCTCATATGGAAAGGACTGAGATACTACTAAAGGTGGCTGAAGAAGAGAGAATGAGCAAGCCTGCTCTTATTCAGGTTGTTCATGAGGAAGCTGAAAAGATTGGTTTGGATACTGAGGCACTAGCAACTGAGCAAGCTGGTGCAGCCTTTAAAAAGGCTCAGGAAGAAGAGCTAAATGCTCTCAAAAGGGAAAGGGAAAATAAGCTCAGGAAGGACGCTCAAATCAGAAAACACAGGGTCAAAAAGTATACTTGGGTGATGAAAGAAAGGTTAAGACCTGAAACCATCAATGACATTCAAATCCACAGAAACACCGATCCTGCAGTGGTCACCGTCTTCCGGGGATGTGATCAAATAATATTTGACGTCCATAAGCCATTCAGGTTTGCTGATTTTGGCATCACTGAACTTGATGAGCTTTGTTCTATCATTGCCAAGAAGAACAATGTTGTAGTTCCCAGCCTTCTCAAGTCACTGAAGGAAAGGTACCACAGACTGAGAGCAATGCCTGAAGCTCTTAACATTCCCTCACTTTTTCCTGCCTCAGCAAAAGAGACAGCTCCATCCAAGGCTTCCAAGAGGAAAAGGAAGCAAATTGAGATGGAGCCTGAGATCAAAGTACCAGGGCTAGAATGTGACAGGTCGCTTCCTGAAGGGATCACTTTGTGAACAATGTGATCCTTGAAGCTCCTGAAAGAGGCTTATGCTTCACTGATGAGTATGGAAGCCTTGCCTTCCAAAGATGGTCTGATATGGATAAGGCAGGAATCAAAGCAATGCTCATATACCTCATGTTGGCGTCCCCCATCAAGAGTGCTGAGAACAAAAGATTCTGCAGGACTTGGAAGCAATGATCAATGAACATCCTGAAAGACACCTACTCAGATCAAAGAAAGCAAAGCTTGAAGCCCTTGGATACCACCTAAACATCTGATCTGCAACAACTATCTTTTTATTTTTGTAATTTGTAGGACTTGTAATAACAATGAATAAACTTTGATGTTTTGTTTAAATTATGTGTCCTACTTATAATTACAACAACATTCAGTAAGAGATGAAGACCCCTGCCAACTCATACTGAATCAAGAAACACTTAGGCTATTTGTATGTTCAAATAGGGGGAGATTGTTGGGTCACTGAATTCCCCAATCTTCTTCTAACAAGGATTTGAACGTAAAATAACCTAAGTATAAACAAGTCACTGAGTGAACAGTAACTCAGTGAGGCATCTTCAGGATGCTTAGACCGAGCCTAAGAATAAAGGTTCTCTATTCAATGAGGCGGAACTCAGTGACTAAGATCTAAGCCAAGAAGAAGGTGATGGGTTCAGTGAGGATGACAATAACTCACTGAACCCCAAGACTCCTGATGAGTGCTCAAACACTCATAGTTTTTGATATATTTAAACTGCCAAAACGCACAAAAACAATCAAAAAGATATCAAAATATTTAAATTATCCCAGGGATTGTGTTTTATGTGTTTTAAAAGTAAAATGTGCAAAAACAAAGAAAAAAACGTACAAAGTTTGCAGTATTGGCAGTTTCAGTCCCCCAAGTTTCAAAACTTGTCAAATTTAGTCCCTAAGCATTTATTTTGAAAGAAAAAGTCAACCCAAAGTTTTGAAAGTCAATTTCACAAAATATTACATTTGGATTGCAAGTTTTCCAAAATTACATATTTAGTCCCTGAAAAATCCAAAAATGGCAAAAGTGGTCCCTGGGAAGTTTGGAATTTTAAAAAATTGGAAAAATACAAAAATGGTTCTTGGAGTTATGGTTATTGGCAATATTGGTCCTTATGGTTACTTTGGAGAAACTACCAATTCAGTCCTCACCTTTTCCAAAATTACAAAAATGGTCCTTGTGCACTTATAGTTACCAAACCGGACCCTTTTAATATTAAACCCAAAAACCAAAACAAACCCAAATAACAAACCCCTGATCCAGTCCAACCAATACCTCAGCCCACCACTTAGCCCAAATCCTAACCGTTTTAAATAATCCCCCGGTCAACGCAAGTTTGACCCTTCTTCTTCCCCAACACAACCGCGCAAAACCAGGGAGATACTTCCCCCCCCCTCCTCACCTTTTCACCAACTCAGCCCCCCCACAATAAATTCCCCTCACCAAACTAACCCACCACAATAACTTCCCACACCAACCCCCCACCAGAACCACTTATAATTCCCCGTATAAAGTTTTGGCGCCATTTTGTAATCAAGGGTGTAGATTGATCTCAAGGCAATTAAAAGACTGGGATTTGGTCAGAGGTCAAAGAGAAGACATGTGGGACTCTCAGATTTCAAATTGGAGCTATGTGGAAGGTCCTAGGGTGTATTTTTACTTCGTTATATATAGTTTAGTTGTTAGAAGCTTTCTAGTGTGTAATTTTCTAGTTTTAAATGTTTTTCAGTTTAATTTTAATGTAATGTAACTTCTATTATCAATGGAAATTCTGTTTTGAAGTTTAACTCTCATTTCCACTTTTCAAGTCTCATTTCAAATTCCCAAGTTCTAATTAAGGCATCTAATGTGTGTTTAAGCTACTCATAAACTTTCATAAACTAAGACAACAACTATTTGAAAGCTTTTCAGGCTTTAATCAGTACCATAACTCAGTTTTTAATAATTGCTAAAAATCAAAAATAAATGAAAAATTTGTGAAAAAGAAGAAGAAAGCAAGGAGCACAGTGTATTGTGGATGGCTGTGGGTTAGGAACCTCATGGGAGGGCATTAGGATTGGTACATTGGGTTCTTTGGTCCTTAACAGATAGCTTGGAAGGCTTATGTAAGCCTTACCTTTAATTTTTACTCTCTGATATAGTGTAGTTGTTTGTTACTGTTTAACTTACTAAATTATTGCTTAATCTAGTAGTAGTAATCATTTGGTTGTGTTTCATGTTGGTTTGAATCAAGATTTCTTCATAAGCATCTGTTAAAGGGGTGTTTGGTTGAGACTGTATTAAGTGTTTTAGTGGGTTGCATGGTTTCATTTTGGTTCATTTAACTCAATCATAGTCACAACAGACCAAAACAACCATTTTCTTGGTCATAAATACAGCCAAAGTCAAAATCAGAAGCAATCTCACCCACACAGTAACTGTGTGGGATTTTCAATTCCAAAACCCATCATATCCATTCACAAGTTTGATTTTTCACTTAAATTAGTCATTATATAGCTTATTATAACTGATTCAAGCAATAAAAGTGATCTAAGTTTCATAAAAGTCAAAATCTCAAAGTTTTGTTAAAAGTCAAAAGTTCATCACCTCAGAAAAACCAAAAATGGCATGAATTTTCTAGATTTTTATGTTTGATATTAGTCTATGAAATTTGTTGTGGTGATAGTTTGTCAGTAGAAGTATAAGATCCTATGGGTATTTTATTTTTGTGATTTTTCTTACAGCTTGTGTATAAGCTCAAAGAGAGCTGCAGGGCAAGCTCTTGCCCTGTCTCAGCAGACCCAAACCATCCACCCAACTTTGGTGATGCTTTGTGACTGACCCAGTGGGTCCCACACCTCAGACTTTGCACCATTCAACCCCCCTCCTACCCAGGAACAAGGGTTGACCTTTAGTTTGATCTTAAGACCAGTGGACCCCACCTTATTTGGCCCCCAAAGTCTGTCCCCAGGACTGACTCAGAACCAATTAAGCCAGGTGCTTATTTTGGTATTTTGGCTTATTTCTTTGGCTTATTTGTGTATTACTTGTTTAAGTTTGTTCATTGCACTTGTTTACATCTGTTTTCACCAAAGTGGACCCCACATTTGCTCATTTGAGCCTATTTCACTTCTGGTCAATAAAAGTCAACTGTTGAGGCTATAAGCACTTGAAGTGCTTATTTCCTTGACCTCAGTCAAAGTCACTTCACAAAAGTTGTCTAATAAGTTGTAATAAGCAGTTTGGAAAAAGAAAATCTCAAATAAGCCCAACTTAATAGAAGTGATAGCTTCTATTTAAGCCATTTGGCTTATTCATCAGCTTATTTATAAGCAAATTCCATTTTTACAATTTTCCTAGGCTTCTGGTGTGTAAAAACTATTTCTGTAAATTTTTCAGATTTTTCTTTTGTCATCTAGTATTTTTCTTAATTAAAAGTAGTTTTTAGTAATTATTTAATAATTAATAATAATTAATTAGTAAATCAGAAAAATATAATTTAAATTTTAAAATTAGTTTTTAGTTATTTTTAAGTTTTCCAAATTTTATTTTCACTTTTCTAGTGTATTTTAATAATTAATTAGAATTTAGGGTATTTTAAATAATTAATAAATAGTTAATAATTAGTAATAATTAATCAAGTAGTCTTAAAAATATATTTTCATTTCTAAAATTAGTTTTATAGTATTTTAGACTTTTCTAAGTTTAATTTTTATTTTTTCAAGTTAATTTCATAATTATTTAGAATTTAGGTTAATTTAGTTAATTAAAAGTAATTAGAAAAATAGTATTTAATTAATAGTAATTATTAAATTAGTATAAAAATTAATTTTAAATTTCCAAAAATTTTCTCTTATAATTAGGTTTGTAAAAAAGTAATTTTCATACCAGTAGCCTTTTCAGATCACCGTATTCACGTTTTTGTACGTTTGTCCACGTCTTCGGCAAACGTACGGCTTTAAGTTTTAGGTGATTTCTTCTCGATCTCAGTTCCAGTAACCATTCACATAGCTTTCCTAAGCTATTTCTGTTAATAATTTCCAAATAATTTTCACAACAACCCCTTTTCTGTGAATAACACCCGATTACGAATACGCTAAAGTTACATTTCACACCTCAACGGGATTTAACGACCCGGTGATACATTATATTACCCGGAGCATTGACCTAGGCTATTTGACTTTGTTGACCATTATTTGGTCAATATAAGTTAGGTGGTTTAGCATCAATCAATTTATGGCGCCGCTGCCGGGGAGGTGTGCGCGTTTCTGTAGTGTTTTTTGAGATTAGTGTTATCTCACCTCACTCATTGTACAAATACCATCACTTGTGAATATTTTCAAAATCAAAACACATAAAAATGTCATTGACACTTTTCCTAAAGTGTTGAAACACCAAAAAAAAAAGTAAAAAACAACAAAACCATATCGTAACGTTTTCTGATTCGGTTTTCTTTTAAGGTGATTCTTGAAGAGAAACGAATCTGGATTACGGGACGATAACAAAAATATTGTCCAAAAAGTTTTTATCCCTAATGCATGCGCACTCGTTCTTCAAGGTCCACTAGCCCATTATATGAGCTGGTTCGGAAACCTCGAAGGCCTCGTAGACGTTCTGCACCAACAGTCGGATCTGAGATCCGTACTGTTCCACCTCCAGCTGTCATCATGGCAGCTGAACCCACTATGAACGAGCTTCTCCAAGCACCCGTCGAGGGTTACGGGGATGCTATCGTTGTTCCAACAATCATGGCCGATAATTTTGAGCTTAAAACAGGATTAATAAATCTGGCCACATCACGTCAATTCTACGGTTATGAGAGGGACGATCCTCAAGATCACATTCGATGGTTCAACAAAATCACATACACCATCAAATGCAAAGATGTCCCCTGTGATGCAATCAAACTTCTTCTCTTCCCATTCTCCCTGGAGGGACAAGCCCGGATTTGGCTTGAAAAACAACCTCCACGATCTATTGAGACATGGGAAGATCTTGTGAAAAAGTTCGTGAATGAATTCTTTCCTCCTTCCAAAACCACAAGTCTCAAGAACGAGATCATGAAATTCACGCAGAAATTTGATGAATCCTTTAGTGAGGCATGGGATCGTTACAAGGAATTGCTCCGAAAATGCCCTCACCACGGTTTCTCTGATCTCATGACACTTGATACTTTCTACAATGGTGTAAGCCAATCCGATCAAGACTCTTCAAATGCCTCCGCTGGAGGTAACTTCTTGAATCGCACCACAAAGGAAGCTTTAGCGATCATAGAGAATAAATCTAAGGTCCGCATTCCCCGAAGCAGATCAGTTGTTTCCCAAAGGGATGTTGTTCCTTCTTCCTCATCGCTCGTGGCTCAGTTTAGCACCGATGCTAGACTTGATAAACTCACGGAAGCTGTCCATGCATTTGTTCTCGCCCAAAGCAAGAAAGATTCTTCTCCTTCTCCACAAGCTGAAATCAAAAAGATAGAAGTTTGTGTCACTTGTGGTGGTCCACATTCATATTACAATTGCACTGCCACTGAAGGCAATCCATTCGAAGTAAATGCAATAGCCGGCAATTCCAACCAAGGAGGTAACCAATACCGTCCTCAAGTGGAGCCAAATTACCGGGCTAGCAATCAGGGTGGACCACCCGGTTTTCCTCAAAATCCAAATAGGTTTAATCCTAATCCACCAAGGGGGCCTAATTTGCAAAATCCTGCCCCCGTCAATCAGTACCCACCCCAAAGGGGTAATCAAGGGTATTCAGCTCCAAATTATCAAGATCCCCTCCCAAACGAGCTCAATAACTACATCAAAGTTAATGAGACCAAAATGAGGGCAATGCAAAATCAAATCTCAAATTTGAAAAATGATTTCCAATCATCAATAACCAAACAGGGTCAAGAGCTGAAGAGTGAGTTGATGCAAACAAACAACAAAATTGATCAAAATCAAGGAAAGATTGAAAATATGCTTGCCAGTCTTATGAATCATCTCACTCCACCCTCTACATCAGGAGGTCTCCCTGCTAATACAGTTGTTAACCCCAAGGGTGAACTCAAAGCTATTACTACACGAAGTGGTAAAGCTTATGAAGAGCCGCCAGTTCCTCCTATTCCTCCTCCTCTTTATCCCGAGGAAGTTGAAATTGAGCCTGAGGCAACCACGGACAAGGTGCAATTTACTAATCCACGAAGTACCGCACACGTCCACCCTCAGGTTGTTCCAGAAATTGTACCAAAATCTGGACTTGTACCAAAACCGGGAGTTGTATTTGAACCATCAACAACTCCTGGAGAGAACCCTAAATCCAAACCTTCACTACCATACCCGTCAAGACTTAATGAGCAAAAGCTCCGCGAAAAGGCTAGTCACCAAATGGATAATCAAATCTTTCAAGATTTGCACTTTGACGTTAGCCTCGCGGATGCTATCATCCTGATGCCCAAATTCGCATCGATGATCAAGAACTTGTTAAGCAACAAGGAAAAATTGTACGAAATGGCAAAGACTCCATTGAACGAAAACTGCTCCGCAGTTATCTTAAAGAAGCTTCCTAAGAAGCTTGGAGACCCTGGGAGATTTCTCATTCCATGTGTTTTCCCTGGGATGGTTGAATGCTTCGCCTTAGCTGATCTTGGCGCGAGCATCAACCTGATGCCTTACTCAGTGTGGGAGAAACTCTCTCTTCCTCAACTCACTCCTACGTGCATGACTCTCGAGCTTGCCGACCGTTCAATCTCTCATCCTCTCGGCATTGCCGAAGATGTGTTCGTGAAAGTAGGAAAGTTCCATTTCCCCGCTGACTTTGTTGTTGTTAAGTTCGATGCTGACCCACGAGTTCCTCTCATTCTTGGGAGAGGATTCTTAAGGACGGGTCGTGCGTTAATTGATGTGCACGAAGAGGAAATAACTCTTCGTGTTGGTAATGAAGCTGTAACCTTTAACCTCGATCAAACTTCGAGGTACTCCTCCAATTATGACGCCGAAACGGTTAACCGAATTGATGTCATTGATGTTGCGTCTGAGGAGTACGCTTAAGAGGTTTTAGGTTTTATCGATGATTCTCCGAGTGAAAACTTCACTCCATCTTCTCACCCCATTATTGCCAATTCTTCTCCTTCCCTTACTCCGTTTGAGGGAAGTGACTTCGTCTTAGAAGAAATTGAGGCCTATCTCAACAGTGATTCGACTCCCGATGGAGTCGATAACCAAGAGATTGACCTCGAGGGGGATATTCTCATGCTTGAAAAGTTATTAAATGAAGATCCCTCTCATCTTCCTGTTCTACCACAAACACTTCATAAGGAGGAAGTCAAAAATGTTGAGAAAACTGATGACTTTCCCGCGGTTGAACTTAAGGACTTGCCGCCTCATCTTGAATATGCATTTCTGGAGGGTGATGATAAATTGCCCGTCATAATTGCTAAAGACTTAAGTGTTGAGGAAAAGGCTGCTCTTATACAGGTTTTGAAGTCTCATAAGCGAGCAATTGCTTGGCGTCTCTCCGACATCAAGGGCATCGACCCTAAGTTTTGTACTCACAAGATATTAATGGAGGATGACTTCAAACCTGCGGTCCAACATCAAAGAAGGGTGAATCCAAAAATTCACGAGGTTATCAAACAAGAGGTTTTAAAACTTCTTGATGCCGGATTGATTTACCCTATCTCGGACAGTCCTTGGGTCAGCCCAGTTCACTGTGTTCCAAAAAAGGGTGGCATTACTGTTGTCACAAATGAGGAAAATGAGTTAATTCCAACTCGTTTGGTTACGGGGTGGCGCGTCTGCATTGATTATCGTAAATTGAATGACGCCACCCGTAAGGATCATTTTCCTCTGCCCTTTATGGATCAGATGCTCGAGAGATTAGCGGGGAATGAGTACTATTGCTTCCTCGATGGTTTCTCGGGTTACTTTCAGATTCCCATTGACCCGCAAGACCAAGAAAAGACCACTTTTACGTGCCCCTATGGAACTTTCGCATATAAACGTATGCCATTTGGGTTATGTAATGCTCCGGGCACGTTTCAAAGATGTATGATGGCCATTTTTTCCGACATGATCGGGAAAAGTATGGAGGTCTTTATGGACGATTTCTCGGTCATTGGGGATTCGTTTAAATCGTGTCTCTCCCATTTAGACAGCATGCTAAAACGTTGTGAAGACACAAAGTTATGTCTAAATTGGGAGAAGAGTCACTTTATGGTCAAAGAGGGCATTGTCCTCGGCCATAAAATTTCAAAAAACGGGATGGAGGTTGACCGTGCCAAAGTGGACGTCATTGCAAAATTGCCTCATCCCATGACTGTGAAAGGTGTTAGGAGCTTTTTGGGTCACGCCGGTTTTTACCGTAGGTTTATTCAAGATTTCTCTAAAATCGCCCGGCCTATGACCCATCTCCTCGAGAAGGATGCTCCTTTTATCTTCTCCCCTGAGTACATCGAAGCCTTTGAAACATTAAGGAAAAGGCTTACCGAGGCACCGATTCTTGTTGCCCCCGATTGGGACTTGCCCTTCGAGCTCATGTGTGATGCTAGTGATTATGCGATGGGGGCAGTCTTGGGGCAACGCAAAACAAAACATTTTCAGCCTATACACTATGCCAGCAAGACTATGACCGAGGCTCAAAGTCATTACACCACCACTGAAAAAGAATTATTAGCTGTGGTGTATACTTTTGAAAAATTCCGGCCATATCTGATTCTGACTAAAAGCATAGTGTATACGGATCATTCGGCTTTGAAGTATCTATTTGCAAAACAGGATGCAAAGCCGAGACTCCTCCGATGGGTTCTCCTCCTTCAGGAATTTGATATCATTATTCGTGATAAAAAAGGAGCTGAGAACCTAGCTGCTGATCATCTCTCCCGTCTTGAAAACCCTCACCAAAATGCTTTCGAGAAAAAGGAAATAAATGAAACATTTCCTCTCGAAACCCTCAATGTGGTTTCATTTCGTGGAGACTCGATTACCCCATGGTTTGCCGACTTTGCAAACTATCTTGCGGGTAACTTCATTGTGAAAGGGATGTCGTCCCAACAAAAAAATAAATTTTTCAAAGATGTCAAACATTACTTTTGGGATGACCCCTACTTGTTCAAAATATGCGCGGATCAAGTCATCCGGCGGTGTGTGTATGGTCAGGAAGCCGCTGAAATCTTAAAGGCTTGCCATGCTGGTCCCACGGGGGGCCACCACAATCCCAACTACACCGCCAAAAAGGTGTTTGATTCCGGCTTTTATTGGCCCTCGATCTACAAGGATGCCCAAGATTTGGTCAAGTCCTGTGACGCTTGTCAACGTCACGGGAATATTTCACAAAAGAATGAAATGCCTCAGAATGCAATTCAAGTTTGTGAAATCTTTGATATCTGGGGCATCGACTTTATGGGGCCATTTCCATCCTCTCACGGCAACAAATACATACTCGTGGCAGTTGACTACTTGTCAAAATGGGTTGAAGCAAAAGCTTTACCCACAAATGATGCCCGAGTAGTTGTGAAATTTTTAAAAGCTCTTTTTGCCCGATTCGGAACTCCACGTGCTATTATTAGTGATCGTGGTACGCACTTCTGTAATGACAAGTTCGACAAAGTCATGCAAAAGTACGGTGTAACTCACCGTCTTTCCACTGCGTACCACCCTCAAACGAGTGGACAAGTCGAAGTTTCCAATCGGGGCATTAAAAGAATCTTGGAAAGAACTGTAGGTGAGAATCGTGCATCGTGGTCGGACAAATTAGATGATGCACTTTGGGCTTTCCGTACGGCTTACAAAACACCCATTGGGTGTACGCCTTATAAACTTGTGTACGGGAAAGCGTGCCATCTTCCGATCGAGCTTGAGCATAAAGCCTATTGGGCCCTCAAGCATGCCAATTTCGACCTCAGAACAGCGGGTGATCACAGAAAAGTTCAACTAAATGAATTAAACGAACTTCGTGATCAAGTTTACGAGAACTCTTTGATCTATAAACAAAAGATAAAGAAGATACATGACTCAAAAATCAAAAACCGCGTTTTTAACGTTGGTGATCGAGTCCTTCTTTTCAACTCTAGACTCAAGATCTTCTCGGGAAAGCTCAAAACCCGATGGACTGGTCCATTCACTATCACAAAAGTTTATCCTTACGGTACCGTCGAATTATCTCAAAATGACGGTCCTAACTTCAAAGTGAATGGACATCGGTTAAAGCACTACTTTGGAGAGGACGTACCATCCATGGTCGTCCCGGATCTCCAAACTTTCCCCAAGGACAATTGAATTCGGGGATCGAGTCAAGCTAGCGACTCGATGAACAAAAATTAGCAACAATACGGGTTTTCACCCGTATCTCTGATTCTTTCTATTTTCTACCACCTAGTGTGGGGGAATGGCCAACCCCCCGCTGTTTGAAAAAATGTATATATGTATATAAAGCTCTCCAAAAAAAAAAAAAAAAAAAAAAAAAAAAAGTTGTATATATATAGAAATAAAGTGAAAATTGGTATTTCCGCAGTAAGATTCGAATCTTGGCCTTTTACGTTCATAGCTTCGGCATAATAGCCGGGACTTTGAATATTGAGGACAATTTTCATTTCTAAGTGTGGGGAGGAAATTCTAACGAATTTTATCAAAATATCTTTCAAGTACCCCCATTTTTGGCCAAAATTTTCAAAATTTTTTCACTTTATTTAAAAAATTTTGTGGTAATCAGTCCGTCTTGTCTAAGCGACAAAAGGGATTGGCTAATCCAGGAGCAAACGGCTCTTGGTAAAGATAAATCAAATCTGTTGACGGCTGGCAATTTGCCCAAAATTGTATGGTTCCTCAACTCCCCAAAAACAAATGAGTTGGCTAGCCCGCAAGATTAGGGCTTGTGGTAAAGGCCGTGGAAAATCCTTAACTGGTAATCAGCTCACCAAGATGTTGACTAGGTCCATCAAGATGCTGGCTAGTCCAGGAGCAAACGGCTCTTGGTAAAGACTTAACAAATCCGTTGGAAGCTGGTGGTTTGCTCAAAATCACACGGTTATCAGGTGTGCCACAGTTCTTACACCTGGCTACTCCAGAAGTGATGGCTTTTGGTAAAGAGTTAAAATCCATCAAGTTTTCTAAAAAATTGCTAGGGACTAGCAATAGTTCAGTGTGGGGGATTGATGAGTGCTCAAACACTCATCGTTTTTGATATATTTAAACTGCCAAAACGCACAAAAACAATAAAAAAGATATCAAAAATACTTAAATTATCCCAGGGATTGTGTTTTATGTGTTTTAAAAGTAAAATGTGCAAAAACAAAGAAAAAACGTACAAAGTTTGCAGTATTGGCAGTTTCAGTCCCCCAAGTTTCAAAACTTGTCAAATTTAGTCCCTAAGCATTTATTTTGAAAGAAAAAGTCAACCCAAAGTTTTGAAAGTCAATTTCACAAAATATTACATTTGGATTGCAAGTTTTCCAAAATTACATATTTAGTCCCTGAAAAATCCAAAAATGGCAAAAGTGGTCCCTGGGAAGTTTGGAATTTTAAAAAATTGGAAAAATACAAAAATGGTTCTTGGAGTTATGGTTATTGGCAATATTGGTCCTTATGGTTACTTTGGAGAAACTACCAATTCAGTCCCTCACCTTTTCCAAAATTACAAAAATGGTCCTTGTGCACTTATAGTTACCAAACCGGACCCTTTTAATATTAAACCCAAAAACCAAAACAAACCCAAATACCAAACCCCTGATCCAGTCCAACCAATACCTCAGCCCACCACTTAGCCCAAATCCTAACCATTTTAAATAATCCCCCGGTCAACGCAAGTTTGGCCCTTCTTCTCCCCCAACACAACCGCGCAAAACCAGGGAGATACTTCCCCCCCCCCCTCCTTACCTTTTCACCAACTCAGTCCCCCCACAATAAATTCCCCTCACCAAACTAACCCACCACAATAACTTCCCACACCAACCCCCCACCAGAACCACTTATAATTCCCCGTATAAAGTTTTGGCGCCATTTTGTAATCAAGGGTGTAGATTGATCTCAAGGCAATTAAACGACTGGGATTTGGTCAGAGGTCAAAGAGAAGACATGTGGGACTCTCAGATTTCTAATTGGAGCTATGTGGAAGGTCCTAGGGTGTATTTTTACTTCGTTATATATAGTTTAGTTGTTAGAAGCTTTCTAGTGTGTAATTTTCTAGTTTTAAATGTTTTTTAGTTTAATTTTAATGTAATGTAACTTCTATTATCAATGGAAATTCTGTTTTGAAGTTTAACTCTCATTTCCACTTTTCAAGTCTCATTTCAAATTCCCAAGTTCTAATTAAGGCATCTAATGTGTGTTTAAGCTACTCATAAGCTTTCATAAACTAAGACAACAACTATTTGAAAGCTTTTCAGGCTTTAATCAGTACCATAACTCAGTTTTTAATAATTGCTAAAAATAAAAAATAAATGAAAAATTTGTGAAAAAGAAGAAGAAAGCAAGGAGCACAGTGTATTGTGGATGGTTGTGGGTTAGGAACCTCATGGGAGGGCATTAGGATTGGTACATTGGGTTCTTTGGTCCTTAACAGATAGCTTGGAAGGCTTATGTAAGCCTTACCTTTAATTTTTACTCTCTGATATAGTGTAGTTGTTTGTTACTGTTTAACTTACTAAATTATTGCTTAATCTAGTATTAGTAATCATTTGGTTGTGTTTCATGTTGGTTTGAATCAAGATTTCTTCATAAGCATCTGTTAAAGGGGTGTTTGGTTGAGACTGTATTAAGTGTTTCAGTGGGTTGCATGGTTTCATTTTGGTTCATTTAACTCAATCATAGTCACAACAGACCAAAACAACCATTTTCTTGGTCATAAATACAGCCAAAGTCAAAATCATAAGCAATCTCACCCACACAGTAACTGTGTGGGATTTTCAATTCCAAAACCCATCATATCCATTCACAAGTTTGAGTTTTCACTTAAATTAGTCATTATATAGCTTATTATAACTGATTCAAGCAATAAAAGTGATCTAAGTTTCATAAAAGTCAAAATCTCAAAGTTTTGTTAAAAGTCAAAAGTTCATCACCTCAGAAAAACCAAAAATGGCATGAATTTTCTAGATTTTTGTGTTTGATATTAGTCTATGAAATTTGTTGTGGTGATAGTTTGTCAGTAGAAGTATAAGATCCTATGGGTATTTTATTTTTGTGATTTTTCTTACAGCTTGTGTATAAGCTCAAAGAGAGCTGCAGCGCGAGCTCTTGCCCTGTCTCAGCAGACCCAAACCATCCACCCAACTTTGGTGATGCTTTGTGACTGACCCAGTGGGTCTCACACCTCAGACTTTGTACCATTCAACCCCCCTCCTACCCAGGAACAAGGGTTGACCTTTAGTTTGATCTTAAGACCAGTGGACCCCACCTTATTTGGCCCCCAAAGTCTGTCCCCAGGACTGACTCAGAACCAATTAAGCCAAGTGCTTATTTTGGTATTTTGGCTTATTTGTGTATTACTTGTTTAAGTTTGTTCATTGCACTTGTTTACATCTGTTTTCACCAAAGTGGACCCCACATTTGCTCATTTGAGCCTATTTCACTTCTGGTCAATAAAAGTCAACTGTTGAGGCTATAAGCACTTGAAGTGCTTATTTCCTTGACCTCAGTCAAAGTCACTTCACAAAAGTTGTCTAATAAGTTGTAATAAGCAGTTTGGAAAAAGAAAATCTCAAATAAGCCCAACTTAATAGAAGTGATAGCTTCTATTTAAGCCATTTGGCTTATTCATCAGCTTATTTATAAGCAAATTCCATTTTTACAATTTTCCTAGGCTTCTGGTGTGTAAAAACTATTTCTGTAAATTTTTCAGATTTTTCTTTTGTCATCTAGTATTTTTCTTAATTAAAAGTAGTTTTTAGTAATTATTAAATAGTTAATAATTAATAATAATTAATTAGTAAATCAAAAAAATATAATTTAAATTTTAAAATTAGTTTTTAGTTATTTTTAAGTTTTCCAAATTTTATTTTCACTTTTCTAGTGTATTTTAATAATTAATTAGAATTTAGGGTATTTTAAATAATTAATAAATAATTAATAAATAGTTAATAATTAGTAATAATTAATCAAGTAGTCTTAAAAATATATTTTCATTTCTAAAATTAGTTTTATAGTATTTTAGACTTTTCTAAGTTTAATTTTTATTTTTTCAAGTTAATTTCATAATTATTTAGAATTTAGGTTAATTTAGTTAATTAAAAGTAATTAGAAAAATAGTATTTAATTAATAGTAATTATTAAATTAGTATAAAAATTAATTTTAAATTTCCAAAAATTTTCTCTTATAATTAGGTTTGTAAAAAAGTAATTTTCATACCAGTAGCCTTTTCAGATCACCGTATTCACGTTTTTGTACTTTTGTCCACGTCTTCGGCAAACGTACGGTTTTAAGTTTTAGGTGATTTCTTCTCGATCTCAGTTCCAGTAACCATTCACATAGCTTTCCTAAGCTATTTCTGTTAATAATTTCCAAATAATTTTTACAACAAACCCTTTTCTGTGAATAACACCCGATTACGAATACGCTAAAGTTACATTTCACACCTCAACGGGATTTAACGACCCGATGATACATTATATTACCCGGAGCATTGACCTAGGCTATTTGACTTTGTTGACCATTATTTGGTCAATATAAGTTAGGTGGTTTAGCATCAATCAACTCCTCAACAACTATCATAGTACTGAAGACTGATGATTTGAAGACTGAAGTTTTGGCGGGACTGGGCGGGAAAGTTTGATCTGTTTCATTAAAGTGCTTTATCACTTTAAGGTCAAACTTTCCCCAAATGGTTAAAACCAGGCTGTCATCAGAAAGTGCCTTTTGGACTTAACCCAAAGAAGTTTCCTTTGCCAGAGAATAAAATCTATCAAGATTTTATTGATGAACACTTAGGTCCATTGTATAATAGGGTTGTTCATATTTGTGTATAAATAGGTAGCATAAGTGAGGAGTAAAAGTTGACAAGTTTGTGCAATTAATGCAAAGCATTCACAAACCACTTTTACTCCTCCAAAGAACACCATAACCCCTGAGATAGCTCAGTGGGTCCTGAAAGTTGTCACACAACATTGTTTGAGTTTAGTGAGGAGTCAATACCACACTTGTCTTTTCAATCCCAAGTGTTATTCCGCAAACACTTGGGTACGATTCTTTTTTATTAACTTCTAATAAAGAATTAAACGTTGAAAAATATTGTCTCTTATGTTTACATTACTTTATTGTTAATCATTTATTCATCTTTGTTTAAAGTCATACAACTTGGTTACTTTAGCTATTTAGTTACTGTTAACCAAGTAAAATGGACCAACACGACGGGAACGTATAACTAATTAATGTTTTAATTAAGAAATGATAATTAAGTTTTATATGTTCCCGTCGACATGTCGACGGCAACATTAATAAAAAATATTCATTTTTTAATTATGCCGTCGACACGTCGATGGTATAATTTAAAAAATAATATACAATTTTTAATTATGTCGTCGACATGTCGACAGCATAATTAAAAAACAATATTTTTAGTTTAATTTTGTCGTCGACATGTCGACGACATAATTAAATAATCAATATTGTTTGGTTAATGATGCCGTCGACATGTCGACGACATCATTAATAACAGGCTGCTAACAGCAGACTGCAAATATAGCAATTTTTCAGATTTTTTCCCGATTTTTCGGAAAAAATCTACCAAAACCTGTAACTGTAATAGCACCTATAACTACTCAATATCAACATGTCCTAAACGTATAACTCGCCATCGGCTAAAACACTTGCAAATTGTCGCTAAACACCCTCAAAATGCATAAAAACATATAAAGTCTACAAAACGGGGTGTGGTAATATCTAAACCTAGCTTCCATATCCACAAATGTTTTAATATCCGCGACGTTCAAGTTGCCAAAAGGTTAAACTATACAATACTAACATATGGGTCGCCAAAATATTGTTTCAAGCGTAAATACAACACAAAATACCCAAGTTTGTACCTCTACATCCCAAATCACTCATGATCATCACCAGAACCCTCATCGTCACCAGAACCATCCTCATCGCCTCTGCGACTCCCGCTCCCTCCAGCTGAGCCACTACCTCCAGCACCACTGCATGAGCCATCCACGTACTGAGAACCTGCCTGACTAAGATACTGGTGCCATAGCGGGTTGGACGACATAAAACCTGTCACCAAATCAAGCTTCGCCTTCATGGCCTTACGCTCTTCAGCCTCTTCCCGGCTCTGCTTCTTGGTCTCAGCAATCTTCTTCTCGGCCTCAGCAAGCTTTTTCTCCAAATCGGCTATTTCTGAAAACGAAATAATCAAAATTTAAAAACATCTATTGCAATACTTAATTTGAGTCATGATCGAGTAATCTATAATTAATATATTATCAAACTGTACATACCTGGAGGTGGAGGCGGGGTGTATGGTAACGGTGGCCTGTTCAGCCCGGGTACGACCCTACCCCGTCCGGCGATGTGGCCCCGCTGCTTGCCCTTCAAAACCATCGCAAGTATCTGCTCCTCCGTGTACGCCACCCCTTCCGGCGTATTCGCTCCTAGATCTCTCAGCCGAACCATCTCTTCCTATATATATATGTCGGGTTAATTACAAGATTATGTTTCAATGAATCATTAAAGTGCGTGTTTGGGGAAATAAATAAATAAATAATAATAAAAAAAAAGATACTTACATACTGCACCCGAGCCTCATCCTGCAACCACATACCATTATTGTCGCAGTGTGTGTCGTAAAAGCTCTGGATGAGTGACGGGTACTGCTTGTCCTTGATGTTCAAAAACTGTATATATACATACACATATATATATAAGATGAAACAAATTAAAAATGACAAATCAAACACCATATTTATTTTAATTAAACTTAAATACTTTTATAAAATTAAAATTATTTACTTTTATATAATTAAAATTTTTAATTAATATATAATTATAATTAAATAATTTTATAAAAATAAAATACTTTTATAATTAAGCTTATGAAACATAAGCCGAAAACCAAACAAGCCATAAGCCCGTTATATAAGCCAAAACAATCACATTTTATATAAGCCGAAACAATCACATTTTAAGCCCGTTATATAAACCTAACTAAACTAACGTCATGAAATGCTACATTCATTCCTCAACACCAACTCATTTTTCCCGCAAACTATCAATTCTACTTCTAACGCAAACTAATACTTAATCACAAACATATATAAAAATAATAATACAACAAAGCATAAAATTGAAAATACAATACGGATATGTAAACAACATAAAGTCTCGGTTGTACGTGGTGTGGTCTCTCGGGACCAGTGGGCTGTGGTCTCGAGCTCGGGGTGTACGTGGTCTCGGGCTCGGGCTGTACGTTGGCTGTACAATAGGTATATACCAAAAGTTAAAAAAAACTGTTGTCGGCGACATGTCGTCGGGATACCAAAAGTTTAAAAAAATAAAAAAGGGACCACATTACCTCTGTATGTCTCGGCTGTCTCAGCTATCGACTCTCGCTCTCGGCTCGACTGTCTCGACCGTACTCCTGGCTGTCTCGGCTGTCTCAAAAAATAACAAAATTAACAAAATTGATAAAAAAGAAAAATAACAAAAATCAAAATTGAGAAAAAAAGAAAAATTAAACTGTACGTTTTGGAGAAGAAGAAGAAGTGGGGAAGAGGAAGAAGAAGAAGAATTAAATAAAAGAGGGGTTGAGGAAAGAATTAAACATGGGAATAAGAGGAGGAGGAGGAGGTGCACAGTGGTGCTCATGTAGTGGTTGTGGTGGTAAAACTGAGGTGGTGGTGGGGTAATGTGATTGTGGAGGAGACTGTGGTAGTGGTGGAGGAGATGTGGTGGTGGTGGAGATGTGGTGGTGGTGGTGGTGTTAGTATCGGAGGTGGTGGTGGTGGAGGAGCTGTCGTCTTCAATAATTGAGGGAGGAGGAGTGTTTTTTTGTTTATAATTTTTTGATCTAAGTGTTGACCAGATCTGGTTTTGTTTATAACTTTTATAATCCCGTCGACATGTCGACGGGAATATAAAGTTATTTTTTTTCTTTTTTTTCTTCCCGTCGCTTGTCGACGGGACAATTTAATAATTTTGTCGTTTGCGTTTGGCGGGTGTATTAAAATTTCACCAAAATTTTGGCGGTTATTTTCCCGTCGACATGTCGACGGGATAATAACTTTTATAATTAAAATTTTTTATTTATTATAAATACTTTTATAAAATATTAAAAAATAAGTTTTATAAAATTACTTTAATATAATTAAAAAAAATATATTTATTATAAATACTTTTATAAAATATTAAAAAATAAGTTTTATAAAATTAATAAACTAAATTGATATAATTAAAAAAATTTATTTATTATAAATACTTTTTCTGGCCACCACCTTTTATCACTTCAAATTGTAGATCGGGCCACCCCGGTCACGATTCAACCACTCAACCTCACAACCACAAACATACACTGTTATCATGGTGAAGAAGATGGCAGAATTTGAAGCTTTTCCTTGTCCTTGTGGACGAGGAGACGTGATTCTGCGAGAATCGCGTAAATCTTACTCCCGTGGTAAACTATACTATGCGTGTCCTTTTTCGAAGGTGAACAATACATACTTTTTCGTGTATTATATAAATAATTTGGTTAGTTGTTAAAAATAATAGTTTTTACTCTTTAACAGCCTAGGACAACTGACCATGGATGTGATTTTTTTTTATGGAAGGAGGAACGACTCGCCAAAATGATGACCGGTTCTCTGGGAGCTTCAACATCAAGCGGTTCTGGATCTGCTCCAACAAGGTGCTCAAACTGTCATGAAAAAGATCTTAGAATAAACATGCTGGTGGCACAAAAACAGGTGCTAGAGACAAAATTAAGGATGCTGGAGGCAAAACTTGACATGGCAACGTATCCCAACCACGACCACGCATGTCAGTCGGATGCAATACTCCGTGACCTTTTAGGTGACATGGATAAATTTCATATGTAGTACTGTTATCGTTGTTGTTGCTGTTATCGTTGTTATTGTTGTTGTTGTTGATGTTGTTTGTTGTTGTTGTTGTTGATGATGTTATTGTTGTTGTTTAATAAAATGTTGTTGTTGTTGTGGTAACTGATGTTGAACGTCCTTTATATTTTAAATTCGTACGCACAAATAATAGAACTGAAGGAGCAATAATTATCAAACACAAAGGCAAACTGTTTATTTAAAACAAGCAAGAGTTCTCAATCACATGCATTTTCATACAGACTCAAACTAAACAACTCGACAACCAAACTAAACAACTCGACAACCAAACTAAACAACTCGACAACCAAAGGAAACAACTCAAACTAAACAACTCGACAACCAAAAGAATAGATCAAACGAAACAACCCGTTTATTTTTTTTGCGGCTACTTCCCGCTTTAGTCGAACTCGCACCATTTTTTCCCTTCCTTGCTCTCATTTCCTTGATATGTGCAAATGTAGCTTCAAGATTTGTGACCCTATTTCCCATATTATCAAGTTTGGTTTCCAACGTACTTTCAGCTTCGTCGTCACCTCCAACAGCAACAACTTGAGCTTCAGCAGCAGCTTAAGCTTCAGCAGCATCTAGCTCGTCCATGTACTCTTTGTAGTACGACTTTTTCCTACACCATTCGATAATCTTGTCTCTCATCCACGGTTCAGCGTCTTTAAAGAACCATATTCCTCATAAACTGCATGACCAAAAGTTAACATAACTTCATTAAAGAGGAGCTCGTGTGACAAGATTTTTGAGTACTCCTCTTCAACTGTGCAACCACGCCAAGTCATGTGTGTCTTGTAAGAATTGACGATTGACTTATTTGTGAGATGTGTAAAATGAGATGGAAATAATTTTGTGAGAATGTATATAGGTAAAAAATGAGACAGAATGTATTTGTGAGGTTATATATAGGGTGAATTTTTGGGGAGATATTCCCGTCGACATGTCGACGGAAAAAAGAACGCGGGAAAAATCCCGCCCAATATTTTATCCTTTCATTAAAAATATTTATATTTAGTAATACATTCCCGTCGACATGTCGACGGGAAACGCAAAACAAAAGTTTATTACCTTTAATCACACGCTAATTGTGAAGAAAATCGTGATTAATATATTCCCGTCGACATGTCGACAGGAAAATATTAGCGGGTAAATTTCGCGCCCAACTTTAGTGAATTATTGATGCTAAAAAAATATGTTGAAATTTTCCCGTCTACATGTCGACGGGAAAATACGTGTATGAAAAATTCAACGCAGTGGAGCTCGGTCAAGTGTTTTTTTTGTCGTTTTCTGCCTTATGCCATCGACATGTTGTCGACGGGAAACTGCTTGTCGCCTGTTCTCCTTATCCTTGTAGTGTCGGGAGCGGCCTGATACTCAGCCCTAGTATATGCCCTTAACCTTGTGTTTGACTCGACTCTAGACCACATTCAAAGTTAAATCATTACTCGTATAGAATATCTATTTCACTTTTTTGTTTGGAATCGTCAGTTTTTGAAATTCCAAATAAGGGGGTTGTAAACAAATTATTATACACACATTCCAAGCAACTTTTGCATGTCAAAATAAAACTATAGATAATTGTTGCATGTGGTGTATATATGTACCGTAGAAGGAGTATGCCAGAATAGAACGAACAATGACATGAGATGGGGCACATCGAACACCTACCTGTAAAGTAGATGGATTAAGTTTAGTTCATATCCAACTTTTTTTTTAATAGTAGCATGTTTTGTCAGATGTGAATATAATTAAGATTTGAACTGAATTTAATTAATTAATACCTTGCTTGTACATTTTTTAGACACAATAAAAGATAGAAGCGTTCCTTTTATGCTTTAAATGTTGAGAAAAGTTCTTTTTCGAATTAGTTTTTTTCTACAAACTGAGGGACAAATCCTCACCATCCATCTAATTTGATCTAATTGTGAAGAATAACCTAAGATTTAAAAATGAAACATAAGTCCATATTTTTTTCTTGTCCTTTTATCTTTCTTATTTATTCATTGTATTTTTCTTTTCTTTCTTTTCTTTTTTCCTATTTTTTTCTCCTTATCTACACTTTTTCTTTTTCTCTTTTTTTTCTTCCTTTTTTGTTCACTTTTTTTTCAAGCTTTTTTTTTTCTTTTATTTTTTTTCCAGCACTTGTTTTGCTTTTTTTAATGAACGTTTTTTTATTCATTTTTTTTTACTTTTAAAAAAAATCACGTTTTTTTTTAAATTCGTGTGTATTTTTTAAAAATTCATATTTTTTCACTTTCTTACGTTTTTGTCCGTTTTCATTCGTTTTCATCCATTTTTATATGTTTTCGTCTATTTTTTTTTTAAGTTTTCGTTAATTTTTATACGTTTTCATCTGCTTTCAGATGTTCATCCAATTCTATACGTTTTCGTCCGTTTTCATACGTTTTCGTCAATTTTTATAAGTTTTCGTCCGTTTTCAAACATTTTTGTCCGTTTTATACATCCTTGTCCCTTTTCAGGCGTTTTTGTCAGTTTTCGGGAGTTTTTATACGTTTTCAGACATTTTTGCCCGTTTTTGTACGTTTTCGTCTATTTTCAAACTTTTTCGTCTGCTTTCATCTGTTTTCTTACGTTTTTGTCCGTTTTTGTGCGTTTTCATACGTTTTCGTCCATTTTCATACGTTTTTAGACGTTTTTGTTCGTTTTCATACTTCTCCATCTGTTTTTATACGTATTCATCCATTTTTTAACGTTTTCGTCTGTTTTCAGACGTTTTTGTCTGTTTTCGTTAGTTTTTATATGTTTTCGTCTGTTTTTATACGATTTCGTCTGTTTTTATTTGTTTTCATATGCTAATATTTTTGTCCGTTTTCTTTCGTTTTTATACATTGTTGTCTGTTTTTAGACGTTTTCTTCTGTTTTAATACATTTTCGGCAGTTTTTACACGTTTTCATTGGTTTCGTTCATTTTCATATGTTTTTCTCCATTTTCGTGTGTTTACTTTCGTTTTCATCTATTTTATACGTTTTCATCCGTTTTCAAACGTGTTTTTACACTTTCATACGTATTCGTTTGTTTTCGTATGTTTTCATGCGTTTCTAAATATTACAATTGACATTCTTAATATCACAAGTGATATTTAGAATATGACATAATATCACTTGTGATATTAAGATATCAATTGTGGTATTCAGAAACGGACGAAAATGTATGAATACGGACAAAAAGGTTAGAAAGTGAAAAAAAATGTGAATTAAAAAAAAATGTAAAATCACTTGTGATATTCTGAATATCACTTGTGATATTCAGAATATCACTTGCGATTTTCATGTTACAAAACATTTGTTGAAAATCACTTGTGATATTCAGAATATCACTTGTGATATTCAGAATATATCACTTGTGATTTTCATGCTACAAAACATTTGTTGAAAATCACTTGTGATATTCAAACACACAATGGTGTTTTAGTATTACTTGTTCAGAATAGTTTTAGTATCGTTGTTTGTTTAGTTTGCGTTAGTTAGTGGCCTGATTTGTTGTTTAGGTGTTTGTTAAGATGTGATAGCGTCATCAAATGTAATGAGATTGTTAACTTTAACTGATGTGGGATTATTTGTATGGTGAAATAACTTTAAAACCGGAGGAGAGTTGATTTACCTCATAACTTTTATAGTTTTATATTTCATCCAAGTAGCAGTTTTCTTTTATATAAGATCAATAATACATTTTATCGCCGCTACATTACACGACGCTATCACATCTTAACAACCACCTAAACATCAAATCAACTTTTTTTCGTCCATTTTTGTACATTTTTATATAAAAACGAAAGAAAACGTATGAAAACGAACAAAAACAGAAGAAAATGTAAGAAAGTGAAAAAAGCGTGAATTAAAAAAATGTGAAAATCACTTATAATATTCTGAATAACACTTGTAATTTTCTGAATATCACTTTTGATATTCAGAATATCACTTGTGATTTCCATGTTACAAAACATTAGTTGAACATCACTTGTGATATTCGGAATATCACTTGTGATATTCAGAATATCACTTGTGATTTTCTGAATATCACTTGTGTTTTTTTGAATATCACAAGTGATTTTCAACTAATGTTTTGTAACATGAAAATCACAAGTGATAATCTGAATATCACAAGTGATATTCAGAAAATTACAAGTGATATTCATGTTACAAAACGTTAGTTGAAAATCACGTGTGATATTTAGAATATCACTTGTGATTTTCATGTTACAAAATATTAGTTGAAAATCACTTGTGATATTCGGAATATCACTTGTAATATTTAGAATATCACTTGTGATTTTCTGAATATCACTTGTAAATTTCATGTTACAGAACAATTGTTGAAAATCACTTGTGATATTCAGAGTGATATTGAAAATATCACTTTTGAAAAAACGTGAATTAAAAAAATCGTGAAATTACTTGTAATATTCTGAATATCACTTGTGATTTATATTTAGAATATCACTTTTGATATTCAGAATATCACTTGCGATATTCTGAATATCACTTGCGATTTTCATGTCACAGAACATTTGTTGAAAGTCACTTGTGATATTCAGAATATCACTTGCGATATTCAGATATCACTTGCAATATTTTGAATATCACTTGCGATATTCTGAATATCACTTGTGATTTTCATGTTACAGAATGTTAAAAATCACTTGTGATATTCAGAATATTGCGAGTGATATTCAATATCACTCGCGATATTATGAATATCACAAGTGATATTCTGATAATCACAGTATATCACTTGTGATATTCAGAAAGGTATGAAAACGTCTGGAAACATATAAAAACGAACAAAAATGAATGAAAACGTATGAAAACAGACGAAAATGTATGAAAATGAACGAAAATGTAAGAAAACGGACAAAAATGAATGAAAACAGATGAAACCATATGAAAACGTATAAAAATGAACGAAAACGTATAAAAACGGACGAAAACGTAAGAAAACGGACGAAAATATATGAAAACGTATGAAAATGGACAAAAACGTAAGAAAACGGACGAATATATATGAAAACGGACGAAAACGTATGAAAACGGGCAAAAACGTATGAAAAACTCAAAAACAGATGAAAATGTAAGAAAACGGACGAATATATATATATATGAAAACGGACGAAAACGTATGAAAAAAATTCGAAAAACAGATGAAAACGTAAGAAAACGGACGAAAACGTATAAAAACGGACGAAAACGTATTAAAATGGACGAAACGTATGAAAACGGGTGAAAACGTAAGAAAACAGACGAAAACGTATGAAAACGAGCGAAAACATAAGAAAACAGACGAAAACGTATGAAAACGGACGAAAATGTATGAAAACGAACGAAAACGTAAGAAAACTGACGAAAATGTAAAAAACCGATGAATATGTATGAGAAACGAAAAAAACGTAAAAATAATAATAATAATAATAATAATAATAATAAAATAAAAAAACACTTGAATTAAAGGGAAAAAAACGTGAAGTTAAAAAAAAGAAAAGAAAAATGGAAAAAAAATGAATATATAAGATAAACAAAAAGGACAAGAAAAAAAAAACATAGACTTAGGTTGTCTTATTAAATCTTAGGTTAATCCCCACAATTAAATCAATGAATAGTTGAAATTTGTCCCTTAATATGCAACAAAAACTTAGTCATTAAAATAACTCACCTCTTTAAATGTTTTGCTTTACAACGTTAACCTTTGAATTGAATTACCATGTGCATGTTATACGCACAAGGACAAATTTTAAAAACATCAATCATTTTCTCATTTGGATAAGAGCTAACAAGTCACACTTTTTTAGTTTTATGTGATTATTAGCCATTAATCTATATTACATATATATTACATATAATGGACGAAACCCTTTTCCTCCGTTAATAGTATATTTGGCGAAGATAAGGGTAGAAAAAAGCAATAGCGGTAAGCAGTAGCGAAAAACAGTATAGACGTAACGTTTTGATTTGGAGTATTTAAAAAAAATAAGAATATTGGTTGCCTATTTTCAAACAAGCATTTTAGGTAAAACGCTAACCGCTAGTTGCTTCAAAACGCTTGCTACCAAACATATTCTAAATGACTTATTATTAAAGAATACAAATTAATATGCAACATGTACAAATGATTAATGCTATGAATAATACATTAAACAATAATTCTTTTACATATAATTATTTAAAGCATTTATTAATGTAAGTTTAATGTAAAATTTTTGTTTGGTTATGGATATTTAAAATTTTTGAAAATTGCATATTTAAAAAATATTTGTCATCTATGTATGTATGTTAGTACAAGTTTATTAGAATCCTAATCATTTTGCTAATAAATTTGATTGAAAAGAATCGTACATGTGTTGGGCCAATTTAGTGTCCATTGATCCTTAGTATATAGATTTGAATGAAAAATAACTTAAGTAGAAAAACAAGTACCAATGTACGAAAGCATTCAGAGAGTCATCTTTGCGAAGTTCTTCAGAGTCTAAAAGAAAGACTCATCACAACCTGAGGCGGATCTGAGAGAGTGAAGACAAGAACCAAGATCAGGATGATGGAGTGAGTGATGATAGTAACTCACTGAATCCTTGAAAATCTCCTCAACAAACTGAAGACATTCTAAGACTTAGACATTTTGGTAGGATGTTTAAGTCTCTGATATATAGGCAAGAAATATCTTGGGAAGATAAGTGAAAAGCACTTATCATAAAGTCAAGATATTGCTTTAGTTGGTAAAAGGTACAAACAGTTGTCATCATTGTTCCATCAAAAATATGTTGGCACCATACTAGGAATAGAAGCGAAAGTATAAAGTGTACTCTTGCATATCAAATGTTGACACTGTTAGCATTTAAAGTTGCGATCATTATTGAGTCCATAAACCTTGTAATAGTTAGATATATGTAAAACGTGTAATAGTAAGTCTATTGCAAGTCCATTTGTTAAACATAAAGCCTTATAGGCTAAACCCAAGTTAAGGCCCAAGATGAGGCCCATCATGGCCTTTGTATGCACTATATAAACCCTCTCTTAGCTAAGGAGATGGTGGGAGTTCATTTGTATGCTTATCATATACACATAGTGAAGAAACAAGTTCTCTCCATTTCTTTCTCTCTTTAAAACCTTCTTATTAGTGTGTGATTCTTGATACTATTGGGATCCTACAGACACACACCTTTTAACCCACGGGTTATCACATTGCCTTTGCCTATAAATAGGATGTTGTAAAGTAGGAATATGTATCTCTTGAATTAAAAGTTTGTAACACTGTCAAGAGCTAATATTCCTTCAAAATAGAACTAAATCTCAGTTCTTAAATGTGTTGGTTAAGCATAGTTCTTACTAAAACACTAACTTTTGTTTGTGTTTGAGTTTAGTGAGGAGATCGCCAAACATACATTGTCATTCAATCTCGTTTGTTATTCTGCAAACAAACGAATATAATTCTTTACTATATACCAATAAAGAGTCAAACGTTGAAAATTACTTTATTGTGTTATACATAAATTGTTTAAGTGTAAACTAATATTAGTAGACATGTTACTTGGTTCTTAAACTTATTAATAGTTAATAAAAGTAAACGGCAACAACGATACATACATCAAAGTATGAAGATTTTCAGATAATTTATAAAGTATCAAAACGTGTAAACAAAATACGAAGATTCTATTTGTTTACACGTTATATAATATTGTGACGAATATTATACAACATCTACTAATTAGCAAGTACATTTTCATCATCAATCATCACAACTTCGTAATACTACTGATTACCGGTTTGTTATCGCCATTGTATCATGATGCACATTTACTTGACATTTTAATATGAAATAGTGTGTGCTAAAGTTATTATTTAAAACTCTCGTCATGCGTAAATCATTATCACAAAAAACATGCGATCCAAAAATATTGCTCTTCAAAAAATTTTGATTACAGGTTACCCGCGGCGGTCACTTATAGGTAGCTTGCTAGTCAAATATAAAGTGTTGACCCTTTTTGTACGAACTTTTTTTCTTTGACAGGAACGTTAAGTTTTCTTTTGTATATAAAAATAGATATTTGGTGGATTAGGTATTTGAGGTCTTTAAAGTTAAATGTCATTTGTATTATCAATATTTGGAGACGAGCTCGTCTAGTTTAGTGTATAAAATCTCAAATGGACTGTGAATGAGTACTCACGCCATCAATTATATATATATATATATATATATATATATATATATATATATATATATATATATATATATATATATATATATATATATATATATTACATGTAAAGAGTGTTGGAATATTGGATAAATATTAATTAGTTAAATGTCTAGTATCGAACCCGAGATCTCGGGATTGCACACATTATAAACGAGAATTAAAGTTTAATAAATATTAAATGTTATGTATATTTATTAATTAAACACAAGTAAAAGGATTAATGATCGTTGGTTATTAAACGTATGGACTAACTATCGTTAAAGGAAAACAATAAGGACTAGAATGAAATTAGAGGACAAGAAGGATCCGGAAGACCCTCCTTGGGCTATGGCCGGTCGTGAACCTCAAAGGGAAGGGATTCCCTTGCCCTAACTTGTCCTCCAAGATATTCATTCACTATATAAGCAAACCTAGGGATCAAACTTTGGTACCTTTTGTGCACACACACAAAACCCTAAAAGTTTTTCCTTCTCTTTGTTTTCCCTTTGTGGCCGATCAATCAAGAACCCATAAGGGTTTCTTGGATCAAATTTTTCATTGAAAAATTCTTGTGTTTTATGTTACTAGCATCACCTTTAATTCGTTAGTAGTTTGTGTGTACAAGAACGAGGTAACAACATACTTTTGTTGTTATCAGGGGATCGATTAACAAAACGGTAAGGGGTTAATCATTGATCCATATAAACCCTAATTAGGGTTCATCACATGTTCAAGATTTAATTGAAGTGCTAAAAGGTACGTTCCAATTTATGTTTTAGTTAATCTTTGTATGTGTTATTCTTGATCCTAGCTTCCGCTATATGTGTACTTTGATTGTATAATTCTAACAGTGGCATCAAGAGCCATGGATAACATGTAATTGATTACTAAAACTTAATAAAAATCAGATCTTTAAGTGTTTTAGATACATGTTTTGATCCAGGGTTTTTCTTTTTAATTTTTTTTTTGAAAAATTCAAAACCCTAACCCTAATTTTGGGGGGGGGGGGGTCGATTTTCCATGAAACCCTAATTAGGGTTTTGTGGTTTTCTTGGATTATGTGTAATCACTAGAAACCCTAGGTCATTAACCGGTTAAGTGAACGTATCTTGTGACCTATGTGCTAATTGTTAGGCTTTATCCGTGACGAAACATGCATGTTAGTCATGGATCTTGTTTTTTTTTTTTTTTTTTTTTTTTTTTTTTTTTTTTTTTTATCACATGTTTTAGATAGATCTAAAATTGAGGAAGACTCCAATATATACTAAAAGCAATTTATATGCTATGTGGTGTGTATATTAGTTTTGGCCTACGCAATTGATTCGTCAATGTATGTGACTCTCTTCCATTAAGAGGAGAAGGCCTTAGTTGATTACATGCATGATTATACCTAGACTTGATTTTATTAGGATCTTTTCTAATAAGGATTGCATGTGGCTAATTGTTTCACTTTATTATTATTAGTTGTTTGTTTTTCTTTGATTACTTGTTTTATTGTTATTGTTTGACACGTTTGTAAGCAATAAAAGGGTAATTTTTCATAAAGAAAATAATACGGACTAATAACGGTGAAACAAAAGTGATAAAGTAAGAATCTTGCAAGGTCCTATGTGCCGCTAGTGGTCCGATTCGCACGGTAATCAGCTCCCAGGCGAGACTAGCAAGATTCATACTTTGTTACATGTTTTAAGATTGAATCCATAAACTTTTGCTTGCTTGATGTTTTGTACAACATGCTTGTAAAAGTAACTCTTTTAAGACAAATTCATAATCGTGATATGAAGGCTTAGAAAAGAGCCTAAGAGTCTGCCTTGGTTATCACACTCTTGAATACGTCTTAAACGAATTTCTTTTAAAATCATTCTTGTAGAAAGTCATCTTAAGGTATTTTACCTCAAGTAAAACTTTTTGTATTAATCTTATTAATTGGTTATAAAAATATTTTGAAAACTGATGCTATAATGATGTGTGCATGCATCTTTATACATATTTTGATAGTCACATCAAAATTGAATACCCTAAAATTTAAGTTACATGTCATCTAATTATAAGAAACACTTGAAGTTATTATTTAGTAAACGTGAGACGCAGGCTAAATTTTAATGACAAGGTAAATTTTCGAGTGTGCGTGAGACCACACATGGAGAATTTGCAGTTTCTAAGTTAGAAGACTTAATTAAGTTGATGCGTGAGACCTAGAGCTTAAGGCATGAGATGGGATGAAACATGCTTACATGACAAATTGATGAATCAATTTGATGTAAATCCCATAATGATCTAGGAATTGGAAAATTATTTGCCAATTATTGTTCGACAGATTACCATCTTTTATACTTTCACCACTAGCAGATCAACTGATGTGGTGGAATCTATGTAAAGTTGGATCCTAGATTTTCAAGAAAATTAGAGGGTTATATGAATATATCCTTGGGTATTATATTTTCTTGGAAATATGAATTATCGAAAATACTAAAAATTGAATTTTGTAAATTCTTTTAAATGTTTTAATGCAACATTAAACCGTAAACGTAAGTTATTCTTTTAACATATAAATTGATCTACACCCATATGGGTTTTTAGTTAGAGTCAATTTTACTAAAGAATAAACCTAGTCTTCTTTTCATTAGGAGAAGTGTGAGACTTAATCCTATTCCTTTTCATGAATGAGAAAAGGTATAATAGGAAAGTTAGAATAGTCTATGTTCTAATACATAACTCGAAGCAAATGTTAATAGTTATGATAATTTGCACTTTATGAGTTATTTAATAAGAAGTTAGACTTGTTACCTGCAAAATGGTAAAAAGATAAATTAGATTATTTCATCTAGTTGTTTTGCTTTGACCATTTAAAGGTACTACATTCAATTGTTGGAATGGTAGACCTAATTAAAGAAGAAATTGTATGCTCAATTTTTCAAGTTAATAGTTTGGAATGTGATGAATCACATTTATGTAGAAGAATATATTCTTTTAGTACCTAATTAATTGTTACGAATGGGTTTTCTAAAAGATGTAGGAAAGTGAATAGCACACTTTTTCTTTTCACTGGATTAATAAATATTTACAATGTTGTCGAATTTAGTAGGAGTATTATGTGTGTATTACTGAATAAGGAATCATAGTAATGATCTCTAATTCAGTAGGCGTCACAATGATTGTTATCTTGGTAATACTCTACTTGATCTTTGAACATCTCAAGATAAATACTTTCCAAATATAGACACTAATATTTTCAAGGATAGTCATATGCGTTTCCTTTATTGATTGAGTAAACTCTATATCTACTAGTTATACTAATGACACAAATCATATTGTTCACATTAACAAACGCGTGCGTGTTGTTCATATGGTACATGATGTTGTTCCATGCACAAGTGGGAGAAATCTACATTGTGTGCAAGGTACAACACATAAGAATATGATTTAACGGATTCTCTTAACTGCAAAGTAAGAGACTATAGTTCTAATATGATTTATATATAAATCTAATCTAAGAAACACTTGGTGTTGAAATTTAGTAAACGTGAGACGCAGGCTAAATATTAACAACAAGGTGAATTTCCATGTATGCGTGAGACCAACATGGATAATTTACAGTTTTTAAATTAGACATCTATTAGAACATGTGTCAATAACAATACTACTTCAATAATTATGTATTCTAAGAATGACATAAATAAAAATGAAGTAGTGTGTTAACTTGAAAATATTAATGAAACCAAGAATGGTGTTCATAATTACTTTAATTATACATGTTTATACATTATTGTATATTTATAAACATGAAGTCTTTTAAGTATTACAAGACTTATAATAAAGTAAGCCGTTAGCTTGTTATGGTCTTTTAATTAAGACATATACAAGAAGTTATTGAGATGATCAATGATTAATAACGGAAAGTGGGAATATAACATGTTCATGTTTTGTAGAGACATGAACATGAAGTGACTTGGTCAAAAGTACTTGTGTTATATAAAAAGCATGCAATTTGGAAATATTATTATACCATTAAGTTGACTTAGTTGGTAAATAGGTATGCCAAAAGGAATATAATTATCTTATATATATTGTTAGATCCTCTTACAATATTTATTATAATTTAAATACCAAAATATAATGATATGTTGAGTTAGAGAAATCAAACTCTTGTTAGAAGTTTGATTAAAGATAACTATAACTTCTTTTCTTCCGAAAGTTATCAAGGTTAGAAAATTGAGTATGTAATGAATATACTCAATTAGACTCCTAGAAGATTAATAAGACATTATGAGATGTGATGAATCACATTAAGTCTTAAATTGAAGTTCTCAATTTGTTAAGCTACTTAAGTGTAGGTTATTAACAAAAGAATATGAGAAACTGTCAACATGTATTTGTAATATCCTAAAAGAGAAAATTGGATTGTTGCTCTAATTGTCAAGTATTTATAGATAGTCTATATATTATTAAAGGCAAGTGAGAGTTTAAATTACAAGATACATAATCTTCTAAATACACACTAGTGAAAATCATGATGAGACTTATCATGTAAATGATAAACCTCAAGATGATGGAATTATCATTCATAGATCCACTTGGATATCTCAGATATTTAATATGCTGACGATTATATGATGTAGTATTACCAAAATAATGAATTGGGTAAATTATTCATATTATGAATGTTGGAGATGTTGTTCATAAAGATATTCAAATTTTAAATTTGATTTATCTTAATTCTTAACGGTTAGAGAATGAAGATGAGTTTATTCAAAGATAAGTAACCCTAGAGGTTTAAATCTTTGTGTAGAAATCATATGGACAAAAATTGTACACATATCTTAATGCATGTCTTATGACAAGATTATTAATCATACTTAAGCAATTAACTATGATTGAATACTCTTTCCTAAAACACATTAAAGATACAAAGATGGTAATTGTCATACTTAAATTTCATGAATATGAAATTTGACAATGAAATATCAAAACTCTTTCTTGAATGATTACTTAAGCGAGGACGATAAGTAATCAAAGGAGTTTATGAATTCAAGTAAATCTTTGGTAGTGTACAAAGTGCAATAATCCATGAATGGATAAATGCATGCATCTAAGAAATTGCTCTTAATTTTAATTATTATATCCATGAATTGGTTTATAATTGAAATAAGATAATTTCTAAGTATTCCTGAAAGCTAGTGGGAGTATTATGTTTGATTTACTAAATCATATATATATTGTAGAGTAACATTTCATATAAGTCAAAGGTTAGACTTAATTTGGAATGAAACTTTACTTGAAGGATTTAGGAAATAAAACATACAACCTTGAAACTAAAGTTTATTATTAAACGAACAAGTGCGGTAAATAAAATTCTAAATAGAATATGATATATCATTTTGGAAGACTAAATGGATATACATATTTGTAAAGATCAAACATGAATAGAATATAAGTTTGACTGAAGGATTTTCATGTGCATCATATTATTGTTGTATCATGCTTAAGTGCTTAATGATTTGACAATATTTGATATCCAATTAAAAGTTATTATATAACTTGTGTAATAGATATTCTAATGGAAAATGTTTGAAATTAGAATAATGATCCTCAACCTGGAATAGCTCCTAAACATTACACTATGGATATTAAGTTTAAAAAAAATTTAAAGAGCATATTGTGTTTAATATACAATGATGCTGGTTTAATTGAGATGACACTCAGTAACTAGTCATGAAGGATTTCATGAGAACTAGTTGTGCTCAACTAAGAGCATAGTTGCATTAAACATTAAAGAATTAGAATACTTTAAACTTTAAAAGGTTTGAAAGTCTGATTGTCATAAGTTGATGATTGAGGATATCACACTATTTATGAAAAATTATGTGGCTATATCAAGATAGTTGGATTTACACATACAAGAATTTTAATTATTGAATTCTTGAAAGAAGTATTCTCAAAATTTGGATAGATCATAGTTAGATGAAATAATGCCTTATCAACAAGTATGATTGTCATTACTTGAGGCATAATTGTCTTCAAGTTATTACTTGAGGAAAATTCATTAACTAGTATAATCATGCATTGATCTATTTTGGTATTTGGATAAAGGACATTAAGCAATTATTATTTATAATGAATTAAAGTACTTAATACGTTTGTTTTCATTAATAATATATTGTGTCCTATATTTACATGTTTAAAATCCGTGAATAACTAATATTATTCTAAATTGTCCATTGTCGATTAATGATATGGGAATATCATTAAACTAAGACAAATCTGAGTATTGGTTAAGAATATACTTGAAAGTATATTGATGCGTTGACATACCAATTTCACATGATATTCGATGAATTGAATATAAGACTTATCCCAACTACATGATTTTACTTTATGGATCTTGTCAGTAAGTAAATCATGAATTTGTTATCCTCAGACTTGAGATACCAGATAAGAGTCATGGATGTAGTGCATTTTTGTGAAGCAATCTACCGCTCACCATAACAGGGAGTTATAAGGGTTGTTTTCAGAAGTGTTGCAAAGTTCATGGGTTATTCTTGTAGTCAAGAAAGAATTTGTTCCTTCAAATTTGTTTTGAAGTTTAATACAGCTGGGCCCCTCGTAGGGTTGACAAGATGTTTGCGTGCGCACGCCCAAAGTCTATCTGGAATACATTCAGATGTTTTGGTAATCTTGCTCAATTATAAACAACGAGAAACAGAATTGTTAATTAAAGAATGACTAAGATCCATGTCTTTATTAACGTAGTATTAGAAACAAAATGATGATTATAATGAATCATTAAAGGTTTTTCCAGGAAAATTACCTCGAGTTGAACTAGGGGCATTGGAGTGTTGCTAGACGCTAACCAATGTCATTTTACTATTAATAGATATCCAAGTAGGAGCTGTTGGAATATTGGATAAATATTAATTAGTTAAATGTCTAGTATCGAACCCGAGACCTCGGGATTGCACACATTACAAATGAGAATTAAAGTTTAATAAATATTAAATGTTATGTATATTTATTAATTAAACACAAGTAAAAGGATTAATGATCGTTGGTTATTAAACGTATGGACTAACTATCGTTAAAGGAAAAAAATAAGGACTAGAATGAAATTAGAGGACAAGAAGGATCCGGAAGACCCTCCTTGGGCTATGGCCGGTCGTGAACCTCAAAGGGAAGGGATTCCCTTGCCCTAACTTGTCCTCCAAGATATTCATTCACTATATAAGCAAACCTAGGGATCAAACTTTGGTACCTTTTGTGCACACACACAAAACCCTAAAAGTTTTTCATTCTCTTTGTTTTCCCTTTGTGGCCGATCGATCAAGAACCCATAAGGGTTTCTTGGATCAAAATTTTCATTGAAAAATTCTTGTGTTTTATGTTACTAGCATCACCTTTAATTCGTTAGTAGTTTGTGTGTACAAGAACGAGGTAACAACATACTTTTGTTGTTATCAAGGGATCGATTAACAAAACGGTAAAGGGTTAATCATTGATCCATATAAACCCTAATTAGGGTTCATCACATGTTCAAGATTTAATTGAAGTGCTAAAAGGTACGTTCCAATTTATGTTTTAGTTAATCTTTGTATGTGTTATTCTTGATCCTAGCTTCCGCTATATGTGTACTTTGATTGTATAATTCTAACAAAGAGAACATATATTTGTTTAAAACTTAAAAAAATAAATGAATAAAACTAAAACATTCGTACCTATAAAAAACAACAAAATTAATTAAATATTTAAATACTTAATTACAATTTAAACTAATAACTTTCTTCATTATCACTTGCTCTACACCCATATATATACATAACAAAATGCACACACAAATTAATGCTAATATACATCATCATCGTTATGCACGGGTGATCATCTAGTGTATAATATATATGTGAATGAGTAATGACGCCAATAATTATATATATATATATATATATATATATATATATATATATATATATATATATATATATATATATATATATATATATTACATGTAAAGAGAACATATATTTGTTTAAAACTTAAAAAAAATGAATAAGACTAAAACAGTCGTACCTATAAAAAGCAACAAAATTAATTAAATATTTAAATACTTAATTACAATTTAAACTAATAATTTTCTTCATTATCACTTGCTCTACACCCATATATACATAACAAAATGCACACATAAATTAATGCTACAATACATTATCGTCGTTATGCACGGGTGATCATCTAGTGTATAATAATTAGGTTAGCTTAGGGGGTAAATCACTGCTTTATTAACCTGAATAAGTATGACTCATATACACAATTGTAAGTCGGCCCGTCTACACTGAATGGGCTAATACACCTTTGCAAGCAAAGGATAAGTGACGACCCGTAGCTTAAATCTTAGAAGGAAAAATCGAGGAGTTAGCATTCACTTTGTGAAGATATATGTTATCGGATCATGTGTAGATATGTGTTGAACTCAAAGATCCCTTGAGCAACCTTTTCATGAACATAATGAAAGTTCATTTTCAAGTACTTTGTATGCGCATAGGTGTCGCACCATTGTATATAGGATTTGGAGATGTACTGATGTCAAGTTCATGAATAAGTGTTTGAAGCCATGTAAACTCGTTAATGTTGTCAACAAGGGACTTTTTTGTGTGAATATTATGCAAATAAACCAGAACCGTGTGTTGTTTATGAGTTATCCAATTTATAAGACTTCAATTAAGGTAGATAGTGAATCCCCCTAAGGGTCCCTGATCAACATCTGATAAAAGCCCCAATCAACATCTGATAAAAGCTTCAGGAGAAGCGTATTTCGATATTGAATTAGTAAACACTTAAAGGAGAGAGAACTAAAAGAGTTACGTAGGACATACCATGGTCAACTACACAATGAACAATGAAGATAACGTAACACTCATTTAGCTACAAACAAACTGGTTATAGGCCACAACATGCCTATATTGACATATATGTTTTTAATACAAAAGCTATGTATTGCAAATCACTTCATCTGTTGCACCCTTTGGAGGTGGTGTCTAGTAGAGCTCATATAGAAGAGTTCGTCTTTTTGTCGCTGTTCATATTCTTTGTTGGCCAACATTCTTTCCTCTATTTCGATCTTATTTTGTTGCATTTCCATATTCATCCTTTTGAGCTCTAAAAATACTGCGCAATCTTCTTTCTTCATTGACAAAAACGCCTCGTTTTCTCTTGTGTATCCGATGACCATCAACCTAGCCAACACGTCATCAGTGTCAGCTGTTGTAGATGATGCCGATGATGTCGTCGCTTTCTTGTTCGCTCTGTCCCTGCCCATTGGTCGTCGAACTTTATAAACCTCCTCTTCTTCCTTATCTCTAGCCTCTACATTCAGATTAAAACTACCTTCTCCTGACTACACTGTGTTGAACGAACTAGACCCCGATGACTTGTATCTCTTGTTCTTTTCTTGTCTATCTTGTTCAAAATTAGAAACTTCTGCATCCTTCCATTTGGGACAATCTTGTAAAATTTTCCATGCATGAATAAGTGTAAACAGTACTCCATATTCAGCACGATATTCCTCAAGTGCCCGTTTGGTGTAATCCTTGTCTTCGGCTCCACTCTCCGCTGCCCTTCGCATAACGTTACGGTACACTCCATAAAATTAAGCCACTTTAAAACACAAAGTCTTCCATTTCCCATTTAACAAATCATAGGTTCGAGTACCGGTTACGTTCAATTTTTCTCAAGGTATTCTAAAACCTCAATCCAAAATCCAGCTTTACTTCTCGTATTACCAACGACGCTATCTTCAGATATACGAACCCAACCTTTACACAATGCCACTTCTTCTTCAGGGATACATAGAATACACCGAGTCTCGTCGACATTTATAACCGTCCTCTTTTGCCGTCTTTTTTACAGCTTCTTCTTTGGGGTTGTGACTTCTTCAACTTCCTACTTGACATCGACGATATTAGGCATAGACGATTCAAATTGATGTGAGTACAGAGTATCATCAAAATTAAACAGGTGAATGAGAGACATAGGTGGAGGTTGAGGTTATGATGAAGATACGATAATATTTGGTTGTGAAGAACCGCCAATATTTTGATCGTATTGTGGGTTTTCGTATTGTGAGTATTGTGGGTTTCCGTATTGTTGATGAATGGTGGGTTTTGGTATTGTTGGTTTCCGTAAACAAAGATGGGGCTCGTTATCGATGGAGTAGGACCGAGGCAAATATTTGAATTGGGTGTTTCAGCTTTTTGTTGTCGACGTTTTAGGGTTTTAATTTTATGAGTATTTTGACATTTTGTAAATAATGAGAGAATGAGAGTAAATAAAGTGAGAAGTTATGTTATAAAATTTTGAAGTTTGAGTATTTATTCGTATAAAATGATATAGTGTTTTTTTTTTAAATAAATACGAGTACCTATTGGGGTACAAAATTGCACAATGTCCAAGAGGTCACCAGCCTCACTCTTCGTCCCTTTCTTTCTTGCACCTCACGCGTGAGGTCGGGAAGGTGCGGGGGGCACAATGGGGTGGCGACTGGCGAGTGAGGATGGGGTGCTAAATGTGATGCTCACCCAAGCCATATAAAAAATCCATTTTGATGCAAGAATATGTTAAAAAGTGAGATGTAGTTACATCATGCAACCTTGTACTTGAAAGTTATAAAGTAAACTACTCTCAACAAGTAAAGATCTATCAAAACTCAAAACCACTTTGGTGATCATGACCCAAAAGAGAAGTTACGTAATATGGAAAACAAAAGCAACTATTTTGCTTAACCGAAAACAGAAACTAAAATCCAAGTCACAAGTTTCCAAAAAGTCAAACTGTTCTAAAAAGAGATGCGCAATTTCATTTAAATTACAAATTTTTTAAAAAGAAATAATGGTCATTGTGATGGCTTTTAAAAAAAAATACTAATTACTATAAAAAATTCAACAAGTCTTTCCTCGTCGTCTGCTACAAAAATTCAACAATCCCCTTCTTCAAAAACACCCAAAAACCAATTCTTTTCATTAAATTTGCTCATTGATCCTTTCAAAATTAAATCTTTTTTATGGGTTTTGATTCTTGATTCAGATACCCTTTTGGAAGCTCTACAAAACCCTTTTTTTAAATTTGAATTTGGTGCAGTTTTCATTTCTGGGTCAAGATTTTGTTTCTTGAAGTTTGACTTACAATGTGGTTATAAATCTTGATTTGAAAATTTTATAAAAAATTTGAAATGAAGCTTTTAGTACGTGTGATTGAAGCTAGAAACATACCTGTAATGGATCAAAATGGTTCTGCTGATACTTATGTTAAATTGAAAGTTGGAAGCCAAAGATTTAAGACTAAAGTGATTAAAAAGAGTTTGAGTCCTTCTTGGTGTGAAGAGTTTAGTTTTAAAGTTGAGGATTTGAAGGAACAAATTGTTGTTACTTTGTTGAATGGGGATAAGTATTTTAATGATGATTTTATCGGGAGTGTTAAGATTCCGGTTGCGCGTGTTTTTGATTCGGTTGATAAGTCTTTGGGGACTTTGTGGTATCCTTTGCAGCCGAAGAAGAGGTCCAAGATTAAGGAGTGTGGTAATTTTGTCTTTTTTACTTGTTGAATTTATTGTCATTGTGTGGTTTATTGATCTTGGTTATAATCTTTAAGGGTGTTTGGGATTGCTTATTGTAACTGCTTATATGATTATTGCATTGTGATACATTGAGTAACCAACTTTAAGGGTGCTTAAATTTGTTTATCAAAATGGTTTTTATTTGAGGGTGGAATAAACAGTTTTGAATGATCAGATTGAATTCTGCGTATATGATGTATCAGAATGCAAAAATCAGTTTAGTTAGGTACTCCCAAACAGCCCCTAAGTTATGTTTTGTATGTGCATATGTCATAGTGAATGACCAAATAAGAAGCTTTAAATGTGTTTGAGATTGCGTGTCCAGATAAGTTTTTAGATTATTTGAGGATGAGATGAACGATTTTGATTAATTAGCTACGGAGTTGGTTATTTCAAAGAGAATAAGCGGTTCTAATATTGAATCCTAGATACCCTCTAAGTAGGTGTTTCGACGTGCATTATGAGAGTAATTGTCTGATAGAGTGATAGGGAATGGCCAGATAAGCACTTCAGCAGTTTTGAAGGTGTTTGAGATTGCTTATCCAGCTGCTTCTATGATGACAGCTGGGTGAAAGAAATAGTTCTGAATAATGAGGTTGTGAGTTGCTTATCCCAAATTTCTGATACGGTCCAGCACTTTCAGCCAAATTTCATAAGTGCAGGGGCTGATTTAATTTAGTTGTTTCTATTATTATTAGTTTCCTTTTATATGTTTTAGCTTGTTGGCTAAGCTAAAGTATTATGGTAAGTATAGAGAGTCTCTATTATTTATAGGGCATTAGGGTTACAGGTTTTGGGTATGCAGATTTTGGAGTCTTTAGACATTGGGAGGTCACCTACATCTCGAAAGTAGGCACTATCTTGTACTTTATTTTCGTTCTTTTGATATGTTAATAATAATTTAGTCCTGGTTCGTATCAATTTCTTATCTGGTTATTTCAAAAAGCATAAGCGGTTTAATTAAGCAAACTCAAATACCTCCTAGCATAAGCAGATTCATTTTGTTAGGGAATTAACAAGAGTCAGAATATCATATAATGTCTGGGTGTACTTTTGTTGTTTAAAGATGTGATATCTGACAAATTTTAATACATAGGTTAAAATGGTTCTAATTTAGATATCCGAATGTGTATTTTCCAGGTGAAGTTCTTCTAACAATATGTTTTACCCAAAATAACTCTCCTCCATGCGACATGCAATCACAAGTTGAGAATGGAACAATGTCACCTTCAAGATCTTCTACTAGTTCAGTAATGTCATCTCCACTGAGATCAGAGGAACTCGCCCCTGTCAAGGAAGAAAAATCGAGCAAAGAAAAGTTATCGAATCTGCTTTCTCACATTTTTGGCAGAAACAACGAATTAATACCGCCAGCCGCCAGTAACAAAAGCACTGAGTTACCAGAGATTACTGAAACAGATGATTCTGAGGTATCTGAAGACAAAAGTGAAGAACAATTGACTTCATCTTCAAATTTTGAAGAACTTATGAAAAAATTGGAGGAAAAAGACGAAGGCACTGAGATGCCTAGTAATCTGCCAGGTGGAGTAATGCTAGATCAGATGTACGCGATTTCACCATCTGAATTGAACTCCTTCATCTTTTCAAATGATTCAGATTATTTGAAACAGCTGGCAGAGGCTCAGGGAAGCACAGAACTTCAAGTGGGCCCATGGAAATTCGACACTGAAAGTGGGAGTTTAAAACGAGTGTTCACTTATATTAAAGCACCATCTAGGCTAATTAAGGCATTAAAAGCAATTGAAGATCAAACATATCTAAAAGCGGATGGTAAATGTTTTTCAGTATTAGCAAGCGTGAACACGCCTGATGCTCCATATGCAAGCAATTACCGGGTAGAAATCCAAACCTCCATCTCACCCGGGCCTGAGCTGCCATCAGGGGAAGAAACTTCCCATTTGGTAGTCTCGTGGCGAATGAATTTCTTGCATAACACAATGATGAAAGGTATGATAGAAGGTGGAGCCCGACAAGGTGTGAAGGAAAGCTTTGAGCAAGTCGCGACTTTATTAGCTGAGAAATTGAAGGTGGTTGATATAAAGAACGTTGGTTCAGAAAAGGATCAGGCATTGGCATCTTTACAGATTGAGAAACAGTCAGACTGGAAACTCGCAGTTCAATACTTTTGTAATTTCACAGTCATTTCCACCATTTTTATGGGGTTGTATGTGCTTGTGCATCTCTTCCTGGCAATGCCTAATACTATTCAAGGGCTTGAGTTTGGTGGGTTGGACTTACCTGATTCAATTGGGGAAGTTGTCGTGTGTGGAGTCTTGGTTCTTCAAGCTGAACGCGTTATGAAGCTAATATCACGGTTTATGCAAGCAAGAGGGCAAAAAGGTATAAATTGTATATTTAATATTATAAATAACTTGTTATGGGTCATCTTACTTTGTGATTAATATAATTGTAGGCGGTGATCATGGAGTCAAAGCACAAGGGGATGGATGGTTGCTAACTGTTGCATTGGTTGAAGGAAGCAACTTACCAGCTGTTGAGTCAAATGCCTTATCTGATCCGTATGTTGTCTTTACCTGCAATGGAAAAGCCAGAACCAGCTCAATCAAGTTCCAAAAATCTGATCCTCGTTGGAACGGTTAGCCTTTTCTCACGTATTGCCACCACCTCTAATGTAATAATGTCTTATAAATTGTGACGATTTGCAGAAATATTTGAGTTTGATGCTATGGATGACCCTCCTTCTACCCTGGATGTTGAAGTTTATGATTTTGATGGACCTTTTGATGAAGCTGTATCTCTCGGACATGCTCAAATCAATTTTGTGAAAACAAATATATCTGATTTAGGTGATGCGTGGGTTCCACTTGAAGGCAAGTTAGCCCAAGCTTGTCAATCAAAATTGCATTTAAGGATATTTTTGAATAATACAAGAGGCAGCAATATTGTTAAAGAATATCTGACCAAGATGGAAAAAGAAGTGGGAAAGAAGGTAACAATCATTAGTACTATTTAGATAACAATTCGTTACTTCATAATTCTTATCTGATTTTCTTACTTTTTTGTAATCGATTTTTTCCTTGATCCAGATAAAAATGCGGTCTCCTCAGACAAATTCTGCTTTTCAGAAGCTCTTTAAGCTTCCACCTGAAGAATTTTTGATAAATGATTTTACGTGTCATTTGAAGCGCAGAATGCCCCTCCAGGTTAAAAAAAACAACAACCTGAATTAGTTACTGGTTGATATGTGGGACATTCTTCATGCTAAAGGTTTATTGGTTTGCAGGGTCGTTTGTTTCTGTCAGCGAGAATAATAGGTTTCCATGGAGACTTATTTGGACACAAGACAACTTTCTTTTTCCTATGGGAGGATATAGAAGATATTCAAGTGGTTCCTCCTACTTTGTCATCAATGGGTAGTCCAGTTGTGGTCATAACGTTACATCCAGGCAGAGGCTTGGATGCAAAGCACGGTGCAAAGACTCAGGATGAAGAAGGCAGGCTCAAGTTCCATTTTCAGTCCTTTGTGTCTTTTAGCGTTGCGCACAGGTAACTTTATATACTTCTCGCTTGCTGCCTTCCTTTCCTGTTCGTATTTAGAATGATAACTTACATGAAACTGCATCCCTATTGTAAGTTTTAGCAGGAAAAACTCTAAAGCTAAATCGTGAGTATACAAAATTTTCAAATATTTGACATAGTGAGACTAACTAAGACTTTAAGACATAGCAAGACTAAAAGTGGAACATGTGAACTTGGAAACATAATACACGATATGTTGTTATCCTGTTTTGAGAAACAAGACACAAGGCTAGAGGGTTTCGTCTAACATAACTGAGAAACAATGTTATATTATATTACAATACAGCCATGAAGGGTTTGGCTCGCCCCACGATAATATCCGATAGTTGGCTCGTGGCTAAAACTAGTGATAACTATGAAAGAAAAGTTAATATTGACTTGCAGTAAATAAATGTAGTTCAGTCTATTTTGTATTTAAGGATAAAACATTGACTAAAGATGTGTCATTTGTTGATAAAATAGGACCATCATGGCTCTATGGAGAGCTAGATCCTTAAGTCCTGAGCAAAAGGCAGAAATTGCTGAAGAAGAATCGGATGATAAGGGCATACAAATGCTTGACGAAGAATCCTCATTGAGCAAAAGTGATGATGAATCTGAAAACAGAAGCCTCCAGAGTGAAGAAAGTGGATCCTTTTTAGGCCTCGAAGATGTCAGCTTGTCAGTTGTTTACTCCTCGGTTCTTTCTGCCCCTGTGAGTAACACGCATTTATATCATTTAACTTAATTGCATATATTGGGAAAGTATGTGTTTGCTGATGCTGATTATATTTATTTCCAGTTAAATTTTGTGATGGAGTTATTCAGTGGGAGTGAATTGGAGCGAAGAGCAATGGACAGGGCTCATTGTGTCAATTATTCAACAAGCCCTTGGGAGGTTGAAAAACCGGATGTTTATCAGAGACAAACTTATTATAAGTTTGACATAAGTGTTTCTCGTTATGGAGGAGAAGTGACTACTAGTCAGCAAAAATCCCGTCTTACTGATAGAAATGGTTGGCTTGTAGAAGAAGTCACAACTCTCCATGGGGTCCCACTAGGCGACTATTTCACTGTATGTATTCACGTAACATTACCTTGTTTTAAATTAGCAAATTACAAGCATATGCAATGTCCTATAAACCTTTAACTGATATATGCATCTTAAATTTTAATCATTTTTATTACCACAAGGGGCAATCTTTTTGCAGACTTTGGTAAGAAATATATAATGTTGCATTAAATGATTAAAAAAAGAGTACCTTCTATATATCCGTAAGAGATGAATAGTGCATGTATTCTTGCAGTTTTGCCCTTTATTATTAAATGTTGATATGATGTGTTTTGGAATGAAATATGATGGTTGTTATGACATAATTACTGCAGCTACATACAAAGTACCAAATAGAGGATCAAGCTTCGAGATCCATGGGATGTAAAGTGGTGGTGCATTTTGGGATTGCATGGTTAAAAAACACCAAACATAAGAAAAAGATCACCAAGAACATACATGCGAATCTGCAAGACCGCATGATTGTCATGTTTAGTACAATCGAGAAGGAATTTGTATCAGGAAAACAGAAAATGCAGTCATAGCCAGTAGTGAAGAGTCTTATATTACAACAAAAACCACTGTAATTCCACGTAGAAGCATTTTCTATGTTATACTAACTCTGAGATCGGCTCACTGGTTTTTAATGCAACTGGTGTGACTCAAGAAAGCAAAGACTGGATTGAAAGGTCAGGCAGGATGATTTTGTAAGTGAATTTTTTTAGCTTATGATAGCCTCTTTTGTACAGTTGATTGTAATAATTTATTTGAAATCGTTTTATAGAAAGCCGATAGAGTTGTATACAAGTGTAGGATGTAGCCTAGACTCAAAATCTTGAATCATTCATAGGAACGGATAGACATTTTTACATTTATATACTACTTTTTTTGAAGATATGAAGTGTAGCTGCATCAGCTTGTCTATAGATGTTGGTTTCAACAGGATGTCTTCTGTTTCTACCCCTTTTTTATGTGGTTTAAGTGTTTATTAGGTTAGACTTTATATGACAGATTGGTTCTTTCTGATCTTTAAGCGTTTATTAATGCTTTAGTAATGCCTATAAGCTATGATTCGTCATACATCTGTGCTGAACTAATTAAAACATCTCCCAACCCTCTGTATTTTCAAGTTGGAGACAATCTGTAGCTTAAAGAGAAATAGGAAACGAAATATAATTGTATTATTAATTGGTAAAAAGTTCAGTTTGTTTCATGCTAAATCATTAACTTGTAGCAAACAGAAATGAAGCAGAAGCTTAAGTCTAACACACAAAATCATTGTTTCAGAAACTCATAAGTGGTACTGTATAGGTGCAGATGTCTAAAGCATAATCTTCATGAAAAAAGTTACTGCAACCCAACATTGTCTTTGGGCGCCTTAGACGATTTTATTTGAAATTGCTACACAGCAACGTTAAAAAATCGACTGGACAGGTTATTCTTATCGAAACTTAAAAACCAACCATTAGTACATGCGTAAATATGAAGAAGAAAAAACCAGTCTTAATGTTGCAATTCATCCATTATTTCGGGTTTTCACTAATTTTGGCAACTCATTCCTGGAAATTCCAATCTTTACTCGTACTATACTGTGCACTTTTGGTACTTCTGTCTTCGTCCTCACTCTTCAACAACTGTTCAGATAGAACAACAGAGCCAACAAATGCCTTATATATTTGTATAATTAAATTGGTTAATTATTAGATAATACAATAGTATACCTTCTTCCTTTGTGAAGGTGATTCTTAGACTTGTTAGTTGATCACAAGGTAATGCTTTCAGCAACGAATTCAAGTCACTGAACCGCTCTTCGGCTTTCGAAGAGGAAGAAAAAACAATCTGGATCTCAGTTTTGGCTTCATCTTCTTGTTGAAGCAGCTTCTCGTATATCAACTGGAAAAAAAAAATTAACAAGAGAATTGAAGTTGACTGATAAAGTTCATATCTCTACTAGATTGATCAAAGACAGCCATATAACTCTTCACCTCAATAACATGGCTCGTTTCTTCAATATCAATGAAATCAAAGTCTGAGCTTAATTTTAGAGATTGAGGGCGGCAACACCAAAGTACAGCATGCACAATAGTGACATAATCAGATACTTGTAATAAGGAGTGCAAGTCTAGCTCAACATGATCGAGTTCCAAAGGTTGACGCTGAATCAGCTTTAATTCCTCAACATCATTAGAATACTGTAAATACAAATTTGTGTTATTGTTATATTATAGCACTGCTTGGACTAACCACAAACACAGAAACGAAATTTATGAATTTGGTACCGTGCTTCTAAAAGAAAGCTTCAATCTAAAAGAAAGCTTCAATACTTTGAATCGATGTTTCTTGTCCAAAAATTGCCTCAGTGTTTGGACCCAACGAGTGCCAACGTTAATCGTAAAGAGACACTGCAGATGTGCTTTAGACCTGTGTGAATCCCTTTCAAAAGTAACATCATATATCCAGCAATTGTAATCACATAGCTCCAAATTTGGGGTATAGAGGTCAATGTTTTCCAAATTACACCCCGTGTATAGCCCAAGTATCCTTAATGAAGGACTAGATAACCTGAGGCTGTTGCAATGATCCGGAAGTGACAAATACAAAACTTCAAGCAACGGGAAGTTGGATAACAAGTCGGCAAATCCATAAGATGTTGGGAAAGTGAGCCAACCTAGGTTCAACGTTCTTAGGTTTTTGCATGTTGCCAAATCCATAGATGGTGCACCTCTTTTTTCTGAACCATATACACCAAGATAACACAAATTTGGAGCTTCTATATTTATCATCTCAGCTTCATGATCATACAAAAAATTGACTTCCTGAAGTTTTTTGAGCCCATAAATCATAAATTTTTTAAAACCGTGGCAGTCTTGAACAACTAGTTTCTCAAGGAGAGGGCAACTAGCAGTCAGACGCTTGATCACTTCCTCATCTAAAGAGACTTTATAAAGGCCTAACTGCCTTAATGACCTGAACTTGATAACGTCAACCATTATGGACGAAGGCAGCCCACATTTACGTAAATTCAAAGATGTTAATGATGAAGCGGATAAGACTATGTTAGGCACACGGTATAGAGGCTCATCATCAATAATATTTATCTCCAACACCTTCACATCTTTCATTAGAATTAATCTAAGGCATCGGTCAATTAAATCTACTTGTGTAGGCTTCTTAATCCATGTCCGGAGCTTTAATGTGTGTGCACTGGTGAAATTTTGCTTGTGAAATCTTAAAGCAGCACAGTCAACATACTTGAGAAACATGTCTAGAATATTCTGGAAAGATGCTATAGGTATGCCACTGATCATGAACTTGTAAATATCAAAGTCCAAAACGGGGAAGGAAGCAGTTACAGCAAACCAGTGCTTAGACACCACACTCATCCGTGCAAGTTGTTTTGGAGAATCCAAATATAAAAGTATGTGGTGCAGAATTGATTCCGGAATGTGATCCATTGTTTCTGTTGTTAGTATTTGTATTGCCTGCTAAATTAAAATGGATATCAATTAAAAAGAATATGAACAATGTAACTTGTATTCTTCCTTTTATTTTTTCTGGGTAGTTACACAACGATTTTCATATATGTAACATATGAACAAAATTAATAAGAGCGTTAAAAATGTAAACGTTGCTTGTTATGAGCACGTACTCTAGCTTATGTGCAAGGTGCACACGAGAAATTAATGAAATATACACGCGAATATGTAACAAGAAGTGTAAGTAATCCGTGCTACTCGTCAGCCAAAGCTTGTTATAAGCTTGACTTGAGCTTTTTTTTTTTTTTTTTTTTTTTTAACAATTTGCACTCAATTACTCGTTTGTGTTCGTACTACATCATTATGTTCGTAACTACATTTTATCTCATAGAAACATACATATAACCCAAAATTTTCAAAAAACATCGAACAAGGATGCACAAATTATCACAAAAATGAACAAATTAACACCACATTAACCATTTAACTCGAACCCATCTCACAACTACACTTCTCGATTTATTTTCCTCGTGCTACTTATAAGGTATAACGGTATAACCTTAAATTGATTTCAAAGATTAAATATGACACAAAAAATACCAGCACCAAATTGAAAGTACTAGCCCCTTTTTTTAACACAGAAGATTGTTTAAGTATTACAATAGCACCTTTTTTATTACAAAGCATAAAAACTTTTTAACTTATACAACCCATATATATGCTATATACTAGTATACATATATACATGACCCTATCCATATATATATATATATATATATATATATATATATATATATATATATATATATATATATATATATATAGTGTAAGGTTCTTTTCAGAACCAAATAAATTGCGAGAACTGCGAGAACCAACTTTTTACTGCTAATAATACACAAGGTACAATATATTAATGCAAAATGGCATTTTTGAAAATATATGTAGTTTTATTTGGATGAAAATTTGAAATTAAGGGCAAATTAAGAATTTAATCTTTCATAAAAATAGCAACATTTTCTATCAAAACCGTGTATCAATCTTGTGTCAGACACAAAATCCTCTTTTGACCTTGAAACTACCTACCCTCTATCATTTGGTGGTCTCCTATTTTTCTAATCATCTTCATGAAAACAATATCTCCCAATCAAAATCTCTAACCAACATTGCCAAATTGATAAGCATTTTTTATATTCGCAAATAGGATTGCTTAAATGATTTTTTATAGATCGTTTACTATGTTATTTTCGTGGATCTGAAATAATGATCGCCTAATTCGTAGATTTGAAACAGTTTTGAAAGTCAAAACTGTGGTTGACATTCTAGATAAAAGGTATGAACCTAATTTTTTGTTAGTCGGTTATTGTAACACTATTTTTTTTTTTTTTTTTTTTTTTTTTTTTTTTTTTTTTTTTCATGTGTTTTTGTTTTAATCGACTATAGTCAATTTTCAAACTCAGATTTATGGTATACACACAATAATGGTTTGGCGCAACGCGATTGAAGATGGACCAGGTTTGTATAACTTATATTTTCTTTTGAGTTAATTGAAAGAATTCTTGTTTTTAGAATGAATTTTATATTTTCAGATTAAAAGTAATCTGAATCATGTACTATATAGATCTTCGAAATAATTGCTAAATGTTGATTAAATGTTATAATGGTAAATTTAGGCAAATAAGAAATAGAGATACTTTACACGTTCATCAATTTCGAATGTAACCATTTTTTTAATGGTGGTTAATTTGTGTGGCTTTGAATGACTCTTTATTGTTTTCTAGATTGTTTAATTTGTTAGTGGTTAGACTTCATTATAGTAGATGAATTGAATCGGTGTTTTAATTGTTGGCTTATGATAGTCTGTACATGTAATAACAATTGCACAAAAGTTATTTACTTGAAGGCAACACATGTGCATTATTTTTATGAATTTTTTAATGAAGGCAAACACATATGCACTTTCTCTTTGAAGTTTTATTGGATAAAAGATATTACGTTAAAAGTGCATATACCGATATAATGGGTGATACAAAATCAATAAAAATAGTGTAGATGTGTTTGAGTGCATATGTGTTTTAGAGTGCATATGTGTTTTAGAGTACACTTGTTACTAATTTATATATATAATCAATTAAATGGTGCATATGTGTTTTAGAGTGTGTTTTATAGTTGGTATATGTGTGCATGTGTGTTTTAAATTTTGTGCACATATGTTTTTATGGCTGGTATCAAACAAGTGTGTCCATAACTTTATTAAAAGATCTGATCCATAATTTTTTCGTATTATTGTTGTGAATTAATAATTGTTGCAAATATCCAGGTTTATGCTCAAGACGAAGAATACAAATGCACCGAAAATGATAGAGGCGAAGAATGTACATGTGCATTGCACATGTGAATACGGCGAAAAGTTTACACGCATGTGCATATATGAAAAAACGATCAAGATAATCAAGGATACGTGAATGCATACGTGCACACTAAAGACAATGTTGCAAAACATGGTGTTTACACATGTGCATCCTCAATTAAATTTGTTTTTTTTTTCCTATTAATTAAGCATTTGTAATGAAGTAGAAATTTTAGCAGGTATTAGATTTTGTAAATCATTAGCTTGTGCAATTTTGAGTTATTACTAAAGTTTTGTTGTTTGTATACATATTTATGTAATATTTTTTTAAAGATACATGTGCAAATACAAAACACCTATGCATTAACGAAAAATACAATTGTCACATAATGCAAAACACATGTGCACATAATGTTCTTTTAAATAGGTATAATGAAAAAAAAAAAAAAAAAAAAAAAAAAAAAACCCTAGAATTTAGGGAACTAAAAAACGTTTTTTTGTGAAAAAAAAATCAAAAATAAAATAAAGTATATTTACTATTATACCTTTTTGAATTATATAATAAAACTTAATATCTAAAAAAATCTGATTGGTTAATGTTGGTTCTCACAGTTCTCGCAATTTATTTGGTTCTGAAAAGAACCTCACCCTATATATATATATATATATATATATATATATATATATATATATATATATATATATATATATATATATATATATATATATATATATATATATTAAATGGTGGCTTTGGATTAACTTATGTTACACCTGCTTTACTTCTAATGGTATGTTCGGTGAAACGAGAGGTGTTGGTTAGTAGTAGCAGTTAGCAATAGTAGTTAGCATTGCTGTTTGTTTTATTAAAACACGTTTGGTTATGTAGCTGTAATTATAAAAGTAGCATTTAAACAAATCAAAATTGCTAAATGTTTGAGGAATAAGCATTTAGAAAAGTAGTGTTTAAACAAAACAAAAATACTAAATACTTGTCGCCAAACAAACTTTAATATTCAAATGCTAAATGCTAAATACCAAATACTAAATGCTCAAAAATGCTATAAAAAGCTTATCGCCAAACTTATCTATATATCTGCTTTACTTCTAAGAGTTATGGTCAAATAAGAAGATTACTTAAAATAAGATGGAATAAGAAGAACTATAACCACAAATCCGAGATGCACCAGCCTAAATTAGATGCATCCTTATAATCTTAGATGCATTATAACGTATCATAGTGTGTTTTCTAGTTTTAATTAGATGCATATACTTATATTAGATGCATTTCATGATTTCTCTTGTTTTTTGTTCCTCTACACGTGCCAAAATCATGAAAATTAATTTGCACAATCTATACATCAAAATAACTTTCGAAACTCAAGATGTTGCATCTATATGAATAGAAATGCATCTAATGCAAGTCGTTGCATCTCAAATGCGTGGTTTTTGTCACTTCTCATAACTTCTTATTTTAATTTACTTCTTACTGGATCCCTACTCTTACTTTTAATCCTAAGTTTACTTATAATAATAGAGTAATTGAAAGACTTGATCGTATACAAAACAATAAAACAAAATAGTTAGGCACGAAATTAGTCATAGACTTATAATGATTTCTATTGATATATGAAAGAAAGTACAGCCTCATATTAATTTAAGGATCACTTACAAGAAACATAACCACATTACAACTCAAACAATTTTATTCTAAAACATGTACAATAAAGAAGAAGATCATTACTTCACCTTATGCTAACAAAATAAAATTACGTCATGATGAGGAGGTCTTTGGTGAAGGTGGGTGGAATAAAATGGTGGCTGTAATCCTATAAATACCTTGTGCATTTTAGGACAGGATTAGACCTATAGGCCTAATTTTGGGCCATATTGGTTTGTTAATAAACAAAATATTAACGAATAAACAATATTTAATATTGATTCGAATTTTAAATCGTATAAAGTAAATGTCATTTTAATTTAATGAAAAGAAACATGTTTTTGTTATCTATACTACATATAAAGGAAAAATAGTCAATTTTGAAAAAATTGTCAATCTTGAAAAGTGGAAATTTTGAAAAATCTTATTAAAGGAAATTATGAAATATAATTAATAATCTTATTAAAACACCCCATTACTTAAAAGTACAATGATTTATTCACATTGTACAACCAATTAAAAACATATCTACCAAATTAAATACAACCAATTAATACAAATCACAAACCGGGTTGACCCGGGACGCTTCAAACCAGACAGGTTGAACCGGTTTAATTTGACCAGTTTTCGACCCAACCTAGCAAGTTGACCCGGTTTAAATCGACCAATTTTTCGACCGGAACGGTTCACCCGGGTCGAACCAGGTTTCAAGACATTATGTTTAATTCCTAAATATTCAAACTTTTATTATTTTTCATTTATAACCTATAAATTTTTTTTGACGAATAAACTATTTGTCGAATAAACTATTTGTCGCTATAAAGAATGTATGGTCAAATCTTGAAAAGTGAAATCTTGAAAGTTAAAGGTGAGAGAAATGCATAATATAATTAATACTCTTATTAAAACACCCCATAACTTTAATGTACAATATTGTACAACCTATTAAAAGTATATATATCAAATTAAAAACAAGCAATTAAAACACCATTTACTAAAAAGTATAATAAAATTTTCACAATATACAATTTAAACAAGCTACAACATAATCTAAATATAAAATAATTAACACACTAACTAATGTTATTTTACACATTATACAAATTAATAAAACATACAAAGCTTCATACAAGCTAACAAGTTGATAGTACATATAGTTTTGAAAACTGGACCGGACCAACGGGTTCAACCGGGAACCGGTGTCGCCACCGGTTCGTCTAACTAATAAAAGACATACGAAAACATATATTTCAAAATGAAACTATTAATACACATCGAAAACCGGGTTGATCTGGGACGCTTCAAACCCGACGGGTTGACCCGGTTTAATTTGACCCGTTTTCGACCCAACCCGTCGGGTTCACTCGATTTAAATCGACCCATTTTTCGGCCAGAACGGGTCGAACCGGGTTTCAAAACATTATGTTTAATTCCTAAATATTCAAACTTTTATTATTTTTCATTTATAACCTATAAATTTTTTTTGACGAATAAACTATTTGTCGAATAAACTATTTGTCGCTATAAAGAATGTATGGTCAAATCTTGAAAAGTGAAATCTTGAAAGTTAAAGGTGAGAGAAATGCATAATATAATTAATACTCTTATTAAAACACCCCATAACTTTAATGTACAATATTGTACAACCTATTAAAAGTATATATATCAAATTAAAAACAAGCAATTAAAACACCATTTACTAAAAAGTATAATAAAATTTTCACAATATACAATTTAAACAAGCTACAACATAATCTAAATATAAAATAATTAACACACTAACTAATGTTATTTTACACATTATACAAATTAATAAAACATACAAAGTTTCATACAAGCTAACAAGTTGATAGTACATATAGTTTTGAAAACTGGACCGGACCAACGGGTTCAACCGGGAACCGGTGTCGCCACCGGTTCGTCTAACTAATAAAAGCCATACGAAAACATATATTTCAAAATGAAACTATTAATACACATCGAAAACCGGGTTGATCTGGGACGCTTCAAACCCGACGGGTTGACCCGGTTTAATTTGACCCGTTTTCGACCCAACCCGTCGGGTTCACTCGATTTAAATCGACCCATTTTTCGTCCAGAACGGGTCGAACCGGGTTTCAAAACATTATGTTTAATCTCTAAATCTTCAAACTTTTATTATTTTTCGTTTATAACCCATAAACTTTTTTTTATCACTAAACGATCTGTCGCTATAAAATCCCGTTGCTATGCACGGGTACTCGTCTAGTAACTCTAATAATTGTGTTTAACTTTAAAGTAAGTGTTGGTTCTGAGACAAACTCTTATTAAAAGAACACGACAAAAGCATTCTCTATTTGTTGTGTATAATTTTTACCTTTTTAGGGGACTCACACGAACCAAAAATCAAAACTGAATTGAACCGAATAAAATCAAGCCGAATTTGCAACCGAACTGAGTTTGCCAAAATCAAACTAAAGCGAACTGAATTAAATATTTAATTTTCAGTTTGAATATGATTTTAGCGAAATGAAAACTGAATTCACATAAATATCTTTATTTTCTTTTATATATTTATTAACAAAAAAAGAATCATTAAAACACTTTCGTAAGCTTGAAAAAGAATTGTGTTAGAAATCGAAAAAAAATAAAAATAAATTATGTAACTCGAGTTATTCGCTTCAACCCGAAAATCGAACCGAATTCAAGTTTGGTTTTCAGTACACTTTAACTCAATTTGAATTTGGTTCGGTTCGATTTTAACCAAACAAACCGAATCAAATATACCGAACAACTCGATAACCAAACAGATAAACAACCCTAATAATTTTAACTCTACTAAATTTGGCCTAATCGGAATCACGCGTGTACTCATACCAAACTCGTTTGGATCCGGTTATACTCATCCTACATTGGTTGTGCATGTGGTAAGGATATGAGATTCTAGGTTTTAATAATGTTCATGTTCAACTAGTTTTGGGTTTTTAAAACACAAATTTTCAATCCTAGAATCTCATATTTCAATATGACAATAACAAAAGAAATCTTGATGAAAAAGTGAATGACTGCATCTGTGGTAGTAGTTTGATGGTTGCCATCATATTTAGGGTATGTTTGGTGAAAGGGGCTGGGGTTGGAATTTAGGCTGGGGCTGGAGTTGGGGCTAGGACTTATATTATAAATTTAAATTGAAATTCGTATTTTTGTAAACTTGTTTGACAAATTAGCGTAAGCTTAGGCTTATTATTGCAAAATTACTAAAAATGACATAGTTAAATGAGTTTTTGTATATGTTAGATATTTTTGTGGGTAAATAAGTAATTTATTGTTCAAAAGCACCGGTCTAAAGTTTTTAGCCCCTAGGCTGGGGCTTATAAAGACTTATGACTTATAAGCCTTTCCATAAGCACGTATGACAAATGAGACTTATTTTAAAAACCTAAGCCTTATAAGCCCCTCTGCCAAAAATACCCTTTATGTTCTTAAAGTCCGCTTGTATTAGAAATGGGTATAACGTATGTTGTGTTGTAACAAGTTACTTGTTAATCATTTCATATTGTGTTGTTTGGTATGCTATATTTACTTGTTTCTTTTTGGGTTAAATAATTTTCTTTATAAGGGAACATGATCGGTATAATGTTAATAATAATTTGAGAGAATCTCAATCCTTTAAGATAAATTATTTTATAAAGCTTTTTCAAAAGCCAATAACTTTCAACAACTTACAAAAACATTAAAAAAATGAAAAAGAAAAATTACAAAGTAGCCCAATAGCCTAATGACACTACATTTTCTAGCCCAAAAAAGAGTCTTGGTTTTTCTTTGGGCGGATTGTACTTGGGCGATTCGATTTTTGTCTTTTAGTAAAAACAAAGTGGGACATCTTTCATGCTATTAAGGTAGTTGCTTATTTGTCAGGTCGCTCTAGGCTATTTTGGATTTTTTTTTTTTCTTTTGCGCTAGAAAAGGTAGTGCCATTATGCCACTGAGTAACTTTGGGAATTTGCTAAAAACAAATGATTTTATTAGAATTTATCTATATCTATACTACCTATAAAGCAAAAATGGTCAAAGGTGAAAGTGGAAAAGTCAAGAAAAGTGAAATGTGAAATGTTGAAAAATGTATATAAGGAAATTATAAAATGTAATTAATACTCTTATTAAAACACCCCATTACTTAAAAGTACAATGATTTATACACATTGTACAACTAATTAAAACAATTAATACAAATCACAAACCGGGTTGACCCGGGACGCTTCAAACCCAACGGGTTGAACCGGTTTAATTTGACCCGTTTTCGACCCAACCTAGCAAGTTGACCCGGTTTAAATCGACCAAATTTTTGACTGGAACGGTTTAACCGGTTGAACCACCCGGGTCGAACCGGGTTTCAAAACATATTTAGCAAATTAAATACAACCAATTAAAACAATTAATAAAAATCACAAACAGGGTTGACCCGGTACGCTTCAAACCCGACGGGTTGGATTGGTTTAATTTGACCCGTTTTCGACCCAACCTAGCAAATTGACCCGGTTTAAATCAACCAATTTTTCGACCGGAACAGTTCAACCGGTTGAACCACACGGGTCGAACTGGGTTTCAAAACATATCTACCAAATTAAATATAACAAATTAAAACAATTAATACAGATCACAAACCGGGTTGACATGGGACGCTTCAAACCCGAAGGGTTGAACCGGTTTAATTTGACCCGTTTTCTACCCAACCTAGCAAGTTGACCCGGTTTAAATCGACCAATTTTTTGACCGGAACGGTTCAACCGGTTGAACCACCCGGGTCGAACCGGGTTTCAAAACATTATGTTTAATTCCCAAATCTTCAAACTTTTATTATTTTTCATTTATAACCTATAAACTTTTTTTATCAATAAACTATTTGTCGCTATAATATCTCGTTGCTATGCACGAGTACTCGTCTAGTTATCTATAAAACAAAAATGGTAAGTGAAAAGTCAAGAAAGTGAAATGTTGAAAATTTAAAAAGGAACTGTTGAAAATATATGTTTCAAAAGGAAACTATTACTACCAACGAAAACCAGGTTGACCCGGGAGGCTTCAAACCAGCAGGTTGACCCAGTTTAAATTGATCCGTTTTTCGATCGTAACCGTTCAACTGGTTGAACCACCCAGGTCGAACCAGGTTTCAAAACATTATGTTTAATCCTCAAATCATCAAACGTTCATTATTTTTCGTTCATAACCCATAATTTTTTATCACTAAAACTATCTGTTGCTATAAAATCTCATTGCATGCACGTTTAAAAAATAAAATCAAAAAGGCTCTTGAAAATTTTATTAAACCCAAATTGCAAAAATCGTCTTTGTAGTTTAGCCAAATTGCACGTTTCATCCGTATTGTTCATTAAGTGCAAAGATGGTACGTTGACTGCACTATTACGTGCACATTTGGTTATTTGACTTAACTGGCGTTAAATAAACTCCGTTAGTAGTTACACTTTAGCCCCTTTTGGCTAACCCTCATTGTAGCACCCATCCTTTAACCTATAATTATTTTTTTTTGAACTAAAAAAAAAAAAAAAATGCCTACATTTTTTTTTGAATTTTTTTTGAATATTTTTTTCGTCAAGTATTTTTTTTTCGAAAATGGTTTTTATATAAAAATGTTTCGTCAAGTAATTTTTTCTTACGTTTTGTCCGTTTTTTACGTTTTTGTCCGTTTTATCCGTTTTTGCCCGTTTCTCTTATGTTTTTGTTCATTTTTATACGTTTTGTCCGTTTCTCTGCTTTACTTACGTTATGTCCGTTTTTATTGCGTTTTAGTCCGTTATTATCCATTTTTATATGTATTTATCCGTTTTTCTTATGTTTTATCCGTTTTAATTACATTTTAGTCCGTTTTTATCCTTTGTAAAAAAAATTTTACAAGAAAATTTTCAATTTTTTTTTCAAAATTTTCAAGCAAATACTTTTTTGAAAAAAATTTGAAAATTCTTTTTGTAAAAAACATTTCCCAAAAAAGTTTTTTCAAAAAATAAAATTTGATTTTTTTTTAAAATTTTCAGTATGCTGCAAAAATTTATATAAAAAGTTTTTATTTAAAAAATTTTTATATTAAAATTTTTTATATAAATCTTTTTTATATAAAAAGTTTGTATAAAACATTTTCGCGACATATTGAAAAATTTGAAAAAAAATGTAAGAAAAACAGACAAAAATGGATAAACATGCAAAACGAATAAAACGGACAAAAACGTATAAAACGAGCAAAAACATAAGAAAAAAAGGATGAAAACGGACAAAAACGTAAAAAAACAGACAAAACCTAAGAAAAAATTACTTGATGAAACATTTTTATATAAAATACATTTTTGAAAAAAGATTACTTGACGAAAAAAATATTCAAAAAAAAAATGGGGGATTTTTTTTTAATTCGAAAAAAAACTAAATTATTGGTTAAAGGATGGGTGCTGTAATGGTGGTTAACCAAAAGGGGCTAAAGTGTAATGGCTAACGGAGTCTATTAAACGCCAGTTAAGTCAAAGGACCAAAAGTGCACGTTACCATGAACAGTACGGATGAAACGTGCAATTTGGCTAAACCACAAGGACGATTTTTGCAATTTACTCCAAACATAGACCCAATAAAGATAAAACCATGAGAAAATTGCAAAAATCGTCCCTGTGGTTTGGCCAAATTGCACGTTTGGTCCGTACTGTTCATTAAGTGCAAAAAACGTCCGGATTTGGCACTGTTACATGCAGTTTTGGTCCTTCATGTTAACGCCGGTTAAGTGAGTTCCGTTAAGTGGCACTGTTTAATTCACTTTAGGTCCCCAATGTTACACGTTAGCCCCTTAAGGCAGAAATCATTGCAGCGCCCGTCCTTTTTTGGAAAATAATTTTTTTTTAATTCAATTTTTTTAAAAAAAATTTGAAAAAATTTATATAAATACGAAAAAACTTATAAAAATTCAAAAAAACTTATGAAAATTCGAATTTTTTTTAAAAATTCTAAAAAACTTATAAAAATTCGAATTTTTTTTAAAAATTCCAAAAAACTTATAAAAGTTTTTATAATTTTTTTGAATTCGATTTTTTTTAAATTCGAAAAAATTTATAAAAATCCGAAAAAATTATAAAAATTCGAAAAATATAAAAATCGAAAAAAATTATAAAAATTCGAAAAAAACTTATAAAAATTCGAAAAAAATTATAAAAATATAAAAATTCGAAAAAACTTATAAAAATTCGAAAAATATAAAAATTTGTTTTTTTTTTAAAAATGCTAAAAAATTTATAAAAATTCGAAAAAACTTATAAAAATTCGAAAAAAATTATAAAAATTCGAAAAATATAAAAATTCGAAAAAACTTATAAAAATCCGAAAAAAATTATAAAAATCCAAAAAATATAAAAATTAAAAAAAAACTTATAAAAATTCGAAAAAAATTATAAAAATTCAAAAAATATAAAAATTCGAAAAATTTTATAAAAATTCGAAAAAACTTATAAAAATTAGAAAAATATAAAAATTTGAATTTTTTTTTAAAAATGCGAAAAAATTTATAAAAATTCGAAAAAAATTATAAAAATTCGAAAAACATAAAAATTCGAAAAAACTTATAAAAATCCGAAAAAAATCATAAAAATTCAAAAAAAACTTATAAAAATTCAAAAAAAATTATAAAAATTCAAAAAATATAAAAATTCGAAAAATTTTATAAAAATTCGAAAAAACTTATAAAAATTCGAAAAATATAAAAATTTGAATTTTTTTTTAAAAATGCGAAAAAATTTATAAAAATTCGAAAAAACTTATAAAAATTCGAAAAAAATTATAAAAATTCGAAAAAAATTATAAATTTTTTCGGATTTTTATAAATTTTTTCGAATTTTTATATTTTTCGAATTTTTATAATTTTTTTCGAATTTTTATAAGTTTTTTCGAATTTTTATAAATTTTTTCGCATTTTTAAAAAAAAATTCAAATTTTTATATTTTTTGAATTTATTTTTCGAAAGATTTTTGGAAATTTTTTGGTTTGAAATTTTTTTTTGAATAAAAGTTTTAAAAAATAACGGTGGATTTTTTTTATTTTTTTTGAGAAAATTGCAAAAATCGTCCTTGTGGTTTGGCCAAAGTTAAGGAGGGGTGTTGCAATGGTGGTTATCTCAAAGGGGCTAAAGTGTAACTGCTGATGAAGTCCCTTTAACGTCAGTTATGTCGAAGGACCAAAAGTGCATGAAACAGTGCCAAATCCAGACGATTTTTGCACTTAATGAACAGTAAGGACGAAACGTGCAATTTAGCCAAACCACAAGGACGATTTTTGCAATTTTCTCTAAAACCATAAAAAACTATACTAGCACTAGCAACCAAACACACACACACTCTCTCTCTCTCTCTGGAAAAGTCGCATCATCAATTCATCATCAGAAAGGTAAGTAAGCTCAGTGAACTTAAACCCTAATCAGTCTTCAATTGATTGAATGCATGTGACAATAAATCTTTAATTTTTGTCACCACTAATCTAATCCCCATTTCTCACTCTTTTTCATTTGTAGAATGTCTGATAAAGGTGGGAAATCTGCTTTCAAATCACCAGGTTTTATTTATTATTATTTTTCATCATTTACTTTTACTTATGGAGTGTTTGGATTAGCTTATTTTTCCGGGCTTATGAGGTAGTAATTCAATTTGGAAAACCTCTTATACCGAAAGAAGTGAGAGCTTATAGGTTTAACAAAGTCAAAATAAGCCTTAAAAAAAAGTAAGCTAATCCATATAGCCTAAATACTCACTTATTTATGTGTCAAAGGGTAAAATTATCATTATGCGAAACCAATGTTTTTTTTTTTTTTTTTTTTTTTTTTTTTTTTTTTTTTTTTTTTTTTTTTAACAAAGGAAATGGTTATATATTATTGCTGATACACTTAATTGGCTGAAACGTCAAATTCCTGTGTGCAGGGGTGGAGCCAGAACTTTATTGTCTAGGGGGCAAAATATGATAATTTTTAGAAACTACACTAAAATGGTCCACTGGGGGGCAAATTACAAAAATAGCCGGAATTTTTTCGAAAATTTACACTACAATTTTTTCGCCAGTGACCCCCTGGACCCCCCTTTATCTCCGCCCCTGCCTCTGTGTGTGTGTGTGTTGTGGTTATCGTGTATCCATCTACGGTTTTGGGTCTAATTTTATAACGAGTTGTTCAGGGTGCTGTAAAACTTTTTTGGAAGAGTATTTCTTTAATACTTCTTTTTAAATGTTTATGAATTAATTTGGTTACTTGCTATTTGCTAAATACTCGAGTTACTATGCTTTTTGGAAGTTGTTTTTACTTCTATAGTTTGTTTGTGCAGCTTTGAAAGGAAAGGATGGAAGGAAAGTCCAGTTTGATTCTGAAGGTACTATTCGTATAACTATAATGGTTAGTATACATTACGGCACCTTCTATAGACTAACTCGTAACATTCTCGCTCTGTTTGCTTTGTTCTGTGTATGTTATGTCCCAGATTTGTTTGATGAAAAGTTTGAGACAAACGGGAACGGGAAATCAAATGGGAAAAGTGAGTACAACTACTATTATCCCTCTCGTTTTTAATAATAGAAGAAATGGTTGTACGCTATGTATTAGCTATGCAAATTTATATCTTTCGTGCGAATGGATATATATAGGTAGTTCTGGCAAAGGAGGAAAGGGAGGCGCTTCAAAGAAAGAACCTCCTCCACTTTTGCTCAAGGTTGAACAGGGTACGTATGTTGCTTTGTGGATTCTTCTTCCTTTGATGCATATTTTTAAGTCTTTCTGTCAAAGCTTAATGTTGCTGATGTAAGATACTTTGTTTTTGTTATTGAAGTCTTAATTAATACTTTTCATGGTCAAAAGACTTGTGGTTTGTGTCTGTTTGTTGATAACTTATTCAGGGATTAACAAGAAGCGTTAACACTTCTTCTGAATATACTGAGTAGTTATCTTAGATCGTTTAAAAATATATGATAACATGAGAATTAGAATAAAGATGATGTGTTTTTTTTACACTGCTGTGTTTTTGAATGGCTAGCTTAATCCTACATTTGATACAATTCCTTAGAAGTTAATAAAAAGATTCCCTTCAGATATGTTTTTATCCCATATTTACTTGATAAATCAAAGCAGTGAAGGATGCTTAACTTTCATGTAACTAATCAATAGGCTCTAGGGAAGGCCTAGTGCCAAGACAGGAATATCTTAAACGCTGATTTGGTCATTTAGATAGGTGATGTTAGGACTTAGGATGGACGATTGGATTTTTTTTGAGCAGCTCTGAGCCTCTGACACAAGTTTTTATGGGGATTGTATACAAGTACTACATCACGTGTTCATTGATTTTAGAAAACCTTTTAGGCAAGTTTGTTTTACTGCAGGCCTAATCTTTCTTGTTACTGGATAGTACTTCACAATTCAGTTTCTCTTGCTTCTGAATTTGAATAGAACAAGTATGCAGTCTTCTTTTGTTGCACTATATTTAAAACTCATATTTCAAGTGTCTAGAGTATGGTATATTTGTGTACGTTTGTAGTTTGTGCTGTATCTTCGGCCCATAATGTTTTTTCCCCTTTTCTTTGGAACTGCACGCCCAATATTTTCTTATCCACTAATGTATGATTGTAACTATGTACTCTCTCTTCTGCGCATCCTTTAGAAAAGAACATTAATATTTTAGGTTTGTGGATGTTGCAGTTAATTCATTTTTCAATCTCTAATATTGAACTATTGATTAAGCAGAACTTCCTGAGAATGCCACATGTTTGATGGACTGTGAAGCAGCACAAATCTTGCAAGGAATCCAAGACCATATGGTGCTACTGTCTAAGGATCCATCAATCAAAATCCCTAGGTAGCATTATGAGTTAATATTCTCTTTTCACTAGAGTTGGCAAGATGGGTGGGTTGGGTAGGTTGACTAACATGTCAAAACGGGTCGGATAGTCACTTTTTGGTACAGGCCGAATGGGCCAGGTCTGGTTCTGCTGACCCGAAATACCTTTTTTGTGTAATTTAAATACAATTATTGCGTTAGTCATGAGTTGCAACCTATTTGACCTGCTCCTCTTTTAAAGATTTTTATGACCTATGCGACCTGTTTCCTGTTTAGCTATATTTTCTTAATTGACCCTTTCAAAAGTAAACACAACCCAAATCGACCATTTGCCTCGTTTACTTTTCATCTCCAGTAGGACAGCATACGAAATGCAAGCACAATACATTACTGAACTCGTATCTTTTCCCCAGTGCATTTGACAGGGCATTGCAGTATGCCAGCAGAGGCAATCCTTACACCGACCCTCACTCTGTTAGACAAGTATTGGAGTATCCTTTTCTATGCTGATGAGCATTCTAATGGCTCATTTTTATTATGCTTATTTGGCATTTTCTCATCCCATTTCCTATAATGTTTCAAATCTTTAGTGCACTTGAAAATATTGCTACTAAGCTGCTTTAATCCTTAACTCAAATCTAGACCTCTCAAGATTCATGGTGTTTCTGATGGCGAGGTATTAATCTAAACCTCACAACCTATTTATTATGATATTTAACTTCATATCTCAAATAAACTTCAATAATTTCAGATGTGTGTCATTGCAAATACTGCGATTGAAACTGTTGGTGAAGCTTTTGGTCTCATGCCATCATTGAAGGTATTTTATATCTCTCTATTAGTGCTAAAGTTAGAAGCATCAATTTACAAGTTTGTGGACCGTATCATTTAAGAAATATCTGTTGTTCTGCTGTGACTGATATCATCTTATGGATATGCTATACAGTGTGATAACAAACATCAAATTTATTCCTAAAATAGCCGTACCATTTAAGAAATATCTGTTATTGTTCTGATGCGACTGATAACATCTTGTGGATATGCTGTACAGTGTGATAACAAACATAAAATTTATTCCTAAAATAACCAAACCCTTGTGGGATTCACAGAATGTAAAATGAAGCATTCTTTACTTTCCAATACCTTTCTACAGGTTCATTTACAGTTCTTTGATCTATATCATAGATTCTGTCTATGGTGTTTCTGTAATCTTACCATCTTTGCGAAACATTGTAAAAGAGTTACGTGGCTTTGAATCTCTTAATCAGAATCGAATATTTTAAAGACGCTGTCATTCTTAAGGAGAGGCGAGTTTTAGTTATGAGTTTACCACGAGCTGCTCCATTTAAAGTTCTTTGTTGTATTTCAGGCTAACAAAAGCAAGCTAAAGGAACCCTTGAAAGCTGCGGTGGCTGAGCTGCAAAAGGTCAAAAATGTCACTGAGAGCACCAGAAAGACGATAGTGCTTGATTGAAGGAACAAGTATTTTACTTGTAATCTGATATTTGGTTGATGTTAGGGGTTAGGAATGTAGTAAACTTGTCACTAATCTAATGTTTTAAGCAAAAATGCCGATGCTAGCTTTTGGCTTTTATTGTATAGATGCAAATGCATTCTACTCTTTCGCTGCTAAAATGGGGTTTTTGATATCTTACGTATTGCTTTTAACATAACATGTGGGTTCAGGTCCTCAGAAAATCAGGTTGAGCAGTGATGGATCTAACCAAAGCCCATTTATGGTCTTTGGTTCCAACTGGACTTTTCGCATGAGCCACCTCATTCATGGGAATGTAAGCATAGTTTCCGTTTATGGGACCCGTCACAAATCCTGTGTAGCCTGCCATAATCCCATGGATAGCTGAATGTGGCAGTAGTGTGCAGTATAAGTTATCAGTAGCATTGGCTGTAACTGCACGTATCATGTCGGATCTATATACCAAGTTTCAACTCTAATCAGTTCACCTTTCTGGTCTCTCCCACCACAGCTTGAGCTCTGAATTCAACCATGCCCCAGTCTCGGTAGAATATCTTGTGCAGCGCCTTCTGCCACCACAATAACTGCATGCCCATTCTCTTTAAAACAAATATCAAGAATTCAAACAGACCTCCTTTGCCTTCCAGATAGATGTGGTTTTCAGGTATCAGTGTGTATCAATTCTTTTCGGCGACTTTTGCAAATTAAATCAGACCATCGGCTTCCCACCCTTTTTCCGACCAAAGCCTTTCGCCCCGGAACTTGTGGGACTCGTACACGCGCCGGCTTCAACCGTCATTATCTTATCTTTGCTTACTACTTTTCCGGTGATTCCCGTCATACTTTGGACCTCACCTCCGGCGAGTGGAGTCCCCCCATACTTTTCTGAGGCCAATCCAAGTTGAACCGCCAGAAATTGCTGCCTACTGCCGCTCGCAGCCGAATTTTTTTCCCGGCAGTAGCTGAGTATCCATTTTAATATCCTTCAATATTTTCCGCTAGTTTCCTTTTAAATTCATATTCCTTGCACATTAATTTGCGATAAAACTAAATTATCTTTATATAACGTTTATTATTTTTGCTATTTTCATCATAGATTATTATTTTATGAGATAGTTAAAATTCAGTGAAATAGATTTGTTGTGTAAATATTGAGTGATAGTATTGTCGTTCTAAAAAAGTATTTTGTGTTGGAAGAAAAAAGCGAAAAATGGATTTTTAAACAAAAATATATAGGAGTATAAGATAAATAACTAGAATCTATTATTAAAAGTACACAATATATGAAGAGTTTTGCTATATCTTCCTATTTCACATTCTACTTATACTCCTAAGTCCTAACCATACAAAAATAATATCTCTCTTCATATAAACTGTCAGTTTTGTCACATATCACGTAAGTTTTGCCGCATGTCAAGATCCTGTGAATAAGATGATAACTAAGAATATAAAGTAAGAATATATGTCATTTCTCATATATAAAAACTCGCACGTAAGTGAGTATTATAACTAGTATATTGCAACAATAAAGCCTTATAATTACAATTTGAAAATATTTAATCGTGTTCCCATTCGGCAATAGAATTTCCTTTCTACAATATTGATTTTGTTTAATTGATTAAAGTATATGGAGTAAACAATTACATGGCGATGATGATGAATTTGGCAAAAAAATCAGCGGTGGATGCTTTCATTAAACTCAAAGGTACCAAATCTTTCATTAAACATTCAAACCCTTTCTCATTAGGTCTAGGATTTGGTCCTCACAAGACACTCTTAGCTTCCCTAATTCACTCCTCAAATGATGTTCAACCTGAATTTGCACTAAAAAATATTAAGGATTTGGTAGAAGCATCATATTTGTTTAATAAAATGATAAAGCAACAGCCTCTGCCTCATGCTGTTGAGTTTACTCAGCTTTTACAAGTTGTTGCTGAAATGAGAGATTATTCTGGTTCACTTGATATGTTCAAAAAGTTATCTTCTCTTGGTGTTACTGTTGATAATGTGGAAACTGTGATCAAGTGTTGTTGCCGATTGTATCGTACGAATGAAGCTTTTTCTGTCTTAGCCTGCAACTTGAAGCAAGGAGGTATTAATATTTATCATGTCTACACTTTTAGTATGCTCTTAGATGGACTCGTCTTTGAAGATAGAATTCTTGAGGCACAAACATTGTTCGAGAAATTGCTCAAACAGAAACTTTGTGAACCAAATTTACTTATGTACAATACAATGATTAAAGGGCTTTGCAGTTTCCGTTTAAAAGACGATTCGAATAGCTTCAAGTACAATACAAGGCTTAAAGGGTTTGGCGTTTTCGGTGATGATTATGGTTTGGCTGTTAAAAGGAGTCGGGATGCTGCCAAACTTTTGAAAGAAATGGATTCCCAACAAGGCATCTCACCTGATGTTGTCACCTACAACTCTTTGATTTCCGCAGTTTGTAAGTTACACATTTGGCGTGATGCAACTTTTATGATACAACAAATGTCTGCTCAAGGGATTGATCCAAATGTGGAAACCTTTAATATTGTAGTTAATGCATTTTGCAATCTAGGCAAGATCGAAGAAGCCCGCCTTGTTCTCTACTACATGCATGAGAAAGGTGTTGATCCAAACCTTGTAACATTCAATTCACTCATAGATGCTCTCTGTTTGAAGGGTGAAATGACCGAAGCAAGGTCGCTTCTTAATCTAATGATGTCAAGAGATCTCGCCCCTGATGTTGCTACTTATATCAGTTTCTTAAATGGCTACTGCATTACTAAGAAGATGGACGGAGCCATGCTTATTTATAATGAAATGTGTGAAAAAGGCTTGAGACCTGATTATGAAACATACAACATCTTGGTACGGAGCTTGCTCTCGGCTGCACGTTTTGGTGATGGACACAAAATTTTAGATGAGATGCGTGGACAAGGTCAAATGCTGGATGGATCGACGTATCAGTATATTCTAATGAATCTTTTCATGCAGAATCAAGCAGAATTGGCGCTATCTTTGTTTCTTTTGGTGGGTGATAGCAAGCTAAATTCTGATGCTTGTGTGTACAGTCACATTATTGGTGGTGCCATCGGTTGTGGGAAGCTTGATATTGCAATGGACCTTTTCAGTGACCTAAGAGTCAAAGGTATGAAACCTACTAATCTTACATATACTGAGATGATTTGTGCTTTTTCTAGTGAAGATCTTCTGGATGAGGCAAAAGAGTTATTACGCGAAATGGAAGAGAGTGGTTACGAGGCAAATGATATTACTTACAATTGTCTTCTTGAAGGATATCTGCGGAACAAGCGATATGATGATGTAAAGATGCTTTTACACGAAATGGATGAAAAAGGTAACTATCTCAATGGTTCAACGGTGTCATTGCTACGTGAGTTAAAAGCAGCCGGATCATTAGATCCCAGTTTGTCAAAGTTTACTGTTAAGCTTGCACCAAAAGCAGAGAGGGACTTCCGTGCAATGATGTCATGATGATTTATATATGCTTTTGCACAATATGGGTGAGAGAGGTTACTACCTTAGTATTTTAATGTTGTCATTGCTACGTTATTCAATAGCATCAGTGTTTTAAAGTTAATTGGTAAGCTTGCACCAAAAGAAGAGATGGACTTCCCTTGTTTTTCTTCTATTCAGTTTTACCTACGAGATGTTGAGTAGTAGATACAACAGTCTCTTTATGCTTTCTAATCTAATTTATTTGCTGGTAAGAATTTCATATGTATGCTGTTGCTGTCATTGCTTAATTATATGTGTAATTTTGTAGAGCCGCTTACTTTTTTTTTTTTTTTTTCCTTCTTGTGGGAAAAAAAAAGATCAAGAAAATAGATTGATTAGGACAAACCCCTAAGGCCCTAACCAACCCATCCCTTGTTTAAGAACAAAAATGCAGATTTGGACAACCCCAAATCAATACAAAAAGATTGTTGGACAGACCCAAAAAATCCAAATGATTCATAACTGTCAATACAGTGCAAATACAGTCCAATACAATTATAATATTATCTGAAGTCTTGATATCTACCAAATGCATACCCTGCACCAGCATATACTCAACCATCAACATGAACTGCATCACTAACATTGTTGCACCAGCATACACTACCACTCAAAGTTACGAGTGATTTTCAACCATAAATATTCTAGTGGCATTAAATTTAAAAAACATATAACATCAATTAAGTTCTAGTAATAAGCTCTTGTTGTCATATGCTTCTTATCAACCCCCATATTCTTGATATTCCAGAAAAGTGATGTTCATCAGTCGTTTCAACTAAAATGCAAACGGTCCTCGCACAGTGTCTAGATAATTCTGCCAAAGAGAAACAAATGCAAGATGAATTCCAATTTTAGATCAAATCTGAAAACCACATCAGAGCATTATCAGGCAAAACAGCATAACCAGTTTTGGATGATATTTTGTTTTTAGAAGTTGTAAAGTGCAAGTAAAACTTAAAAACGCACAACAGATGTAATACCTGCAGCATCCTAGTAGTACCTCTTGCAATAACTCTGTCCTTTATTTGTGTTGCACCTATTGGGTCCAAAGGGAAGGCATCTAACAATACCTCCACACCCTGTTACCAAATCAAACACCCCAACCATCATCATGCCACAGTTACAGACTTACGGTTACAGTCTTACAGCTTATAAGAGAATGTTATTACG